>OZ023273.1:26007922-26404422 GCA_964007475.1 Hybos culiciformis | reverse complement strand
GAAATAGCAAAATTTGCTGTTTGTCTTTGCAAGGAAAAATAAGTAATAGTTTTACTTTTAATATATCTGTTCATAATGTTATACAACATAGCAAAAAAATATACACAAAGTAAAGCTAAAAAAAATTAAAGAAAGATGGGCGTTTTTTCAGTGTAGAATTTCAAACTAATGTTGAAATGGATTAGAACAAGTAATGCCCTATCCTTACATAATGTCGAAATAACTTATTTAATTTCTAATCTAAAATTTAATTCCTCTATTCCTTTTTTATAAAGCCTTCCATAAACATTAATTAATTCATAGAATGTTATTGTTGGGGGAGTGGTGGTTTTTTTAGAACCCTACTTTTATTCTCATTTTCACTATATTCTACGTGTTTATAAAAAAAAAAAAATAGCTAACTACGCTTGCCAAAAAAATAAAATTTAGTACTACATTGTACACTAGCAGGTACAACAACTATACATAATATTCAAAAAAAAAAAACTTTTAATTATTTAATAAATAAAATTGAAAAACTTTTTCCCTTAATACTTTTTCAACAATCTTAATTTGCCTTTAGGTTATCAAGGAATATAAATTATGTTTTTCATTCGACTATAAGAAAAAAAAATAAGTAAAAATACATATCTATGTATATAAAAAGAAGTCTTAGTAAAGAAATTTTTTTTTTTTTAAATAATATTCATTGAGCAGTATAAATATTATATCTTGTACCTATATGTATGTTATAAACTTGTTTCTATTATTATTATTATTATTATTATTATATAGCGACTACAAATTTTTCCTGGAAAAATATTCCCATTTTTTAGTAGTAGCAAAATAAACTGCAGAAATATATAAATAAATCAATTTTTAATTTATTAATTTAAATAAATTATAAAATGCTAGAGGAAAAATATTTTTGTATTGTATTAAGTTCGCAGATAGTTTTAATTTTCTTATATAATATTTCCCATTATTTTATTGAAATTTCTTCTGAATTTTATCACCAAACCAAAGAAGAGCAAAGTCTGTTCGTAAAAAAAAGATTAAACAATCACCAAATATTTAAGAAAAATATCTTAAATTCTTTAAGCTATATTTGAATATACAACTTATGAAAAGAAGAAGATTTTAAACAACTAACATTTATGTTTTTTCCTTTCAAATCTAATATCTCATACATAGAGGAGAGTGTCTCTCGTTAGAAGAATATTTATTTTTATGCTTATGTAAATAAACCGCATTTCAAGAAATTTGAAAACAAATTGAGATATTGAATTTTCAATATTAAAGCAATAATTATTTTACAACAAACAGTGCATATTTACATAGATCTAAATAAAATAAAATAAATTATAAAACATAACCAGATTTTATAATATATAGTACCTTCATAACATTATTTTAAACGTTTTTATTTTATCGCATATTAATTTTTGACATACTTAACACAATTTACATATCGTTTTCTCTTTATCATCAACAAAAAAAATCTTTTAGAAAATAAATGGTTTTGCATATTGGTCGATATCCTTTTTTATTTCACTTTTTTTTTTTATATTTATTATTATCCTTTATATTGTTGTATACGAAATTTTCTTATTTCACTCATGAGTCTTACTCTAAAAAGAAAAATTGTTTTTTTCACCATTTTAATGGCCTATTTAAACCATGCATTTATAACACGTTTGTGTATTTCAATTAAATACATTTTTTATTATTTTCAAGAAAAACATAACATATAATTTACGAACAAGAAACAATATAATGTTATATAGTTATATATTAATATAAAATTTATACTTCAAAATCATATGTTTATTAAAATGTACATTCAGGTTGTTTAAAATTCAGACATTCTCAGAGTTTAATGTAAACTCTTCTCGTTTTAGAAAAATATGCTTCAAACCCAATAACGCTGATAAATTGATGATATGGAAAGTACTGTTGACAACAAAATCTATTTTCCAGCTAACTGCATTTGATCAAAATGGAGAGTTTCGAGTAATATATAATATTTAAATATTTCATACTTTCAAAGAGCTTGTATTGTTCAATAATTTATACGTTTATGAAAGATTTGCAAGGACATCTTAATCAATTTTTAAATAAATTCTAAAATATGTATTTTTAAAATTTTTTCTTGTTAAATTAATTTCATTCAAGTTAATGAATTAACTTAGAAATTTTGCTAATTTTGCTATAATTAATACATATACTATAATATATCTATATATAATAAAAATTACTTTTGTCACAAAATTTGATTGTTTTATATTAAGTGTCCTCAATGTGAAAAATTGCAAAAAATTAGTCTTAGTTTGGCTTTGATTGTAGGGTTACTACAATTTAGACTGAAGTGATTTTTTGATATGTTAGAGAGTATATAACTGGCTCCAGGGTAGGTGAAGCGGATTTTTTAAATTTTGAGTTTTTTGGCCCAAATGAGCCTTTAAAAAACTTGAACATATTTGCTTGGATTCTGAAGTAAAGGAAAAAGATAATAAAAAATCTCATACGCAGAAATAAAGCTTAAATACCACTCTCCAGGGCTGGTGACGTGAAATTTTGAATTTCTTTAATTTCCTAAACAATTTTTAATTAATTCATTTATTTCTAAGAATTCTGCAGAGAAATAAAATTCAAATATAGTTTGTGATTTTCTGGTAGAGGTGTTTTTCGTACAATTTTTGTCGCATTTTTCACGGCCGTTTATTTTCTGTAAAATAAAACAAAAAAACCTACAAAAATAGAAAACAGAAATAGAAAACAGAATTTCACATGGAGGGCTCTTAAGTTTTATTTTAATTTACTATAAAAGACATCAATTTGCAATAAAAAAATATTTATTTATTTATTTTTTTTCTATTCTGATACTTCAACCCTATTAAATAAGTTCGAGCAAGAGATGGCATTATAAACTTTTAAAAGAACATTAAATATTTAAATTATATTATATAAAAAATTTACCTTTGACCTGTATAAATATGTATATATTGCCTTAAAATAATATGAATAAAAAATAATGTACATATAAAATTTAGAACATAAAAATTGACGTATTTCCATACATATAAATTAATTCAAAATTTTTTTTATTTTTGAAATTGGAATAAGTCCGCATTAGAATTTCAGTATTATTCAAGACTACACTCAAAATAAATGGATCATATTCATACAATTTTCTATATGTGAATATCCTGTATGTTCTGAAATAACAAATTAACAAAATTGCGAAGGACTTTATTTTATTTTTCATTTTTGTTTTTTTTTTGTCCCTAAAAGGATATTACGTATACATTTAGGTCAAACGCAATAAAAAAAAAAAAAAAAAATAAAACTATATAAATAAAAAATAATATAAAGTGCACTAAAATCTAATGAAAATTTAATTTTTTGAGAGTTATTTTCAAATCCCGATGGCTATAAATATTCAAAAAAAAAAACAAATTTCTCAAGTTTAAATTGTTTTCTTATTTACAAGAAAAAAAAATAATAATAACTTGTTGGAAAATTCAACATAAGTATAACAACTATGTATCCCCTATAACCTTTATAGAGTAGTTATTTTTTATTTTTCTTTTCATATTTTTAAAAGAAAATTGAATTTTCTGCAATTCATGAAAATGATGTTTTTTTCTTTCTTTAAATTTATATGTTATGTACCGTTCAGTAAAATATTTTGTAACTAAAATGATGAGAAATATATATATGTATATAAAAAAACCATAAAATAACATTCTTAGAATAGGAAGTAATATAATAAATTTTCTTTCGAAAATGTGGTTTTTCCCAAAAAAAAAAAAAAAAACCTACACCTAATCTTTATTTTTTTTTAAGAGTGCTTTCAACATTTTTATGAAAATTTTATTTTCCTACATACATACATACTTGAAATATTTAATAATTCTATAGAAATAGTTTTGGTGTATATAGATAGGTTAGGTACATACTTTTGATAAAATATTATTTTCCCAACAGGAAATGGGTAAATTTTCATAATAAAAAAAAATAATCTAAAATTTCTCAAGTTAACATGACAAAAGTTCTTAAATAATTTTAATGTTTTATTTATGCTAAATATTTTAGGTGATTGAAAGTTCACCAAAAAAAAATGTTTCCTCAATATGAGATCTATGAAATAAATTAAATTTAAATGTTTATAATTTATAAAAGGAAATTTATTTATACTACATAATAGAATCTCTAGATTTGCTTTGGCCAGAACATTATTGTTTTATTAAGACTGTAAAAGAAAAACTGATTAAACAATATATTAATTAATTTCCCGTTCAACTAAAAAGTGTAGAAATACCATGGAGCATAAAAAAGTTCTATTAACAATATTCTCATGCATTTCTTTACTTTTGATAATTAATAAAAAAGAAAATTTAATTTTTAGAAGCGTAGTTGATATTAATTACTCAAATATAACAGATTAACTTTAACTTCGTGATTAGCTAGTATTTTTTTTATTCTTGTAAATTTTTTTTTGTATATACAATAAATACATTTTTTGTGAATATCTAAAATAATATTTGTAACAACTTAAATTATTTGTTGATCTCTAGTACTTGTGTTGTTTTTTCAATTTGTGGGCCATTATAGTATAATTACATCACTGACTTATGGCGGGCGGTTTGTTCATTCTCAATTCAGACTGGACTTTCTGTAAAAGCTGTTAGTTGTCCTATTGAAATTATTATTAATGTTGTTTCAAACAAATTTTAACAAATATATAATCAAATAAAATTAAAAACAATTCAGTTTATCATGAAGTTATTAGCATACATAAAAACACAATTTAAGTATGTTTGAGTTTATTTCTTTAAGGTTTTTCATGAATTTTAGAAGTTATTCACTCGCAAATAAAGCATTGGCGTGTTTCTGTATGATAAAAGGCAACATGCAAATAAAGGGAAAACATATAAACAAGAAATCTATGGTAATTATATTGATCAATCAAACAAATTTTCGTTTGAAATAAATTTTTGTTTTTTAAGGATTATTTGAATTTATATTTATACATTATTTAATTTTTCACAAAAAATAATTTGTTAAAAAGGTAAAATGGCGAATCATTTAGCTATTACTTTAGAAAAGCCATTACAGCACTTGGGATTGGCTGACTGGAGTTCACGTTTGACTCAAATACGTAATGTTGCCGATGCAAGAAGAGAAGAAGCTTTCCATTTGCGTCAAAGTTCAACTACATTACGAAATGAGGTAAAATATGAATATTCTTAAAAAAAAATTTTATTGAATATTCCATTTAATTAGGCGCGTACCGAATGTCGATGGAATAATTACAACTCTAATGTGGCTTTATCTGATCGTATTGAAGAAATTAAGCGTTGGCGAATAAATGTTCAAAATCTAATGATAAGGCTTGAGCGAGAAATCAAAGCACTACAAGAAGAAAAATCTGCGACTAAACAAGTGAATGATGCAATGATAGGGCCGCTACAAGGTAATATACTCAAAAAAACACTGAAATCGTTTCGTTAATACATTACGTATGTTTTTAGTTGTTAGCGAATGTCTAACTACACGTGATTGCAGATTAGGCCCCGAATTGACTTATGATGAACCAGAAAATGAACTTAAAAAAGAATTATGTGTTGTTGAAAATAATATAAGATTACTTCAGGATCAAATTCAAGCAGCATGGGAAAAGCTCAACCGTCTTAAAGATGTGAAATTTAAATTGTATTTGGAAATTGATA
The DNA here is from genome assembly GCA_964007475.1 of Hybos culiciformis. NCBI lineage: Eukaryota > Metazoa > Arthropoda > Insecta > Diptera > Hybotidae > Hybos > Hybos culiciformis. The sequence goes on along the minus strand of OZ023273.1, from coordinate 26,398,708 downwards.
ATAAAGTTGAAGCTGAAAATATTGACGGAGTTCAATTGGAATTAAATAAATTTTCGGCAAATTTAACATTTAAACCAAACCCATTGCGAAATCCGAAAAAGTAAGCTTATCAGCAGTTGTTTCGACTTTTCTCTCTTCTACCTACTTTTGGAAATCAAACCTCGAACTATGAACCTAAAATAATATTGTTCAAAAGAGTTACCTATTTTTTAATATCTCGCCGACCACGATTTGATCAATGACCACCAAGTGCGAAGTGCTTATTTCAGAATTGCAGCATTAAGCATTAAGAATTACTATATAAGAAATATGCATTACGGACAGTTCACCGTAAACAATTCACCGTAAGACAATTCACCGTAAGACAATTCACCGTATGGACAATTCACCGTATGGACAATTCATCGTATGAACAATTCATCGTATGAACAATTCACCGTATGGACAATTCACCGTATGGATAATTCACGTATGGACAATTCACCGTATGGACAATTCACCGTATGGACAATTCACCGTATGGACAATTCACCGTATGGACAATTCACCGTATGGACAATTCACCGTATGGACAATTCACCGTATGGACAATTCACCGTATGAATAATTCATCGCAAAGAAAATTATTTTTATCAATCCGGGCGGCCGCCCGGATTGATAAAAATAATTTTCTTTGCGATGAATTATTCATACGGTGAATTGTCCATACGGTGAATTGTCCATACGGTGAAATATTTTTTCTAAAATTTGACAGGTGTTTTTAAATTTTAAGTAAATCATTTAGCTTTACCCAGTCAGTACCACGAGGAGACGATCTATCTTAGTTACCGATCACTTTTTTTGTTCATTTATTTATTTATTTTTTTTTTGTTAAATATTTTTATTTTCTATTTCTTGAATTTAAATGATCAAATTAAACAAAAAATAGTTAGTTCATACGATGAATTGTCCTTACGGTGAATTGTCCATACGGTGAATTGTTTCGGTGAATTGTCTTACGGTGAATTGTTTACGGTGAATTGTCCGCAATGCAAAGAGAGGGTGTTAAGAAAGAAAACACGTAGGCTATAGTTTTTGTTTAATTATTTAACGTAAAGCATTAATGGCAAAGTCATTTTTCCAAGAAGACCGTACATGGAAACATTATTCTTATTTATACGGTGAATTGTCCATACGGTGAATTAACCATACGGTGAATTGTCCATACGGTGAATTAACCATACGGTGAATTGTCCATACGGTGAATTGTCCATACGGTGAATTGTCCTTACGGTGAATTAACCATACGGTGAATTGTCCATACGGTGAATTGTCCATACGGTGAATTGTCCATACGGTGAATTGTTCATACGATGAATTGTTCATACGATGAATTGTTCATACGATGAATTGTCCATACGGTGAATTGTCTTACGGTGAATTGTCTTACGGTGAATTGTTTACGATGAATTGTCCAGACACCAAGAAATATATGTACAGTGCTAGATTCAATTAAATTTTAGTTCAGTTTAACCTTTATATAATGTTAAATTTTAAATTGATTATTCAGTTAAACCGGTTTCTGTATAAGCAGTTTTTAATTAAAATATTTCTTTTTCTAATAATCAGGTACTAAAACGATATTTTGGAGTTATGGTCTTTTTAAAACAAAATTAATTTTGCGTGCATATTATGGGCGAAATTTTCCTTTAGAAGTGGGAAAAAAATTTAAATTTTGAGGTCAAATATTTTTTTTTTAAGGTCAACTACATATGAAGGCTGGTTGGAACACACAAAGAATATGGAACAGCTAGCTGAAAATGAACTGGCAGATACGTATGCAATTAGAGAATCGTTATTTGTTTGTCGTGAAAAAGCTAAAAATACTTTAAAGGCACAACAAGATCGTACAGAGCACACACTCCGTAAACGAATATTTGAGACTCAAAGATCCCGAAATGAACTGAAATATCAAAAGATAAAGATGAATGAAGAAATGGAGAAGGTTATTTGCGAAATAAAAAAGTTGGAACAAGCATTTCGAGATAAATCTAACCCACTTAAATTAGCCGAAAGTAGACTTGAAAGTCGAGCTATACGTTCCGGAATGGAATTATGTTTGGACGAACCTCATGAGAAATTAATAGCTGAAGTTCAAGAACTTCGAAAAATTCGAAAATCACTTCAAGATAAAATAGATTGTACCAAAACTATATTTAGTGCACTTGAAGAGCATGCAATAAAAATTGACGAAGATCTCATGAACAAAGAACATTCTCTTATGACTGATATTCGAGCTTTAGATTTACGTGCTCGGTTAAGACCAAACGTTGAGAATCCAAGTCAAACTGACAGAAATATTCAGTTTACGAATATAGAAGATGAGATTCCAAAAGTATAAGGCTTTGTATTTTTTTTTCTACAACTTTGAAATATTAAAGAAATAATATTTAAGACGGAAACTATTTTAAAATAAAACTAAATAAAATAAATTTTTTAAAATATCTCATTTATAGTTATCAAAGATTTTGTATGCTTATTATTATTGTATTCTTATATACAAACAGTTATCCGTCATTTGAAAGTACACGCTTTATATCATTTGTTTTGCTCAAGAAGACCTTTGATACAATTTTAGTTTGTACTATCAATTTAATGGTATAGACCTATCCTTAATATATCAGAAAGGAATTGCAATTATTTAAAGCAATTTAATATAATTATATTTAAAAAAAAAATTTAATAATCTTTGTTCAAAATTAGAATTTTTGATGTTCTATATAGATCATAATATTTTACAATCATGATTCAATCTTTATTTAATTCTTGACAATATTTTTCATAAAAAGGTACATGCAATTTCACATTTTTTTACAGTGTTGAGCGTTTAAAGTAAAGGTGAGTCTCTTTTATTTTTTTTCCCAGGAAACAGCAATAGAATTTATACAGTTCTACCAAATATAATATGTTTGATACGTAACCAAGCCTTAGGCTAAAATATAATTGGACAAATTTAAACTACATATAACATGTAACACAATAGAAGCTTTTATTTTGAAAAGACCAAAGAATATGTAAAAGTGTTTAACCTTCAATAACTGAAAAAAAAATTATATACGTACTACTGTATATGAGCATCATATATGGATGGTTTAAGTAATTATTTGAATAATAACACAGTATTATATATTTTATTTGGGTTTAAAAATAAAAAAATTAAAAAAATTAATTTATATGTTTTAGAATTTTTGGATAAAAATATTTCTAGGTAATGGTGTGCAAATATTATGCGCCTTGCAATAAAAAAAATTATACATACATTGTGTGTTTATTTATATACAATACATACATACTCTTATAGAATAACCAAAATTGAAAATTTTAACCGAATATTAAATGTGCAAATAAATGGACACATTTAACTTTCACGAATATTATTTTTGTTCTTGTTTGATAATAATTCCAAGCTTATAGGTCATATACGTTTCTAACAATATATAAATTAACATAAATCGAATATCGCTCATTATTCCAATGTTCAAAAATTTGCGAATCAAACTAAAATCAAACCATCGATCTCCAAAACCAGAAATTTCCATTTCAGAATTAGTTTCGTAAAAATTTAAGTCACAAATAAGTTTTAATTTAAATAAGTTTTAATTCAAATTCTATACGCTTCAAAACTAATGCAAAGCAAAAAATTTCCAACTGCATCGAAAATCTATAAAAATACCAAGTTTTCTCCTATTATTTCTCTAATTTTCATGTGAAACTGACATATTTATTATGAATAGAAGTCTTTATGTCAATTCAATTAAATTAGTATTACAAAAATCTAATTTTAATTTGTACAAAATAAGAAGTTATTTTTTTTTATTTTTTTTAATATTATAAAATAAAAAGCTATTTATTAAAATAAATAAAATGGACTGTTTATTTTAATTTGCAAAATATGGTGAAACAAATGGCATTCCAAAAAAAAAGAAACAATAAACAGCCATACACAAAAATTAAATCTAGTAGTTGGAAGAGAATTTTATTAAAACATTTGCATTAGAACAATATAAACACTACAACAAGGAGATGAGGGCAAACATTTGTTTGATTATGTTAAAAGCATTATTTGTAGAAATTAGATGTTGAATTGAAACAAATATTTTTTTTATTGTGTTTATAGCATGTCTACATTCAAAACCTTAAAAATATATAACCAAAAAAGAAATTACTTTTTATTAGTTAGTATCACCATTGATAGATTATTGGCTTGTTTTTCATCAAAAATGTGCGTCAGTCCATCCATGCTAAAATTTATCCAATATGATAAAATCTACTGCAACTAGTAACACTCCACTTATATAATTATGATTTATTTAAAAAATTAAATAAGAAAATCTAAATAATATGAAGTTTATTTTAAGAAAATAAAAACGCCAGCGTTTTTCAATAAATTGACGTAGAATAAATTATAAAATTTAGGAGATATTGTATTATACCTAGCTAGTATAATGGGGCTCAGATGTAAATTCTAAAATATTTTCATTTTAATCCAGTGTAATAAAACTTATAAAATAATATTTTTTTCATTTTTTTTTCTTTTGTTTTCATTTGTGAAGAAAATATTACTTTTTTAAAAGACATTGCAAAGTATTAATTTTAATCAAAATTAATTTAGTTGTAAAACGAAAAGTTTTCACTAAAAAAATATATACACTGAAAAATAATGAAGATAACTTTATCTCTTTGGTTAGAGAGATGAGTTAAAAAATAAAAAAAAAAAATTTTCTTGGCTTTCAAAATATTTTTCGTTTCAAAAAATTATTTTTTTTTATACAATATTTTGGTTTCTTTTTTTCCTCCTTACTTGCTGCTGTTATTAAAGAAATATATTACCATCATTTGTTTTCTAAGCTACCATAGTATAACATTATTCATTTTGTATATTATAAGATCAGCATTTTCTAGAAGAAGCTAAGAAAGAAAAAAAAAAATTACAAATTAATGGGGTTTAATAAATTTGTTACATTTGCCAATATATTGAAAACAAAATTATTTTGATTATATTCATTTTTCGTACTAAAATATTTAGTAAGTCTTATTAGTTTAGATATCTGATATTGAAATATATTTCAAACTACACAAAGTTTAGCAATTTTTTTTTTACTATTTTCAGTTAATAATAATAAAATTGTATTCAAATTGATAATTTGTGTAATTAATTTTACAGCAAAAAGCTGTTTCTTGGAATTAGACAAATAACAATTATAAAATATTGTAATTTTAATATTTTTTTTTAGGTGTGTAAGAATAATAGACAATAATAAGAAATCTATTAAATAAAGCAAATATTTTAATGTTTAATTTAAAACTTAAATCAATAACAAATTTTATTTTTATACAGTTTGAAGAGAGAGTTGGAGTATGAAAATGATTAGTATATGGGATTACAAAATTTTTACCATAATAATAATGAAATCATATATTAAGTCATAATCTTAAATCAATATTTAGAAAAAAAAATTGTAATAAAAAAACATTATTATTGTAATAGAAAAAACGTGCGATTAAAATAGAATTATGTTCTATGTATTTTATGTTTTGCTCTTTTTTTTATCTTTTTCTGATATGGAGAAGTTAAAAATAAAATACTATTCAGTAAAAAAATATAAGTAATTTAATATTCCAAAAAGCTTTGGAGAAACGAAAAAAAAAAATTCTATTTTAAATTATACTTTCTAAATCCCACATATTTTTATATCCTTTCAAATAACTACATTAAAAATAAAGAAAAATAAACTTCTTTATATGCAAATTCTATGTGAATTATGAGTAATATATACGTATGTAAATATCATGTATATTATATTTGCATACACATATTACTCATATAATATAGATATATATATATTTTTTTTTTGTCGAATTCCTTTTGGTTGAGAAGTTATTAAGCACCCGCATCATTCATAAAAATTTTTGCTACATAACGAAAATTTAATTTTATTGTTGGTTCTTTTATACTATATTTGTTTTCCAATTTTTCGTTTACTTACTATACAAAATTATATTATTATACTACAGAAAATATATGAAAAAAAAAAAGGAAAAATATTTTCCAATTTTTCACATTTAAATATTATTGTTAAATGCATAAAAATTTTGGAATTTTTGATTGGATTATCAGTTCGGATAATAATTTTAGGGGAAAATATATATATTTTTTTTATTTAAATAATCTGATAAGAATAAAATTATGAATTTAAATTGATTTGTGATTTTTCATGATTGAAAAAAAAATTGTACGTACATACAAGAGATAGACCGTTTTTTTAGAAAGAAAATTCCCCAAGGAAAATTATAAATGTTGCCATAGATTTAAACATTATTGATGAATATAAATTACGTTAATGATATGAATGAATTTTGGTTTTCGATTATTGTGATAATAAAAAATATTTAAAAATTTTGAATACAGGTAATTCTCGTCAAGTCATTTCCAAAATACAAATTAACTCTGGACGGGAATAGTAAAAATTTACTATAAATAAATAAAAGTAATTATGTAGCACTATGACAGATTATCAATAAAATAATCTTAATAAACTTACAAAATAGATTTTCTAAAATTAACTTATTTAACTGAATTAAGTTTTGAACATTTTGAAACTTAAAAACAAAAAAACAAAAAGTATTTAAACTGATTCATGCTAATGTCGACGCTTTATTTTTTGATCGAAAAATCATAACCACTCACATAGATATTAGGATCAATTTTTATAACGTTACTGGATCTGATTATACAAAATCCAGATTTTAAGGATGTTTTGAGTAAATCAAAATTGCTATAACATTTCAACTATCTGCAACAATATAAGATTAGAAAAATTTTAGATTAAATTTCAATTTCCTTAATAAAATTGCGACGACTTTGCTGTATCTATATTAATTCTATAAATTTGGAATTAATAAAAATAATATTTTTACAAAATTTCTCAGAAACTGATGATGTTTTAGGAACAATAACAATAATCAGTAATAATTTATTAATGTTTTGTGATACATTTTTTTTTAAATTTTATATATAGTAAAAAAAAATATTTGGTCTCCCTTTATACATAATATTCAACTTTACGTCACATGATTTATAAAGATTTATATTGGAATCATATATTATTTTGAATATTTTGTCCTGGTAATATCTTAAAATTTGAATAATTTTGTAGCTGTATTTCATTTTGGATATTTTATTTTTTCTTTTTTTACTTATACAGCAATAATTCAAAAAATATATTATAAATGTTATTTTGTTTTTTTTTTTTTTTCTTAAATTTTCGTAATCGATAATGCTTACCAATAAAATCAATTTTGTGTAAGAAAAAATAATAATAATTTATGTATGTATAAATAATGTATTTTTTATGCATAAAACATTCGTATATATATATATAGATGATGTATACTACTTTTGTGTATTTCGCCGTCGTCGGTTGTAATATACATACATTATTATAAATTTGTTTATATATATGTCCTTGTAAATACCATAATCTGTAAATATATTTTTTCATTTTTATGAATGGAAAAATTGAATAAAATGGTTTAGTATAATCATATATATATACAATTATACATTCGTGTGTACATAATATATATATTATTATTACAAAAAAAAAAACTAAATTTAATGTTAATAAATTTAACAATTTTTTTCATCATTTCATAACACACATAATATATGTATATATAAAAAAAAATATAGAAGAAAAGAAAAAAAGAGAAATTCATGAAAACATAATAAAATTATAGATTTTTCTGTTTTCAATGTAATACCATAAAAAAAAGAGACACTTTTTGGGCCTTAAATTTTCATTTTATATTTTTTGTCAGCAATCAAGTATAAATAAAAAAAGAAATAGAAGTAACGAAATATGTGGGCGCAAGCTTTTAAAATAATATGATATAATTTTATTTCATTTATTTTCTTTTTTTTTTTATTTAATTTTTTTTTTTTTTTCTTGATTTCAGCAGTCTCTAGTATTACATAGATGTTTGTAATGGACGGATATATTTATTATATTTAATATTTTTTATATTTTATTTCTACAGCTAAAAATTTAAAGAAATATTGGTCCAGTTGGGTTATCTTTTGTTAATTTTGATAATGATATCCTAATATTCTTTGCCTTGTAACTAGATTTTTTTTTGATAATCTCAAACTATGCACCCAATAATTTTCAATTTCAAATATACTTTCAATATTCAAACGATAAGGTATTTCCAGACTCAACAGTTCAGAATTTTCCATTATGGATTACCTATAAAGTTATAACTAAAATTGCTAGATTTTAAGGTAGTATGTGCTCAAAATCTTCCATTTATTATTTGAATACATAATAACGCTTTCAAAAGCATATAGAAAATGAATTATAGCAAAATTTTCTACTCGAAAATTATAATTTTTATAGTTTTTTCTAGCGCAAAATAATTGAGAATAAATATTTTTTTATACAATATGAGTTACTGAAATTTTTATAACAAATATTGCTATAATCATATGAACATATTATATACTAAAAAGTAAAACTATTAAGTATTTTTCCTCGCTATGGACAAAAAGAAAATTTTGATAACACCATATAATATAATATAATATACAGAAAATATTTGCCGCAGCTAAATGTATTTTTTCAGTGCAATATTGCAAATTTTATAAAATCTCTTAAAAACATCCATCTTTTGATGAAAGGTGATTCAATATTTTTATACTTAAATATAAATCGGAGACGATATCTCAATTAGTTTTTGCCCACTTGTTTTTTTATTTTATTCTATTTTTTTTGTCGTTATCTTGCTGACTGATGTTTCTTTTGGGACAAAAAAAAAGAAAACAGAATGAAACAAAGAAAATGATGAAAGTGAGGGATATCTTCTATGTAAGTTAGTCTATGCGAGAAAAAAAAAATTATTTTATTTGTTCTTAAAGCTAGTTTGTTTTACAAATATATTATTTAATTTTTTGATATTCAATAAAACAATATGTTATTGTGTAAGTTTAGTTGCCGACATCTAAAATAAGATGTTTTTAATATTTGAATTCAGAACTAAAATAAAGGGATGGTAACGAATTAACTGCAAATATCAGAAAATGTATTTACGAATCACGAAATAAGAACGCTTTAAACGATTTCAGCTTTATTATTTAGATTGAATATAAAATTATTTAAGACATGAAAATAAAAGAAAAATTTTAATATTAATTATAGTTAATTAAAAGGATAATTGTGGAGATATTCCGTCCGAATACTGTAAAAAGAATACTGTAAAAAGACAAATATAATGATAAGATATATAACGCGTCGCATTTTTTCTTCGATAATTTTTCATTCTAATACGCTTATTTGAACCAATCATGTGTTTGATATTCCACTTCACCAAAGAATTTACGACAATTTTGAACCAAAAATAGGACTGACTTCTAAAAAATTTAAACATATTTTACAGATTTTATTTTTCATTCCTCTCTGGGAATAATTGGAATATTTCTTTGAATGCGAATACATTTTAATGATTTTATTTATAAAAATAACATTTAACAAAGTTATATTTAGCTAATTAATTAATAAATATATTTTTTACATAATATTATATTTCTATATACGGTGTTTCAGTAAAGGCTGACGATACTTTAGGGCGTATTCAATTATCAGACAAAACTTTCAAATGAATTTCTGTCGAAAAACACTTGGTCGATAGTACTTTAAATTAGGGTAAGTTCTTAACCCTTGTTGGGTTTTTTTCTTAACCCTCGTTGGGTTTTTGTTGGAAAGGTATTGCTTGTTGGAAAGGTATTACTGAGACCTTCCAGAAAATGTGTTACACTTGCCCGGAAGTCTTGTAGTCTTTGAGAAAAAAATTCAGGACCACGAAAAACAAAATTTTTTTTGAACAACATTTTTCTAAAACTCAGAGTGTCTAAGAAGATAGTGGATTGATTTTCAATCATTTTGGAAAGGTAAGATCTGTGACTATCAAATGCAGAAAAAAAACCAAAAATCCATCTACTATTTTCTGAGAAAAAAATCCAACAAGTATTTTAAAAGTTACACTAATTTAATTGACTTAAGTCAAAAAATTTAAAACGGCCCCCCCGTAAGTCACTTTACGCTTTACTTAAGCACCCTGTATAACTTTAATTTTAAAAAAATAGTGTACAACCATTTCATTTTATACACGTACGATAAGCTAATATTTTTGTTATGTTTTAAATTTAAATCATAATCATAATTAAAAAAGTTTTAATTATGTAATTGATAAAAAACTGTTGTAGAACTAAAAAGTTTTTTAATTATAAATTAATTTTAATTAAAAATAACAACAAATTTTTTTTTTTGCATCTTTTAAGTTATATATACTTCAATATCTCTTTTAATAAAATTTTGATAATGAATACTAAGCCCGGAGTCTTTGGGCTATATCCTTCTTGTCCGGTTAAATCTCTTTTTCTATCATGTGTTTTATATATACATTCTATGTAGTCCAGTTTATATAAACATTTTAATATTATTTTTAACAATTATTTGCATACAAGTTTCTTATGTCGATTAGATCCTAATTCATTATATCATACCTGCTCTACTGATTGGATATTGATATAAATAATTAGAATTGTGTAATTTTATCTTTAATAAATTTTCATGTACATTTCTTTTATGCTGTGAACGTTAAGTTTAAATATGTTTTTGTCGTTGTTTAAATAACTCGTTTAATATAGTATATCAGGTTTGCATTATTTTCTCAAAATTTATAAGATTTCTATTTTTTTCATGTTTCTAGACATCTTGACAAATAGAACATTATTTGAAAAGAGTGCATTAAAATTATCTATAAACTTTATACAATTTCTCATTAAACTTTGTTATAAGTCTTATTTGACGAATTTAAATTGAAGGAATGCAATATTTTCGACATTATTTATTAAAATTACACAAGAAGCTATCAATCGTCTGCACGCACTATGCATACAGTAATTTTTTATAATAACTTGTTAAATAATATTTTTAACTAATTTTATTTTAGTCTTAAAAAAATATTCATGTACACATAGGGTAATTAAAAATAGATTAAAATTTCAAAAATATTAAAAAAAAAATTTAATATCTGCTAATAAATTGAAACTATCTCAAAAAAAACTTTACTTAAAATAATATACAGAAATTTCTTTTATATATTAAAAGTTTTAGTACTAAATACATGTATAAGCTAACATTGTATAAGAATTTAACTATTAGAAAAAATTAACATTAAGTGCAAGTGGGTAGTACTATAGTAACACTAAAAACATTTTTTTAAAGATAAACTATAATAGTTTATCTTTTGCGATATCTAAATAAAAAATAAAATGTATGTGCCTACTGCTACTGCATTAATCATGAATCTATTGAATATTTTAGAAATAACAAAATACCTCTAACTAACAATAAATATTTTCTAATTTAACTCGATATTGTTTTAAATAACAATATTTATTTAAAGCTAAAATTCATAGATCCTACAAAATATCTGAAGCATTTTGTAAACGCGAAGTAACGTATTAATAAATTTAAACAAAATTTGTATTAAATTTTCTATTGTACACAACTTTCAGAAAATTTTAACACCCAAATATTGCGAATTTATGTTAATTTGAATCTACAAATGCACATTGTACATACAATGCAAACATACACACGTTGTGTTTTTCTATTTTGTAGTTTTATTCAGATAAGGTAAAGAAAAATCAAAATGAAAAAATATTAATGTCATTAAAAAAAGAATATCCATTCAGTGTAGATGAAATTTGTTTGTTAGTGACATTTAAACAAGTGAATTTCATGGTATAAATTTTATATAGGTAAAATCTCTTCTAAAATACGGTGCAATTAAAAAAAAAATTGCAGAAAAGCAATTATAAAATTATTAGTGATTAAGGAAAAAAAATTCAACTATTATAAAGGCAATTTTGATTTTTAGTGTCGGATTACAAAAAGTTTTGTGCTAATAAATTTTTAATGTAAATTTTGAGTATTTTTTGAATTCTTAAAAAAAAAATTTTATGATATTAACAAAATAGTATTCAAATCTATATAAACTATTCAGCAGTATTACCCTCACACTAAGCAAGAAGAACATAAATCTATTTTGATAGTTTTGAGATATTGGAGTTTTCCGGTTTTTATTTTAGAACATTTTCATGGTATGCTCAATGTTATTGCATTTTTAAGTCATTTAGAGCTATAAAAAATATTTTTCAAAAAACGGATTTAAAAATATTTACACTGTTCCAAATATACAATTATCTCAAAAATTAACTTTTAAGTCAAACGCCCTTCTTGCTAAGCTCGATTTTTTGGACACAATCCGTGATATTTTTTAAATGTTCCCCTAATTATTATCTATCTACGCTGATACTAACTTTTATAAATTTTTTTTATTTTTTTATATATAAAAGTTAGTAAGATTCTTGACCGATTCTTCTAATTCCCAAATCCGTAACTGAAAAATCTCATTCTTTAGATTGGCTGAAAATGAACAAGATAACCTATATTTTAAGAATTTTTTAAACGATCAAAATCAAAGTTATATATTTTATTTTAGTATGGGACGGAATTATATGGGACGGAATAAAAACTATAAAAAAAAGATTAACTAATATCTTTCTTTAAAAAATCATATAAAAAAATATTTAATTCTAATTTTTAATTTTTATTTGGTTTTAATTAATTTTAAATGCAAGTAGTGAAATTTTCAGTTTAATTATGATTGTAAAATTATGTTTAATTATGTTTTATTATATTTGATTTAAAAGCCCTATTAATTAATAAATCACAACAATTTTAAGCTTCTTTTTCTCCAAACTATATTTTTAAACTTCGAATTTCTCTATTAAGTATTGGCATATTTATAAGTTTAAATAATTTTTTAATATCAATGTCTGTAGTTCATTAATTAATGTTTACAAGTTCATCGATAATCAGTTTTATATCATTCATACACAATTTTATGTATTAAATTGCTGATTTAAAGCGCAAATTTTAATACTGATCTAAAAAATAAAACAACACTTAAAAATTTAAATTAAACAGAAATATTCACTTAAAATAAACAAAAAAAAATACGTGTAATATAAACTAAAAAACAAAAAAAAAATTTGTGGAGATTTCAAAAATGCAATTTGAAGGATAATCGCTTTTTAATGATTTCAACTGTGTTATGCTCGAATGCACTAAATTTTCATAATCATTATTTGAATGGTAGTTGTGCACTTTATTCAATTTTTTTTTTCTTTGACTTTATCGTTGGAAAAAAAATAAAAATAAAAAAAAAAATGAAAAAAGAATCTGATGATTTTTTTTACATTTTTGTTAACTTTTTTCATTTTTGCATTTTTTTGTTTGTATTTCCATTTCTTTTTTTTTTTTGTTTTTATGTTTTTAATGTTTTTGTTATGTAGTTTGGTTTTTCAAACATGTAAAACAAAAGCAACAACAACAAGAAGAGGAAAAAAAAAACCAAAAATAAATAAACTTGATGAAATGCCATAAAAAATAATTTTTCTTTTTTTTTTTTACCATTATTTTTTATTTATAGGTTTTTTGTATTTAATTTCATTTTGAAGTTTTATTTCATTATTATTATTTTTTTTATTCTTGTTATTAAAATTTCTTTACCTCGTATACAAAATATTAACAGTCCATGATCCCAGTGATATTCAAAATGAAAATTTTATTAACAAAAAAATTGAAATAGCAAAAATAATGTGTTATGAAAAGAAAATTAACACTTCATTGTTTATTATTAACGATTTTACTTTATTAAATATACATAAATATGTATGCATGCAGTGTAGGGTTGAGGTTGTGGCGTACAATTCAATAAACGACTTTCGAAACTTTGTATTGATGACAGAAATATAACGAAGCTACAGAGATGTTATAGTTATTTTGGGAATTAACAGAATTTGTAATGCTTTTAATTCCGCCAGAGCTAAAAGGGAATTTATCAAAAATTAATAAGAATATAACATGATAGTAGTCATTTTCTTAACTAATGTAAACAACAAGTGATTTACTGACAATTAAATTAAATGATATAGGAGAATTGAACACTGTTCCACATGTGAAATCAGGGTTTCGAAAAGGGTATCTAGGAATGGACAGACGCCTAACACCTTTGCTAAATTAGGGTTACCAGATTTTCCCACTACAAACCGGGACAAAAAGAATTTTTTTACAAAATTAATAAAATTTATTAAAAAAATATTTTATTTAATATAAATATAAAAAAATGGTAACAAGGTCAAGTACGTAATTAAATAATATCTTAAAATTAATAACTCAAATTAGGAACAAAAAATATAAATATTCATTTAATTTACTTGCCGAAGCAACTGCAGATTTGTGTTTCTGACTTTGAATGTGATTTTTAATGTCGGATAAACCATGACTTTTACTAAAACTTGAATTGCAATGTCTACAATACGCTTCCGTATCAATTTTGCCTTTTTTATAAATTGGCACTTTCTCTTTGGCATGCTTGAACTTGAAGGTATAAAATAAATCTAATAATATATAAAATGAAATTAGTAAACCAAATTTTATAAATAAAAGATGCTAACTAACAAAAATTGGTACCAGCCAAATTCCAGCCAAGTCTTGCAGTTAAATAAACAAAAACAAAAATGTATAAATAAACAAATACTACCCTGCAATATCTTTATAGGCTGGATTGATGTAATGTAGGATCGAGAATTAGAAAAATGAAAGCAAAGTGTAACATAACCTGAAAAAAGTGGCACATTTTTTATAAATGTATTAATTTTTTTTTGGTCAAAAATGTTAAACCGGGACAATTGAGCGTCCCGAGAACCTTTTTCGGGACGTCACGAAACGACATGAAAACCGGGACAATCACGGAAAACCGGGACAATCCCGGAAAACCGGGACTTCTGGCAACCCTAGCTAAACCATAATTTGATAAGAAATTTTATTAAAAAAGATTTATTAAATTTTATTTTATTTTTATTACATATCCGATTGTTAATAATATCGAATATTTAATGTCACTGGATGATTGTAAATAACTTATTATCAAGAGAAATTTCGCATTTACAAGGACATCATAAGTTTGATGTATGACAATGACACATATAATATTGAGAAAAATTGGGAACTAAAAAATTTTTTTTCTTTTATATAGTAGGTACGCTTAAATTTTAATTTAAAATTTATGTCAACATTTTTTTTCCAATTATCTCTGCACCAACATGATTGCGTCATTTTCCAAAAATTTACAAGTGTTTACTTAATTGTATATTGTTCTGATGGAGAGGGATCTTTTTAAAAGTTGGTTTTAAATGCGAAAAGAAAAAAAAATGTGGACATTTTCTGATTTTTGTAATTTTGTATTTTTTTATGAAGCTTTAACGAGCTTTATAGTTCTCAAAAAGCAATGTTTAATTTATTCACATTAAATTCGGCTTTCAATTGATTATTTTTATATGTTATGCCTTGTTCAGACAATGAAATCTTATCATGATAATCTTACTTTTTGTGATTATCATTCTTTTTTTCATAATTTGCTCATACAAAAAAATTGTCATCGCAAATCATGATTATCGAAAATCATGAAAAATTTCAGGGATGAGTTTATAGTTTTTTACCATCCATGTTACTCATTTCCACTCATTCCTACTTATTTTTGACTTTTATTTTTGACATATTTTCTTTATTTACAAAATAAAAAAAAATTTGAGTATTTATGTTTTTATTTTGTTTGCTTTCATGTTGTTTACTTTTTTGTTTTCGTTCATAATCGTGTTCACACAGGTTTTCAAAGTATGATTATCTACGCAAATCACGATTACGAAATCATGATTTAGTCGTTGTCTGAACAAGGCATTATTAAAAAGTAGACAGTTTATTCTCAAATTATAAAAATATATGTTATAAAACTTTGGAAATAAATTTGATTGTCGTGTTTCCTTGTTCACATATAACTGTGTATGTAAATAATTAGGCCTACAGATGAGTGCAAATATTGTTAAAAATATAGCAACATTATTATAACAAATTTTTCGAAATATTACTTTCTATTCATAACTAGAGGTCATTTTCAAAATATCTATAACTAAATATAAATTTCTATTATATTTATTAAAATTTAGGTTAATATTATAAAAAAAAAAATTATAGAATGTTTATCCCATTTTCATTTAAATCGTTATTCCTTTTATTTTATTTTTGTTTTTCTTCAACATTTAATATACATAAATATAACATTAAAATTTTATTATAGCTAGTTATTTAAATCATGATTGTGCCTTTAAGTAATTCCATTATAGAGAAAGATATTTTGAACATAAAGTAATAATCATTAAGTTTTCCTTTTAATGGAAATTTGAAAAAAAAAAAAAAAAATAACACAATAATGTACAAAATATCAAAATCAAATTCTTAAGTTCTAGAAATCAATCAAAAGAAACTGCCTCTTAAATTAATTTATCTGTCAAAAACTTTTAAAAAAGTTTTTGTTTACTTTATATTATTTTGGTTCCAACACTGTTTTCTTTTATTTTTTTATTTTTTTATCATGTTTTTTTATTATATTTCCATAATTTTATGTATTTACTGGATATACACATTCTGTGAAAGCAATAAATTCATCAACCTAAAGAAAATTGTCAGTTTAAGTAAAAATATGAAACTTAGACTAGCAAAGGCAATAAGGGATTTATGCGATTCTATTTTCTTCAATTATTTATGCATTACTCTTTTCAAAATCTTTATACATGAGAAAAATGAATTTTTATTCATAATAAATAATGAAACAAGGAAATAATAAAATAATTAATGAAATTATACTATTTAGAACTAAACAGCTGTTGCACTTAATTAATTATCTAAAATATACATATTTTCAATTCATTGAATTCAATTTATTTTTTTAAAGTTAATATTTTAAGTTTTTTAATGACTATAGTCGCAGATATTTACAAATATAATGTTCCAGTTCAAAGGCAATTGAATGATGCATGTGGATAATTTTAACAATTTGTGGCTGTGACGTTCGTTGAAAATATACAAACTAAATTCTTGACATGTGTTTCAACAAATATTTTTGACTCATTTTCAATAAATATTTTTGACGCATTGCAGCGACAAAATTCAGAGTACTAGAATTATCCATGTATACATATAATTGCCCCTTTTGGAAGTAGAAATGTGAGCCATGGAAAATAATTTTTTTTTTCAATTTTTAACTTAAAAAAAAAGATATTATTAGAGTTTTTCCTTCTAAATGTACATATATCATATAACAACTTAAAACATAATGAAAACTGTGAGAATTGACCGGTGCTATTAATTTGTACACCAGTATACATTTATGTTTAACCATTGTTTGTTATACTGTTTAAAGTTAAACCATATTATGAAAAAGATTAAAGACATGGTTATTGGTTATTGAATATAATAAAAACAAATTCTATAAATATTTCAATTCTGAAAATAATTAATATTTGTTTGATACTAATCTAAGATAATGTTTTCATTAGTAATTATATAGTTGTATATCTCAGGAAAAATAGTTTAAACATTCTTTTATAATATCTAATATTAATTAAAAAGAATTCCATATCTTATATGTAAAAAAGGGTTTTCTTTCTTATAAAATGATAAGATATATATAGTTTCAAAAAAAAAAAAATACTAAATAATATGATTTTTATTAAAGATCTCCGCCATTCTATTTCAAATAAAAAATCCATTAGCACTTAACACTCATTTTCAATTAAAAAATTTTAATTAATTCCTATTTTTCAACCAAATAATATGATAAGATAAAAATACAAAAAAAAACAATATTTTTGATATTTTTGATATTTTGTGTACAATGTACATAACATAAATTCTTGGATATTTTAGAATTTCAGAAGCAATAAAAATTGTTTGCATATCTTTTAGGAAACGATTTTATTTTCCCTTCTTTTTGATTTTTTTTTTATTTTTTTTATTTTTATGAACCCAAGTTTCCTTCAGTTTATTTAGAACTTTAGCTATTATATTGATGTGCCCACAAATATAATTATTCTAGGAAATAATTTTTTATGATCTTAGGATATGTAATTATAAAGAAACCTTTTATGATATTTAATTTTCATTTTTTTTTCTGAATAAGTCAAATCAATTTTTATGATTATAAATATAAATTTTAATATTTATTTTTTTTTTTTTTTATTTTATCTGTTGTCGATACAATTCTTGTGAAAACAAAAATTTTACACAAATATTTATACTATTATAAGGGAGTTTAAGAAATAACTGCTAACATTTATTTAGTATTTTATTTTTATGAGTTTTAATTTTAAAGCTACCCAAGACTATGATGACTGTCAATATATAAGAAATTTTTCTTTCAGGTTGAAATAACAAATATCGAAACATATTTCATGATCATGTAAAAAAAATAGTTTACAAACAAGAGTGGTAATAATGCTAGAAGTTGATATTTCAGCATTATAGCATAATAATACAAAACATCAAATTCAAATTTTTAACAAATTGATTGCCCACTGCTTTTTTTTTTTATAAAAACAAAATTTAATAATAAAATATAATAATAAAATATAATATTTAATTTTATTATGTTATGTATTTAAAATTTAAATAATTTGGTACCAAACAGAAAAAATTTTCCCTTCATTTGTAAAATATTTATGAAAAATGTGGCCTGATAAAAGATGATAAAAAAAAGGTGTTCAAAGCAGCACGTCAAATTCATAATGAAATTAATGTATAAACAATTTTTAACCTTGAAAACTGATTTCTTAAATTTCACATCATCTCTACGTCCAAAGTATTAAAAAATAAAAAAAAAATTTTTTCCATAAATTACTGTACTTACGTAGATAAATTTTGTCTTATTAACTTTACATAAAACTCTTTTAAATTTTATTTATATAAAAAGAAATAAAATTATCATAGAAAAACATAAAAATGAAATTGAATTTAAATTGAAATAAATTAGTAGAAAAGATAAAATTTCTAAACATTCATGGAAAATAAAAAATAATAATGTTTTATATTCGTTGATTTCTCAGAAATATACATTTTAATATGTATGTAATTAATTATTTTCAAAAAATTGAGAATACAAATTTATTCCGTCAAGTTCTTTCTTCTTACTTCTTTTAAAAAATCACAAAGCACTTAATTTTAATTGGCAATTTAAATTTATATAATTACATCAATTGTCGGAATTAAACCCAAAACAGACTTTCACATTCGAAATCCGTAGATCTATCTAAATTATATTCTAAAATTCTCTTCAAATCTGATCTTTTATTTTCATTGTTTTAAAAGTATAACCGAAAATTTCTTCTTAATTAAATTTAAAATATTTTTTTTTTCGTATATTTTTTGATGAAAATGTCTTATGTTGTTTACGTTAACATAAAACGTTAACATACATTTACCATTTTGAAATTTCTGTGACCTAAAAAAAAAAAATTACGAATTTCGTGAAAAATTCCAATCCTAATGAAATTCTCACCAGAGGAACATGACTTTGTTTTAAAGAATAATAAATTGGTGTATATACGTAAAAAAAAATTTTCATTGTCTTACAATAACATTTTTTTGTAGCATAACCAAAAAATACAAATATGTATATATTTATATATGTATATAGACCGTAATATGTTATGAAAAAATTATTTTATGTGAAATTATCCAGGTGATGGAAGATGGAAAAAAAAAGGGAAAACTTTTTTTTCCTCATTTTCAATTTATTCATCAGCATTAATAAACCTCATAATAAATATTAATAAACGATTTTTGGATTCAACATGCGAATAAATAAATATAAATACATGCCAATATATAATATCAAAAATATCATTAACACACTGTAAAAAAAAATATTTCTAACCAGAATTTGTCAGTAAGGAAAAGAAAATAATAGCCAGAGAAGTTTTTAAAATTAATATATTCTTTATAAAATATGTGGTTAAAATTTAATGTCAAAAATTACCAAGTCAAATATTTTTATAATGGGGACCTATGAGAAAAAGTCCGTATTATTTAATTAAAACAAAAATTAAAAATCACAAAATTGTAGGATACGAAACTCAGATCGCAGAAGCAAAAATTAGCGATGCAAAGAAAATTACGTATCTACTGCCAAATCAAATTTTTTTTTTAGTTTTATTTTAAAAATATTTAATCAAAATTAAAATTAAATATTATTTTACGTCCATTTGAATTTCGAGATAACATTTTTTGATGTAATGTCAGTTTTTTGATGTAATGTCAATTAATAACAATTAATAAATATTTCTCTTGCAAATTTTAATTTTGTTTTGACACTATCGAAATATTTTTTATTTATAATAAAATAAAAAAAAACAAAAAAAAAGTTTCCAGTTGAAAGAATAGTTCATATTTATCTTTATCTCATTATTATTCATGAGGGATTCATGAAGGGCATTGATTAGTAGACTGCTCATTATTCAGAACACAGTCACCGTTGTAAGACCTGAAATATAAAAGTGAGTACATTTTTTTTCTTTACGATTCTGTGACGTGAAATTTTTTACCTGTTTAATTTTCAACCATTTAAATTCAAAAATTGTTATAAAGGTTATATTTACACAGTTCTACAAAAATATTATTAACTTTAAAAATAAAATGAAAAAAAAAAAGATTTTTTTTTTCTTCTTGTGTATGAGACGAAAATTTTTGATTTTTTTTTTTTCTCTATCTATGAAAAACAAATTCTAAATAAAATTATGAATATTTCAGGAAATTTATTATTCTGATAGAATGAGGTTTAGGAAATTGTCTTGTTTGTTGACTTTTACCATTTAAAATCATTAATAATAAAAAAAAACATAAGAAAACAAGCAAGAATAATTATTTTAGAGAAAAAAAAAAAAAGAAGAATTTTTATTTTTTATAAATTTTTGTTTTAATTTTTTTTTTTGTTGTTTATATTTTTTTTTTTTTTTTCAACAAAAAGGATCAAGGTGTAATTTATAAAGGAAAAAAAAAAACTCTTGAATTTCACATCAAATTATTTACTCTTACTCTCTGTTTCTACGTTGATTAAATTTATTATATTTATAAAATTAAACCCTTTTTTTATTGAAAAATACTGGATTAAATTAATTTTCATTTATTTTTCTGCGCAATATTTTATTTTTTATTTTATCGTTTTAATTTATGATAAGATTAAAGAAATAATATAAATAATTTTCAACTAGAGAGACAAATTCTTTTTTTTTTTTTTTTTTATTCCCATAAAGAATAGATTTTTATAATATTATTCTACGAAAAAAGATAAAAAAAAAAAAAATTTGCGAAGAATCAAAATATATATTATACTATAAACATAAAGATATTTCTTGTATCTATGTATAAAAAAAAGAAGAAATTGTATATAATTAAGAAAAAGTCTTAAGGGATGGATGTGCCCCTAGCAATATATAATAAAAATCAATATTTTTAAAATTCATTAAAATTCGATTTAATTTATTCGAACTAATTTTCTTTAAATATTTTTCGTCTCAATGTACTATCAGAGTATAGGTCAGAGCTAAGTAACTAACTAAAACAAATTACTTCAACGATCACGACAAGGAAGATTAAAAAAAAGATGTAAAAATCTTTTTTTAAACTGATTCTAATCTACTCATATGAATCTCATAAAATGAACTTCGTCGTACATATACTTATTTTATTCTACGACCGACCCATAATTCCCTCTGCCTCTCAGATTCACAAAAGACGTTTTACATTATTATTAACAATTTATTTTATCAACTTCATATACTGCATGTTTATACATGGCATAGTATTTAGCAATTTAGGTTAAATGGTAAATCAATAATTTTTTTTTATTAAGAAAAAAACCATTAAATTTCAAACCTTTATGATTTTTTCAATAGAACGTTAAATAAATTGCTTGAATAGAAATTGTAAATAATAATAAATAAATCATAATGTCACAGTCCGATCAAACCAATATAACAAGATTGACTTTTTTTACACAAGTTTCTTTTTTTTTCTAAATATTTTTTAATTTCTTGAAGAGGATACAAATTGAAAACTTTTAATCTGTTTAATAGCTGCTGCCCTTTCTTTTCTTTTTATTGAAGTTTTTTTTCTTAAGAGTATAAGAATTTTTAGATTTTTTGTTTTTCTAAGTAACAAACATGTATTAAACAAAATAAAAAAAAATATATAAATCATTGAAGGATTAAATTACAAAAACCCACAATAAAATATCCTTTTTAAATCCTTTAAATTACAAATTTATGTATACAATTCACATACATAAGCGTTATGTTTTTTTTTTTTTTTCAATTTGTTTTTCTTTTATAAACAACATTTATTCTTAAAATTTCATATAAAATTAATACATTTTATGTATATAAATTAAAAAAAATAAAAAATAAAAGAAAAATTATAATATACTTATATAAAAATATATAAAATATATATATATACCTACATTGGTATTTACAATAATAAAAATAATATAAAATACTAAAACAATGTCTTAATTTTATTTACATTATTATTTATATGGGAAATTTTATATGTACTACTTACGTACAGTATTAACATCTAATAGAGATTTGTATATATTTACAATAAAATTTTCTTATTTCCACATGATCTATTGTAGTAAAGTACTCATCATCCGATCATTTATATACATATACCTACTAAACATTATAATAATTTTGAAAAAGCAAAGCGAAATAATTTTTTTCTAAAAATATTTTTATTTTAAAAGACTGTACAGAAATGGTACAGGAATCGAACAAGAATATAAATAATAAGAAGACATTTGTATTTTAGGCTCTACAAAACTATCATATTTCATTTGCTATTTGGGAAAAATTATACAGAAGAATGCTTTAATAAAATTACTGTACGAGCACAATAAATTGATTTAATTTTTTTGTATCTAAATCAAGTATACATTTATGTATGTATATATTCTATATAATGCATACAGTTTATATAATAGTATGTATTTGTATAATAAAACTCTTTTTTTTTATATTTTTACCCAACTTATAATGTTTTGGTCTTTCGACAGATAACACTATAAAACTTAAAATCGATTTTCATCTCTAAAGAATCAAATATATATATAGAGCAATCAAACCATATTATAAAGTAAAACACTTATATGAAAAACTTTATGATATTCTAACATGAAAACGTCTCATACATATTTAGGCGCCAAAATTATTAACAATATACTGAAAAGTACTTTAACCCATTTTTCTATAAAAATAGAAATATATAGTTTTGTTCCAAGAAATTCGAATGTCATGATTGCAAATCAAACTTTTTATTGAAATATTTTTATTCTTATTATAATATAAAGTGAATGTATTGTAGAAAGGTCATTCAGAGCAATATACAACTTTATGTTTGTATATAATCTTTTAAACATATATATCCTTGAGGCAATAGTGGTACTTTATGGACAAAAAAATCTCAATGGTTATTTTTTGAAAGAAACAGATATTTCAAAATAATAATTTTGACATAAATAAAATTGTCGATTTAACTATTTTTTATAAAATATAGTGACTATATTTATATCTATATTTATCTATATATATATATATATATATATATATATATATATATATATATATATCCTTATAGACATATATATGTATAGCAGACCTCTTCAACATTTTCGATACTTAAAACATTATAAATTATGATCGACAAAAATTTAATTCGTCGTAGAATGTTAATTAATTAAAGGTAAGCTTACAATTTCGAATTTTTAAATATCAATATACAGATTATACTTGAAGGCCCGACATCACATTATAATTATTATACACTATATAATATAATAATATCAGACTCAACAGCTTTATTATTTATTGTATTTTATTATTGAAACTACATACATAAACAATATACATGATAACAAAAAATAATATACATGTACAGACAGCATAGATATTCTGACAAATTTTACCCAAGCTTCATAAAATTATAAAAAAATATGAGTAAGATTAAGATATTAGATTATTGTTATTTAAATGATCTTAAGAAATTACTTTATTTTTGTTTACCAGAACACAAAAATTAACCCAATTAATCTGATAAAATACTGTCAAAAAGCATAAATGAATATAATATGTTATTTTCATTATATATTAAATACAAAGATATTATATAACTAATATAATACAACAATACAGAATATACGTGGGACCACTAATAGTTTCAGGAAATTAAATTAAGAAACAATTATTCTTTAATTATTACTATTGCAGAACATAACATTGTATTTGTAATTTTTTATTGGTTTAAACTTCTTTCATGTTGATCCTTAATTTGATTCAAGAATTCAGCTACTTAGTTGATTGAATTTTAATTATGCTGTTATTTGCGTTACCACAATCTCAAAACTCTCTGTGAGCCTCATGTATTGCATATACACATATAATACATATAAATACATTCCTATAGATACAATATAAGTATTAATCTCTAAATTGTCTATTAATAAAAATTGTATAACTGGAATTAATTTCAATACATTTTTATAATTATATATACTTAGATACGTAACATAGATATATATTATATATACATTATTATGTATAATTTAAAAACTTTTTTAAAACATAATTAAAAGGACAAATTTTCATAGTCATTTTTTATGTTTTTCATAATAAAGACATAATATTTAATCAACAAAGAAATATCAAACAAATATATTTGGAACTAATTTTGCAGAAAGTTAACTTCTTTTTTTGTGATTATTTAATTTTCAATAAGTATAATATAATATTAAAACCTATGAAATTTTAGTAAATAATCGCAACCAAGCATTTTCAGCTAATTTAGTTAAAAATTGGATAATTTCTTTTTTAAATACAAAAACCTTTGATATATCGTGGTGAATTAATTAATTTGTATAAATAAATATTATTTCACATTAAATAGTCTGAAAATTTTATTATACTTAATTGATAATATATTATTAATTTGTAACAATAATGTTGTCTATATACGCGGAATTCTGTTGCGTTTAAGATGAGCTCAACAGTATGCCAACTATATTTTTAACAAATCTTTCATATATAACTATTACTATGGTATCCAGATGTTAAATATTCTGTCCAAATTAATTAAAAAAAAAAATTAATTTTATTTAATAAAATGATGTAATACTTTCTAAGAAGTGTTCTTAGTATATAAAATAAATAATATTAAACAATTTGTCATTGAACATAAAGAACTTTTTGCCAAAATTGTTTCTAACGCATAATAAAAAAAAAACATGTATATATAAATATATACATAATATACATATATTATATGTATTTTCCTTATTATCTTTTTCTAACAATATTATCTCCCAACACATAAAAACAATTTTCCAACCAAAAATAAAATTTGTATAAGATATTGTATACATTATATTATTATAAATGTAGTGTCTATATATATAGGTTTTTGTATAAAGTAAAAAGGTCCTTTGTCACCTGAGGGTACATCTTGAAATTATTATACATGTTTGAAATTTTCCTTTGTTTTTTTTTTGTTTTCGCAAGCGATGAAGTAAAATTTATTTTACTTTTTTTTTACATAATTTTAATATACTTCTTACTTACATACAATACTCCGACATAACTGAGTGTTTATGTAGTTACAAATATAGGTTTTAATTTCATTAAACTATTTTTACTTATTTTTTTCGACCATTTTTTCCACGTAAAAAACCCTTTGTGACTTATTTAGAATTTTCGATTTACATACATGCATGAATAGAAAATTTTGTAAAATTTTACTTTGTAAAATTGTGAGAGATCAAATATTGAAGGATATATCATCATCATCTAAATGAAATACTGATTTAAAATCAAGCTTTTATGTTTTATAACATAAAATATCTGAATTTATATTAAAATAATAAAATCCAAATAAAAAGTTTGTTTTTAAAATAGAAAAATTTTCACCATTGTAATTTGTTTCAAGAAAAAAATTGAAAATTTATATTTGAGGTTTTCTGTTTTTTTTTTTTTCTGTTTTTTACTATCGAAACAAAAAACATTTAAGGATTTGGTTCCTTTCAGATGCTGGGTGTTTATTGTTTTTAAATACTTTTTTTGTTACACACATAGCAGGCATCTGTGCAAATGTTAATACTTTATTTAGTCGTGGCGTCAAAATTTTTCATTTGCTAAAGATCCCTGAAACGCATCCTTGAGATTATTTAAAAAAATTGTTAAATTTAAGATTAAATTTTTTATTTTTATTTTTAGAATTTTTTCAATATTTCAATTTTACTTTATGAACAAGTTTTAAAAATCTTGTACGAGATAAAAAAAAAAGATTGTTATCGGAATAATTATATTTTTGCTTATAACAAATTCCTATCTATTCTTATCAAAATAATTTAATCTTCTCGCCAAAACAGAAATTATAATCATTATGCACATATATTACACAAAAATAACAAGATTCTAACGAAAAATTAAAAGCAAAAACAATTTTTTTTAAAACGTTGTTCAAATTGCACAGGGGTCGACTAGTAGGACGTATATATTGTCTATTCATGTCAATATAAAGATAATTTTATTATTACTATATACAATATGTATATATAACTATACAATAAATACACATTTTTAACGAGGAAAATTTGTTTTTTTTTTGGTTATGATTAAGGTCCAGATCACATTTCAATCTCATCCTTTTTCTAATGAAAGGACATTTAATTAAAAAACATCTTGAGAAAAGAGGAATTTTATGTAATTCAGAAAATAGAAAAAAAAAAAGATTTTTGAATTTGTTTTGAGAGTTTGGTTTTCTGTATCTTGTTGAATTAATTATCTCGTTGATTGAAGATGCAACAAAAGTACTTGGATTTTTGTGTTTTTGTCCTTACACTTACAATATCTATAATATGTATATGCATATTTATTACGTTCTCAATGTCAAAAAAAAATTGTAATTATTATAATAATTATAATAATCAATTTTTTCTTTTTATTATTAGTAAGTGTACATTTTGGATAATTTTTGTTTAAAACTTAACCGTTTTAATTTTAATTATTTTATTCAAGTAATTTTTTTGATAAAAATTAATAACTAAATATATAAATATAAAAATATAGATAAATTAATATATTATGTTCTCATAAACTTTTGACATTATTCATAACACTGGTTTAATGATCTTATATAGTGTTGGCTTTGATATTAAATTAAATTCATTCTTAATGATTATTTGAGACATAATTCTGAGGTCATACTCTGATAGATTGAAGTGTGATTTACTGATTCACTTAAAATAATATACAATTAATTTTCATTTGAATTATCATAAAGCTTATTTTCTTTAACTTTTTTTTTTATAAAGATATATCCTTTAAGTAATTCATTTTAATTCAACCCCTAATTACCATATAAATTACTTTCCTCTGTTTTGAACATTCTCTTTTAAGAAAAAATAATAAAAAAAAATTATTTTTTCTCCAATTGTATAAATAATGAAAGTAGTTAATACGTATGTATACCTATATATTTTTAAACAACAACACTATATGATATCTTGTTTAAAATAAATATCAGTAACCATTATAATTATGATGCATATATTTTCAAGATTTAGATCGATTAACATAATATAATAGGAAGACGAATCACATTTAATGTAACATTTAATGTAATTAAATTGAAATTATGTTCACATTTTGTCAAAAATAGGCGCATTTTATTTCTGGACCTATCTGGCTTGTAAATCAAATATTTAACAGGACTAGATATGTTCATAAAGAAGTGTATATAAATAGAAAAATCATCACGAAAAAAAAATATGTACAAAAAAACAATGAAAATATCGAAAAAAGATCTGCTGCATACATTATTTTTAGAATCCTATACTAGTTATAATCCCATAAAGTTGTGATCTCATTGCGATCTCATAAGTTTTGTCATTCTTTTTTTATTTGCATTACGAAAATTACTCTATTAATGCACTTGCTGAAGTGTTGATAAAGCTTCGAAGTGAAATAAAAATTTTTTTTTTGCAGAATATTGTAAATAAAATGAGATTGCATCATTTTCATTTGATATAATCCTTGATAAATCTACACTATTAATTCAGTATTTTTGTTCAATTTAATTTAAAATCTTGTTAAAATTAAATGAAATTAGTCGAAGTTGAAAATATCCAATTCAAAAAGAACACAAAAATAATAAAAATATTGAATATTGTAATAAATGTAGGTCTTTCGAAATGTATATTCATAAAATAAATAAAATTGAAAATAAAATAAAGAAAAATATCGTATTTATTGATAATGTTGAAAGGAATTAAAAATTTACATATTATTATTTATTTGCATATTGATAATATAAACATTTGTCACATTAACAATTTTTATGTTCATATGAACCAAAAAATTTAATTTTTTGTAACAATCAGTATAGTGGTGAAAAAAAGTCCTGGTTATAAAATTATAAAGTCAAAAAGGTATTCTTTATGGGCGCCTGAAACAATTAATTATTGAATCTTATACATTTAAAATTTTTTTTTCATTTTTTTAAAGCAAACGTTTTTGAAATATACAAATTATAGCTCACAATTATCACATAAGTTGTGTAACCTATGACTTACGATATACATTAAACATTACGTATGAATTAAATTCTTTTTTCGGTACCATTATTAATTGTTTTTCTTAATATCAAATATTAAATTTACAAATCCAGGTTTACGCTGTTAGTTTCGCAGTTCATTTCATATATCATCGAGACCAATCCATTTATTTAACTTTATACTAAATTTCATTGTAATAAGACATCATTTTCTATAATTTTTATTGCTTAAATTATTAATGTTAAAAATCATGTATTATCAGTATTAAAAACCATAAAAATCATTGCCTTAACTTTAATGGTTTTTTTTTATAAATTTTTCAAAATATATATAAAATTTAAATAGAAGAATTTTACATAAAAAAGAATAACATTAAATAATATAAAACCAGAAAAATATCATAAAAATTATTGATCTATATAGAAAAATAATATATTATTATGTATGTATATAATATGTACATTAAATAACAATAAAAAATATGTTTTCAAATAAATCAATGTGTATATAATGTACAAAAAATTGGCTTGAAATATTTTATATGGATATAAATTTTTATAATTTCAACAAGAAAACAAAATAAATTTAAAGAAAATTCATATGTACAGCATTATGTATATATATATATGTAATAATGTAGATAAAATTCTTTAAATATAAATTTTTTTTATGTAAATGTAGGATATGAATAAACAAGCACACAATATTATATTTCATCTATATATCATTATCCTTACGCTTTTAAGGAAAAGGGAATGAATCCTTTAGTGGAGCATGACATAACCCCATCATGGTCATCCGTAATCAATTGGAAATTCAAAAAAATATTTTCCATTTTTGTTTTTTTAATTAAATAAAATACTTAATTTTTAATTTCATCAAAATAGATAAAATGAGTTTATATCGCAACCTAAATGAAAGGAAACACACAATTTTTGTTTCTGAAGTTTTCATTTCATTCTTCGTATACTGTGTTCTTAAAGGTATAATTCCTTAAGTTGTATTCGCATTAGTATGTAATAGTTCTTAAATTGTTTTTTTTTTGGTTATACAAGAGCAATGAATTGTTTAATATGCTTTTAATTTTATGGTTTTACTTTTTATAGACAGTTCTACAGAGTTATCAAAAATATTCATTCTTAAGAATTCAAAAAGTAAAACGATAAAAATATAAAATCATCATTACCGAATGCTTTAAATCATTGATATTTTCAGTGTATTCGAAATAAAAAATTTAAGTAATTATTTTCCTTTCTTTTTTACGAAACGATACGCGTTTAAATCAATTTTACAAAAATTACCAATGACATTTTAAATTTATATAAATTTCTTCAAAATTTTTTTCTAATTTATTCTTATTTTCCGATGATTTTAATTTGCATTAAATTAATTTTAATATTTTGAGAAAAAATAATTTCTTAAGTTTAATAGTTCATAATAATAATAATAAAAAAAAATAATAATAATACTGTAAATATTTATGTACACAAATATTATAAAGGTCAGGCATATAAAAGAAGTCATTGCGGTACGATTATTTTTTTTTTTTTATTTAAATATCAAAATTAAGTTACGATTGCCAATTTCGTTTTTATCTATAATGCATTTTATATGCAAATAAAGTGTTTTCGCATTTAAAGTACATAGTATCAATGAAGAGGAAATTTTTTTTATAAATATTACATTATACGGAGCTAGATAAAGTTTCTGTGTTTTTCAACAATAGAAAAATTAGCCTTTTATACTTATATATAAAATATCCATCCCAAATTCATATTTGTCAGTTTAGGAAAATTATTTCTAAAAATTTCTCTTAATTATATCTAATTATTTTAATTCGTATTCAAACTTTGAGATTAAATCTAACGAATGTCAAAGTTTATTCTTGATTTGCTTGATTGTCCCATTATCGTTGATTAGTCGAAATTACTTAAAATTGTCAAACCCAACACTTCTTAGCAACAAATTAATATTAAATATAGTATTATTAAATATTTTTTTTTTTTATATAAAATCCTTAAATTACTTATCAACTAGCACTCAAAACAATTTAGTAAATATTGACTATATGAATTTAAAGAAAATTTGAAACAAGAAAAAATCAATTAGTGAAAAAAGGAATTTGAACTATTTTTTGGCAACAGACTAAACTAAATAAAATTTCAATGCTTATCCAAAATGAAATTTAGTTGGTTTTAAATATC
Source organism: Hybos culiciformis (assembly GCA_964007475.1). Lineage (NCBI taxonomy): Eukaryota > Metazoa > Arthropoda > Insecta > Diptera > Hybotidae > Hybos > Hybos culiciformis. The sequence goes on along the minus strand of OZ023273.1, from coordinate 26,367,836 downwards.
AATTTTTTACTGCTGGTTTTTTTGGTCAAAGCAATAAAATTGGAATGTGTTTTTTTTTTTTTTCATTTTAATACAAAAAAAAAAATTTTTTTTTTTTTGGTTTTTCTTGCTAATATAATGAAATTTTTATTTTTTTTTTTTGGAGTCGAAAACCCAAAGGGAAATGAAACCGATACGTGACTATGATACTTTTCATTTTCACTTGAAGATGGAAAAAAAAGGAGAAAAAAAACGAGGAGGAAAAGAATAAATAAATAAATATGAAAATCTGTTTTTGAAATTTGACCACAAAGTGAAAAAAAAAAAATAAAAATCTTATTAAAAAAGTATAATAATATAAAAAATATTATATTGCATAAAAATCCTTCATGGTATATTATTATATAAAATGTTTATAATTTTTATATGTTTGCTCTTTAAATTCAAAAATTTAATATGCTTCAAAGGATTTTGTACTTTTTTTTTATTCTTTTTTTTCTAATTTCCCGCTTTGAATAAAAAAATAAAACTAATGAATAGCTAAAAAGTTTAACAAACTTTATCCTTAATAATTTTATATTCATACTAAATTTACAATATTTTGCGATTTGAGGAAAACTTTAAGTCGAATTTAAAACAATAATAAAATTTTGTAAACTTTTGTAGTTATACAAAATAATATACAGCATTTAATTATCATTCATTTTGAAAAATTAATTTTCGGGATTTTATTTATAGTATTAGCACAGTTTCGGGGAAAATAATTATGTAATTATTTTCTATTAATTAAATATTTTCCATATACATACAGTTTGGACGATTAAATTTTTTGGTGCTAAACATATCTACTAGTAATATCGAAATTTAACAATTTTCACTTAAAAAAAATTATTAAATGTTATCGCTTTGTAAAATTATAATGTCTTTTCATCTCATGAATTGCAGTATTGATCATATCGACGGGTCCGCAGAGTACTATGGTAAATTGAGATACGATAGAAACCGATTTACATTAAAAATGATTCTCCGCACTCATACCTACGATATTGGGTCATACTGACGTTCCTAACTGAAATAAAACACATTCAAAATAATAAAAATATTTTTATCGTAAGCAAAATCGACGTATGAGCTGAATTGTATATTCACATACAAGCCCACTTTCCATCAGTCAAAAATTGTAAATAAAAATACGATCAGTAAAAAATAAAAAAATAAAATTCTTATCATGAGATACAATTAATAATGCATGCTAGAACTTGGCGTTTTTACAATCTTAAACTTCCGTTTACCACCAACTTGCGATATTGGCACGAAATTCAGCTTTGTCGTATGTGAAAATGCGATTTTATTGTTTTTTTTTTTGTTAGACCTAAATAAAGATACGATGTCAACCGTACTTAATATCGTCAACTTACGATATTAAACGGCAGAAACAAAATTGCGATTATCGTATATCCATTTAGGCAATATGACTAAATTAAGCGATCTTGGTAAAAACTAAAAATGTGAAAATTTGATAGAAAATAGATAGTACTCTTTGGACTCTTTAGTCGATATGTTTTTTTTTAGATTAAGATCAATTTAAATTTATAACGAATTTATAATTAAAATCAATATTTTTTTTTTTTGATATTATCGACAACTGTATATGAATTTTTTTTCGCTTTATAAATTTATTCAATGATTTAAGAAGATTTCAAATGTTTTATTTCTTACGGACTTATGTGACCTGCAATCTGCATATTAAAATTTGAACTCAACATTCTGCAAAAAAAAAAACACTTTTTTAAACCCCTTTTATAATTTATAGATTATTGTGTTCCTTTTGCAATATATCTTTTAGTGATAACAAAATCTTGACGACAATATGTGTTGACAGGTCATATATAATCATTTGGTTAAGCAATTATATAATACAGAGTTCAAGTTGAACATTTTCTAAATCCTTTTGGGAAATGAAATTTTTTTTTTAAGATTATTCGAATATACTATAAAATATAACCTCATTTAATTAAAATCACAAATTTGCTGTTTTTAACACTTCTATTTTTTGTTTTTTTTTTATCTTATTAAAGGAATAAATTTATTATTTTCCAAGAAGCATTTTGATGCTGTATTTTTATAATTTTATTGTAAATATTATTTTCTTCTTCACAACTTTAACTAAGCTCATTATTTTTGTCACCAGTATAATTTGTAAAATTTCCATTTAAATTAAATTTATTCTCTTGAGCCTTTTTAATTACAAAATTTTTCACCTTGTTCGTATTTTTATTTTTCATTCAACTGATATCGTTAAACTAATTGTAATTTTACTTATTCCAATAATAATGGTGGTAACGATAATTATCTCCAAAGTAATTTCTAGTGAACAAAAAAAACCTAATAATAAATGGCGTAAAAAATTAAATAAATGTCAATGTAAACATAAGTCGACATAAGTTGTTGATAAAATTTATTTATTTCTTTGCTCGTTTCTAAAATACCCATAAAATCTGTGATCAGGATGGAGTGTGGCATAAATATTTTTTTTTTTTAGATTAAACTTTAAAATGTGATTTTTCTTTTTCTGGACTAATAATATTTTCATAAGTGATTCCAAACCACTAATATTCTGAAAAAGTTGGGCCCAGATAAAATAAATTATATTTAAGATTGAATTGACTTTTTGAAGAATAATCTGACTAAAAATCCGATTAATACCAGATTTGTTCTGAACGTATTTGACTTTAAACCATTGAATTTATTTTTCATGCAATATTTAGTTACAATTTTATAAATTAATATTCAGATTGACTAATTTTCCATGCAATTTGTATTTTTAATTTGTAAATATACCTCGTACTCGTTTTCTATGATTAGTTTTAAAAAGAAAAAAAAAAACTTTTTTACACTTAACCACTTTTTCCTCAAATTAACCAATTATATACCACATAGTGTTCTTTATAATTATATATAATATAGCTTATAATAATATGTACGTGAGGTTCAACTTGCAGAAAATTATCTGAATATTAAAAGTGAATATTGCAAACTGGAAATATCCTTTATTTACATAATAGTAAGTTGAAAATAATAAAGCTGATGGATTAAAAATTAAAAAAAACTTTTTCTTTTAATTTATGAAGCGAAAATCTCATATAACTAAAAAGCTTATTTAAAGTAAAATTTATAGTTTAAATAGTTAAAAGTAATGTTGCAATTTATTACTTGATAATGCAAAAATTTTGATTTCAAAATAAATAAATTTTACATATTTTACTATGACTTTCAAATAAATAATGGATTCAGACAGTATTAGGCCGTATAAGGATATTGTGGATTTGAAATATTTTTATCTAAGTACAATTAATTTTGTTTTAAAATTTCAACTGTAGTGTGAAGAAGAGATTTTACATCAAATTATAAATGAAGTTAGCTTACAATTATTAAGGATTTATCCTAAAGAAAATTGCAATAAACGAATTTGATTTTATTAAAAAAAATATATAAAAAACATAGAAATATTATACAACTGTGATAAAACATATTTTGAGAAAGTAAAATACTCTATTTTATGCCTCTTCAATCGCCGACTGAGAAAATGTTTCATTTATAATTGTGCATTTAAATCATAAACTTATTAAGTAAAACACAACCACTTGACATGCTAATCTTTTTCACCAATATAAGAATATTATTTTTATTTTGGTTAAAAATAAGGTTTTTTTTTTAATTTTCATTTCCGTATTGTTCAAGAAAAAATTAAATTAATTTTTTTTTTAATGTTAAAGTATTTTTTTTTAATAATATCTGTGTAAGAAATTACCAACCGCATAAAAAAAAGAAAATGGTATTAAGAGTTTCTTAAAATATTAAGTAGTAAAACTATTAATTATTTTTCCTTGCTATATGACAATTGACAAATACCAAATTTTGCGTTATTTTCTTGCAATAAGTGCTAAAAATGTTGCATTTATTAATTAGTTTATATTTATAATATGTAATTCGTTCAAAAATTTATAGCAAATGAATTTTAGCAAAAATTAAAGATTAAATTAAAAAATATATTTTTCTAAGCAAAATGAGTTTCTGAAATTTTTAAGTATGAAATATTGCTAAAATTATAGGAACATATAAATATTAAAAAGTAAAAGTATATGATATTTATTTTTCCTTGCTATGAATAGCTACGAATAGCTAATCTTCATTCACTAGTTCGATTTGACCTATATTCATAGCAAAGAATATACATAAATTATAACCGCGACAGCTATCTGTTTTTTCAGTATACCTACCGAAGTCCATACAAAAAAGATTCACTTATTATAATTCTCAATTTTCGTGAAAAAAAAGTGGCTTAGGTCTTTTACTAGTTTTTCACTTTTTTAAAAATGAATTTCAATGAATAGAGTTAACAAAACTCAGATCTGCCCAAAAAACGTTTTCTCATGAATTTTAATTGAAAATAAATAAAATTAAAAAAAACTGCTAGAATATCTTGCGAATTGTGATATTATTTCAAGTATCTTCTAAGGAAAACGACATATTTCTTGAATTTTTAATTACCATAAGTTTTAAATCATAATTATGTATTTTAATTTGCAATAGAAAGATTAACGTTATTTATTTTATTTTTATTATATTTTCATAACTTTCATAATGATGACACAAACATGTTGTTACAAATTCATAATTGAAGGATTGATTAAAGACTTGATTTTTTATTTTTATTTTAGTGATTTTTAATCAAGAAATATTTTCCTTTCACTTAACAATTAAACTATTTCTTTAAAAAATATAAATATGCTTCTTTTTTTTTATTATACATACATATTTATGTAAGTAATTGTATAATCCTCTGATAAACACTTTCCAATTTCATTTATTTTATTTTAAAATATTCAAAACATAGTTGGAGCAAATAAATAGTCATATATCTATGTTTTTATAGTTAAATAAATACTATACAAATTATAAGTTTGTCCTTCTCTTACTAGAAATATTAAAAAAATATGAACTAAAAAAAAATATATTTTAATTAAATTTTCACTTACTTAAGAATTATTAGATGTATAAAACTTTGTTAATATAAATAAAACTTTAAATTTAAATATTTACTGACTCTAATTATAGATTATTTTGAATAAATTAAATGCTTGCAAAGATGACAAAAAAAATCTGATTTAAATGAAAAAAAAAGAAGATAGTACGTGATCAAAGCATATTACATTAGAAACCAACTGTCGCACATAATAACCTTTTAGAAGTAATTTAGAAAAATTTTACATGAAATAAACCACAGTTTTTGTTTCTTATTGTCATTATTATTATTTTTGTTAAAATTGTATGTAAATGATTCATAATATACCGCAGTAAAATGTACGTACATGCATAAATATCTAACTTTTGATATGATACACATACAAAAGATATTCCCCCAGAGCTAAACGTTTATTTTCATTATGATTTTGTAACAAAAACCTAAAAAAAAAATGTTCTATATACATTATATAAATAATATTAAATATATAGAGAAAACAACGTTATTTATGTACGTACAGATTATATTTAGTATATGTATATTTTGAAATATTTTATTATGAAATAAATGTTTAATTACACTGTGCTTACGATTACAAACAAATAAGTTTTTCATATAATTATAATTATTATTATTTAATTTTAATTTCATGCTCAATTTGTAATAGAAATTATATTTATGTGTTGACATTTGACCTATTTATACATTATATGCAATTATATGCATTTAAAATTAATTAAAAAAAGACGCATATACGAATTCAATTTATTTCTCAAGTAATCATGCAACTATATATAATATGTTGAGTTGTGAATTCAATTCCCACGTCTCGTAACATTCATAATAATGGCTTTCTTTTTTATTCAGTTCAATTCTTGCATTAAGTGAATTTATTTTAATATTATACACTTAATAGATATCAATTTAAAACATTCAGTATATTATACTGTAATTATACGTTATATATTATAGATAATATAGATATATTATTATATTTTTTATAATAAAAATGTAATAAAAAAAATTCTAAAATAGTTGTTATCAAGGTTTGTTCGGTAAATAATATAATAATAATAAAAAATTGCTTAGTTTTCCCAAGGTGAATATCATTAGTCGTCTTTTAATAATATAAGGTTTGAAAAAATGGGAAGCAGTCTGAAATTTGCACCCAAATTACGTTATCATGTATTAAATTTAATTAAATTAACTTCTTTTTTCAGATAAATATACATTAAAAAATGGAACCATGCTATTTTTTTTATTCTCTAACCCAAAAATTATTTGAATATAATTACAGCTTCCTACTCATTTCATTATATAGAAATATAATAAAAGACTGCCATCGAAATTATCAAAAACTTTTTAATTTATTTTGATTTTGGTGTCATACTAATTTATTTCATTCCTCTAGGAAATTTTTCAAAGCATTTAAGAATTTGTAATCACCGAATATTAATTTGATTCCATAAAAGTAAAATATTTTTATTTTTTATTCAATAAAAGGGTTTATTTTGTAATTAAATTTTTAAAAGTAAAGGGTTCACATCACATACAAAAAAAAGTTAAATTATCACCTTTTTTTAGGAATAAAAATTTAAATTTATGAAAATTATTTAAGTTTTTCCAAAAGTATGTTCACGAAACCCTCAATTGGAATTTTTCAAAATAATTTGTAGGCATATTAAATTTAAAACAAAACGCGATTTATTAAAAATATATACACCCTTTCAGATTAGATCTTATTTGAATTAAAAAGTATGCATGAAGGTTCAAAACAATATCAAAAACTAAATTGTTTTGAAAATATCAACTTTATACTTATTTTTCATTATGTTCAATAACTTGAATCTTTCTAGTTACCAACAGAGAAATTGTAATTTTTTATTTCCTACACGAATTTTCATTTCAGTTCTTTTTAATTTTAGTTTTCAACTTGAATCAACTTTTTCTTAACTTTTAAGAATGGCAATTGTTATCAAAATAAATTACATTAAAATTAAGTATATCGCAAAGTTTTTCTAATAATTTGGTTCTGATAATAAATCGTGTGACAAAAGATCAAATATATAAAAAAAAAAGAAAGAAAATATGATAAGATGAATATAAAATGATATTGCTTAAACGTGAAGATTTTATTAAAAAGGCATTTACAATCCAAACATCAGCAAAAAAAAAAAAATACTTATATAGGAGTTTTCACATATCTATCTAGATATACAGAAAAACCTCAACATATTTCATAGTAATTTATAAGGTAAAATATTATTCAACTGTTGTGTACAGAATAAACACAACGAATTTCACAATGAAAGAAAATTCCATTAAATTCATATTGAATATTCTCAAATCAGCCAATTTTATTTTTGTACCAAAGGGAAATTGTTTCTCTCATTATAATATAAAAAAAAAAACAACAAAAACTTTAATAATATTTACGAACTTTAGTTTATTAGTTAAGAAGAAAATTTGCTGAATTTGCTGAAAATGGAGTTTGCACTTTATGTAAATGTATAATAAAAATTAAACATTTTATCGAATTTAATAAATTAAGTTAAGTAGATTAAAATAAACAATAATTTAAAAAGAAAGTTTGAAAAAATATCTCTGTAATTTTTCTTATTATGAACTCTTTAAATATAGAGAGCTACATGTCACAATTCGCATATATTGGCTGGTGCTCCCAAAACCCATCTTGAATACCTGGACAAAGTTCAGAGAAGGGCTATTAGATTGATAAACAATCACCAAACCAACAGTTCATTAACATCACTCAGCCACCGTCGTAATGTAGGTTCACTTTCCATTTTTTACAAATACTTTGTTGGAATGGATACGTGTTCCGTGGAAGTAAAGGCCCTACTTCCTCAACTTCAAGTATTTTCACGCCAAACACGTACCGCTTCAACGTCACACCCATTCTTCGTCAAAATTCCCAGATGTGATAGAACGAGCTTCGGAGATTCGTTTTCAATTCGCACCTCGAGAATGTGGAATGCTCTCCCATCAAAATTGTTCCCGACAGCTGGCGGACGTTTGATTTACGACTTGCGCCGCTTTAAGAAGAGTGTAAATGATTATCTACTAACTGTCCCACTTTTTAATCTCGTCTAAACTTCCTGTCCTCATTACCAAATCCATACTTCTTATAGTATAAAAGGTATCCCACCTAGTGATTTGGTAACTTTAATAAAAAAAAAGAAAAAAGTCTTTATTTAATTAATAATCTCGGCACTGCCAATTTTAGTCGCAGTAAAACGAAATGTTTGTGGTATTAACGTAAATTTTAACTATTCGAGACTATTGTAGAGTTATAGGATATTCAAATATATGTATAGCATGCTTTATGCTTGTAACAGATTCAAAGTTTAAAATTCTTTCGAAACTATTGTTAAATAAGCTATAATTAATAATAGCTGACAAATTATTTACAAAATATTAAAAAAAAAAAAAAAAAAAATGCGAAATAAAATAAAACTGAAACCAAACCATGGAGTTCTATTTGTTCAAAAAAAAATTTTTTTCTGTTTCTAAATTGTTCCAATAATAATATTTTCACAAAAAAAAAACCAAAATTCAATAAATACGTGAAAATAAAATTTTCTTGTCATAAACAATTTTTTCGATTTTATTTCACGCGACAATAAAAAATTAAAAATTAGTTTCAATGAATGAAAATTTTCTGTTCGAACCAAAATATTTCTATACACAAAAGGCAAAAAAAAAAAGTTGAAAAAAAAAAAATAGTAAAAAAATGAAAATCTATTATACATCCTTCCCTTTTTGCATTTTTAATTTTATTTGGCGATATGTCAATATCATATTTTCCCATAGCGAAAAAAAAAAAATATTTTTTTTATATTTGTTTAGACTTTTGATTAATCTTATACTACGACGACTGCTGGCAAAAAAAAATTTATATAAATATTATTAGTTGTCCAAAAATCAATATATGAATTGTTTTATATGATTTTATTTAAAATACTGTAAATATAGAATTTATTTCAATATATTTTCTTTTTTTGATAAGTTTGTTATTCGTTCTAAAACATTTTAGATGATGTCCTATTTGGCCGGATTTGAATACATAGAAGAAATAATATCGAACTCAATAAAACTTACATAATTGATGTTATGCTTGATTGATGATTACAAAAAGTTTAATTAATAATAATGTGCATAAACTTTAATTACAAAATTTTTTTAATTGTATTTTATTATGTTTCATAATATACAAATAAAAATAAACAACTATATGTGTATACACAAAGATAGACCAAATTAAATATGATTTTATTTTTATTTTATTTCTAGAAAACTGTTCCATAAAAAGCAAAAAAAAAAAAAATAAATTTTATAAATACATAAATATTTGAGAAACTAACCTAGAATATCCACAAAATTATAAATTTTAACATAAAAATGGCAAATAGCCAAATTTAAATTCTTCAAGCAATAAAAGTTATTTTGACTTTTTCATTTCAGTTCATGGAAGGGAAAAAAAAAATATTTACATTATAGATACAGAAGAATTTTTGAAACGAACAAAAATCATAGAACAGCAAAAAAAAATTATAGTACAAATATTTAAGACATATAACTATTATAACAACATAAAATAGATATATGTTTTTGTTTTCATCAAAACTTTTCATCTACAATTTTTTAATGTAGTTTTTTAGTTTATAACAAATCAGAATTATTAACTTTTTTCCTTGAAAGTATATATTAAGCAAATCTTACTTTATGTCAAATTTATAATAAGCCTCATATAATGTTTTTTTTGTTATAAAGTATTTAAGAAAATTAACTATATTAAAAATTAGCAGTATCTATATCGCTGTATCTTGTTTTTAAAACTATTGAAAGAAGTCCAGCAGGACTGATTAAGAATTATGCATGTAGCTTTGAATGTGAAATGTTATACAAACTGTCAGTTCGGGATAGGTATTGGTACAATTTTCTTCAATTTCTACAAAAAAGGTATACAGATAGGACATCACTTTGATTTAGAGTTACGGTCTATCTTACATTAATGACGAGTTGGAGATATTTTTATTTATTAAAATTATCTTATTAAAAAAAATTTAATGTATTCTATGTCCGATTTTTCTCACTATTAATAATTTTTCGCACAATAATACCTTATGTACAATCCAAATAAAACTGTAAACATTTAACCCAAAAATCGGTATTTAATTCGCAAAGTTAACATTCAATAATTGGTATATTCTTCAAAAATACAAAGCCAAATGAAAAATAAAATAAAAAAATAGTGTGAATATTATGCACTTAAAAATGATTCCAACAAAATTTTCATTTAATGGATTGCAATAAAATAGCAAAGAACAAGGAGGAAAAAATTTAGTTATTGTTTTTATTTTATTTTTTTGTTTTTTTTTTTTAAGTTGAAACAAATCTTATTTTGAAAACTATAAACATTTTTGAAAACAATAACAAAGAAAAATATAGGCAAACAAAAAAAAAAGAAGTACATTAAATTGCATCCTTAATATATGTAGGTACATATATAATATATATGTATAAGTCTGGCTACTCTTAAGATTTTTTTTTCAATGTACAATTGTATCTAAATAAAAAATAAATTTTTATATAAAATAATAAAAAAAAAGATATAATAATGCAAAAATGGAAAGCTATGCTAAGACATTGTCAGCACAGCATAACTTTGCAAAAAAAAAAAAGGTTTAATTGAAATTAAATAATATTAATTAAAATAATTAAAATAATGAAATTTAAACAAATTAATGAATTAATAACAATTAGTAATATTTTGTATTAATATTATATATGTACTGTATATTAAGATAAAAGGTTTAACATTTATCCGCTCAGATTAAAATATCCGATCAAATAAAGGAATTCAAAATAACAGAAAACGATATACCGCAGATTTTACAAGAACTCTGTCCGCTTATAATTAGAGCTGCATATTTTTATTACAATGTGAAAATTTTCATTTTTGGTGACGGTTTTCGATTTTGCGGTACAGAACAATTAAGTAATATATTGATACTTTCGTTTTTCCGTATAACAATGATTTAAAATCATAGTTGCTATGATTAACTAAAATTAACTTTTCTGATTAATTTTGGCTTATTGTAAGTTTGAAATACATATAAAGGAACATCATAATTATGTTGAATAATGAACAAACTTACATTCATTAAAAAAAAAAGAAAAGAAAACTTAAAACCTATGAAACATTTGCAACACTTTTACAACATAATATGGAATATATAATACAATGTATTGTACAAAAAGGAAGAAGTGTATATAATAAATATAATATACATAAAAAAATATAATAGAATTTTGCCTAGAAGGATTGCAGCAATCTTAGCCAGCCGTCACATTAAGAAACAAAAAGAAAGAAATAATAATAAAAACTGAAATTGCATAACAATTGCATATAAAATAATATATTCGTCTTTTTGTTAGAAATTGTCTGAAGAAAAGGAAACTTTTTAATTTTTATATATAGGTATATTATGTATTTAACATACTTCTACATTTGTATACGGGTGTTTTCCTTTTATATGTTAAAATTTTAAAACTATTAAATGTAAGGTATATTAAATAAATGTTTATGCTCTTTTTAGTGAGAAAAAATTAAGTGTCAATAAGTAAGAAACCAGCAAGTTAATCCTTGAAAATTATTTTTTTTTTAGGCGGCACCGGGAATAATAAAATACGAGATATCGCATTGCATACTAAATATGGTTTCATATTTTGTATGAAAAAATGTATGAAAATATGCATTAAAAGTAAAGTATAAAAAAGCATTCAATAAATGTTAAATATATACTATAAATAATTGGAATGTTTGTGTCATTAATAGTTTCAGAGCAAAAAAAAACAGCAAATTAGTATCCAATAAAATAACTGTGATAATGTTTAATTTTGATACATCTAAGTTTCAGTAATTCTTTTCTTTTATCACAACCTTAAATCACTTTGAAAATAACCACACATCTGTTCCAAAAAAAAATTAAACAAAAAATATTTAATATTATTTTTCCCAAGCAAAAAAATTTTTTTTTTCAAATTTAACAATTGTCGCAATATATTTTCTTTTTTTTATACATGTACTACCTATACATTATAATTTTAGTTTTATAAAAATTATTTTCCATAGCAGCATAATGAAAATTTGAGTGTGTAAAGAATATTTTATAATTTATAATTATGTAATTTAAATATAATATATATAAATAAATTTTGGTAGCAAAGTAAAAACTATTTTTCTGAAATAAATTTACACATAAACACAAAACTTTTTTGCTAATTTTTCCAATGCAGAAAAATATTGCAGTGCGAACAGAAGCGTTTATTGTTTTTGTTCATGCCAACTAAAAAAAATGGAAAATCTGTAAAAAGCATCTCAAAATATATTTTATTAAAAACTTTCATTCGTATAATGTTTATTAATGAATTGTGCTCTTTTTATAATATTCCCTTCTATTCTGTTAGTTTCTTTGTTATTTTTCCATATTTCTACAATACTACAATCTGTCCCTTTTCTTAATTTCCTAATTTACCTTATTTTCTTACGAGTTTGCCAACCTTGTTGGATTAAGTCCCAAAAATGAAATTATAAATTATAATGTGGGAAATTTCATTTATTTTTCAGGTTTAATAATGTTCACAGCCTAACATTTTCTTTTTTTAACATTGTTAAGAAAATGTCAATAAGTACTCTGGCTTTGATTAATTCTAAATTAAAATGTTGATAGAATTATATGAAGTACTATAGGTACATGTGAAGAATAACAGATACATAATATAAAGTGTGTAAAAAGAAAATTTTTAATTTATATTTATTTTATTGTTCACTAATTTTCGAATTCAAAATTCCATAATATTTCAACAGATTGTTTGTCAACATTTTTTGGCAAAGTTTTTAAATACAACGTATATTTTAAATTTTAAAATATTCATAAAATTTTTTTATTAAGCTACTTTATTGTATAAGTAATAACAAAGAAAAATTATCAAATAAAAATAATAATAAAATTTAAATAATAAATTTTAAATTTTTTTTCAATCGATAAAAATTACACTGAACCAAATTTTCCGCAATATGAAATTAATTAAAATTTCAAGGGAAAAAAAGAAACTTTAATTGAGAAGCAAATTCACGTAAAGAAGAAAATTATATTTTAATTTACGAGCCTTTAATCATTTTTCTTTTTTATTCAAGAAAGCGTTTTACATAAAATTTTTTTTTAGATTCTTAGTTAACACCAATTAAAAAAAAAACTCATAATAAAAACTATTCTTGGAACCGGTAATAAATCTCAATCTTTAACTTTAATTTAAATTCAACACATCAATCAAATGAGGGTCAGATCAACCGAAAATTCAACTTTAAGTCAGTTCTTTTAATATTTGATGGAAAATTAAATAAAAGGAATATAGAAAACATTAAAGATTCTTGAATTTAAATTTTTAAAATATATGTACTTGAAGTATAATCTTTATGAACTAAATGGTTTTAATTATATCAATAAGGATAATGATCATTAAAACACAACTTCATAAGGACACATTTAAAATGATAATAAAAAGTATTATATGAAAATAAAAATATAATAAAAAAAAAAATACACAAGAAAACATAATCCTATAGAAATAATATTTACTATACATATAATATAATTTTATATGTCTTTAAATATGTTTTATCAAAATAATTTTGTTTTTTATTCTGTTTTCAGAACTAAAATATTTAGCACACTTAGTACTAAAGTTTTTTTATTTGTTTTTATTTCTTTAATTGACCCAATTATAAAAGTCAAAATATTTATTTCTTTTTCATTTGTCTTAATATTATTTTAATACCTTTTGTATCATATTAAAATTTTGAAAATAAAATTAGAATATTATATTAATTTATATTTTCCTTTTGTATAATTGAGAATTTATAATTTTTTCCAACTTGGAAAATAAAATAATAAATAAACAAAAAAAAAATTTTGAATTAAGTCATTATGGTCAGAAATCAAAAATCTATGTTTGAAAAATTTAATTTTACTTTAATTTTATACATTTTATAGAGAAAAGGACATACCTATCCTAAAAACAAATAGTATAAACTATGAAAGGATTGATCTTCAAGGCTTATATCACACATTGAATTGACTGAATGTAATATTCATAGAATTTTATCGTATGATACCTATAAAAATAAGATATTACGTTATTTAACTCCTAAGACTAGAATCAGAGATAACAGAAAGTTTTTTAAAAATTCAAAATTTCGTAAAGCAATGAATATTAAGTATAATATTCAAATAACTTAGAGAAAATCATGAAATAATAATTAATATTCATCTCAAGAATTTTCAATTATGAGTAAATCATACTGTTAGCAATAAAATTTTGTAAGTTAATAAAATCCACCCAACAACAGATAGTTAAATTCAGCACAACAATTATTCACATGTATACATGTGTATTACAAATTAGTTAATTAAATAAATGTTCTCTTTCTTTAACACATCTAACCCATAAATCGTTGTATGTATGGATCTTGATCGTGAAGCAGCTTGCGAGTTGAAACTGCCAAATTGAAAATGATGACAGATGAACAAAAGGATTCATTATTAAAATCATATTTTTACCCATCAAGATTCAAAGTAATACAGACTGTTGAAAATTATGCTTAAAAATAATACTACGGTAAATTTTATTCCACATTATGTTTATGTTATTATTCCTACTTATAAAATATAAAAAAAAATTTTATTAAAATATTTTTAAATCGGATTTCTACAATAAAATCTTATACACATATATTTTAAATGCCATCACAATCAATTAAAAAATATAAAAATTCCATAAACTTTTGCACACATTTTATAATATGTGTAACGAAGTATTCACATCTTTTGTATACATATTTTACCATGATTTACCAAATTATATACGATGTCAACAACAAAAAAAAAATATCTGAAAATGTATATTTTACGCTTTTAGCGTTATCATAAAACAACTCATCCATTAATATTATTTTATAAAAAAAAAAAATAAAACCATGCCAAAGGTTTTTTTTTATTTTCAATAACTATATAGGTTGAATGTATATGAATCCATATGCATCCCAATTAACCAGGCTTGGTACACATGTTCCCGGTTCGAATCCTGTCTGATTCAAATTATAAAATTTGTTTCCCTTGTCGCTTTTTTCGGCCATTTTCATATGTAAAGTGCAGTTTTTATTCGTCAGCACCCATTTGAAACATAAATAGTTTAACAAAAAAAAATAAAAGTAGGAAATTGAAAAAATTACAAAATTTTTAAACTTTTTCATATTTTAATTTTAATTAATTAATGAATTCTCGTATTTATTTATATGCCAGCTAGAAGTATGTTAACATTCTAGTTTCTATACATTCAAAATGAAATAATTATAAATAAAATTCTCAGGATTTTAAATTTTCTTTCGTTGTGTGACTTAAAATAATTTACTTTGTGTTGAAAACTTTTACATTATACCTATTTACATATTATGTTATATTTTTCTATCCATGTTATATCAATATTAACGTACACTCTTCAACAAAGTCTTATTTATATATGTATATTATATTTAAATATATAATTAGCTATCACATTATATAATTATAAATTTATGTTATGTAATTGAGAATAATTTACTGTACATAGTTGTATGAAATTTATTTTTTAATGCATTCATTAAAAATAAACAAAAAAAACAACACAATTTCCCAAGACGTTCCCATATTGCTTTTAATATTATGTGACATGGTTAATAATATTTAATTCCGATTTTTATATACCCGGCAATGATATTAAGAATAATCATGAAATGAGTGCAACGACCAATTTTGTCAGCAATTTTTTTTTTTATTGGCTTAGATCCAAGTGTAAACAAAAAATATGTATTCTGTATAGTTTATTTAGTAAATTTTGAAAATAATTAATCCATATACATTTATTCATCATATTATAGTTTATTTAAGATTTTTAATTAACAATAATACATTACAACTAATTAGATGAATTTTATTAATGTTTGCCTAATTTAAGTTAATTTTAAAAAAATATTTCAGTACTCGTTTATCTTCAGTAATGTTGACAGTTTGGTAACTTTATTCATACAATATACAAGTATAACAATTACTCGCAAAATATGTATTTTTTTATTTAAATATATATGTGATAATACCGGCTTAGTAATTTTCAAACAAAACCGATATGTGTGTAACCTTATTTACGAGTATAACTGAAACTTCACAAGTCACTATATATATAAATAAAACATAAGTTGACAAAAATTGTATGTGAAATTAATCCAACCACAAAAAAAAAAAAATTTGTTGCAAAAGATTTTTTTATTTTGTATAGAAACAACTTTTCCATTTGTATGTATTCAATAAAAAGTTTTGGTTTAAAAACATATTAAATTTAATTTTTTTCATTTTAAGCCCGTTTTCCATCCAAAAAAGCAACTACAGCTGTGGCGATTTAAACAGTACACACATATTAATTGTTTTTTTTTTGTTCACGATTAGTCCAGCTGTCTATACTTTTGTATTTTTATCATTTAAAAAACATTTTTTAACGATCTTTTCGTTTTTTAAGAAAACTTTTTTATTACAGAAATCTATACTTTTGGAATTTTACAATGGTAGTATTTGAAAGGTAATTAGACACATTTCTTAATAGCAGCGACAAAATTGAAATTAGTTAATTTTTCTGCATTCAAATGCCACTCTTACAAAAACATTTATGATATATTGATTACAAATTTTCTTTTTTGAAGACCACAATTCTTATTAACTCGTACACGAATTTGTCTGTTTATTTATTTATTATTTATTTATTTATATATTTCTTTACTATTTTCGACACTCTCGTAGACCCACTTTTCGTCATCACAGCGAGCTGAAATTTGGCACACAGGCATCATTACTTTCTCTCCGACAATGGTGAAAACTTGCAGAAAAAATTCTTGTAAAACGCTTTTCCGGAGTTTTTCCGACCAAGGAAGCGTTTGAGCGTTTTGCAACCTGAGACAAAGTTGTAGAGCGAAATGAATTGCATAAAGTTGCTTTTGTGGAAAACTTTTTCATGCGGCTTGGCCTCAGTTTTTTTGAAAACTAGTTTTTTACTTATTTTTTATTACTACATACACGAGAAATATTTCTATATCTTCATATTCTTATTTTGAATTCCATATACTTCTATATACTATAATACAAAATTTTACATTAAAAATTTTCTTCATTATCCTTTCAATTTAATATAAAAAAAAAAATGTATATTGCAATAAAAATAAAAGTAATATTACTTAAAACGAGAAATATCTAATATTTTTTCTTGTAATCCTTGGAATATTTTTATAACTTTAGGACTATTACACTATTAACCAAAAAAGTTTTTTGTTTTTTTTGTTTTTTTTTTATTTCATTTCAAACACACAAAAAGAAAATTGTAATAGAAAAACTTTTCTTAAAGTTCATTGAGATTACCTAACGATTGTAACTTTTTTAGTTGAAGAAAAAGAGAAAAAAAAAAAATATTATTTTCTATACTTTTTATAATCCTTTTTTTGAAAGCAAAAAAAAAAATTTATTATTATTATTATTAATATACAAACATACATTAGTATATATATTTTTATGTATTTAATCTGAAAGTATTTAGAAAAGTTTAAAACAAACCATAAAATATGGGCCTATTTTTTATTTTTCCTTTTTCCTTTTATCTCTCATTCTCGTTCTTTTTTCTTTTTTTTTTTAATCCATTGTAAATGGTTCACCTGTATTATTTTTTTTTTTTTTTTGTTATGGAAGGCTTTTTCTTTCAGTTTATAAACTTTCATATTACCAAAAAAAAAAACCAAATTTTTATATGCTGTATATAAATATGTTTTTTTTACGTAGCATAAATTTTTCATAAGTTTAAACAGAATATTTTAATGTTGTATTTTCGCAAAAAAAAAAAAAAAAAACAAAAAATCTTTATTTTAATAATTGAAATTTTTTTCCCATATTTCCAAATCAAAAAAAAAATAAGAGATACAAATATTTTGCAAGGATTTTTCCCAATTTTTTTTTTTTAATTTAATTACCTTTTTTAACAAATTTTATAATCTGATTTTGAGACTAAATTTAAAAACGTGACAGAAACATTATTTACAAAAAAAAAAATTAAAAAAATGGAGAAATATAAGAAAATGTTTTTCCCTCCTTAAAGTGCACTTTTAAAATGTAAATTATATATAGAAAAAACTATAATTTGGTATCTTTATATGTACATACATATATAATTTTAAAAATGTATACATCATGATACATAAATTTTTCCTTTTTGAAAAGTTAAAATAAAATAAAAAATAAATCCTTTGAAAAGTTTAAATCTTTTGCTTTTTCTATTTTTTTTTTTATTAGAAAAGATTAGAAATCCTTAAAAGATATTAAAAATGTCAAATGCATAAAAATTTTCTTAAAAATGTTCAAAACAAAAAATAAAAAATAAAAAAAACTAATTCTTCTCTTTCTTTTGAATATTTCGAAGAAGAAAAAAGAACTGTCAGGGGACTGATATTTCTATTTATTTTTTGAAAAAAAAAGAAAAAGAAAATCTTGTTACCTGTGTGAGGTTTTAAATTGGAAAATAAGAAGAAAATAATATGATTTGTAGCAAAATTTATTTCAAAAATTATATATATTAAGATGGTCAGGAATTGGTATATAAGTTTTTTGTGTTTTTTTTTTAACCTAACTAAATGCTTCTAACTAACTTTATGATTCCAAAAAATTGATATGTTAGCATGTAAAAGTTCATTATTTTTGTATTTTATGAATTCTAAAGCTAAAAATAAAATCGTGTTGCAGACTTAATTATAATATTTGAAACACCCAAAATACAATATAGCACTACATTATATCAATCATATAAACTAAAAGAATCAACTCGATAAGGCCAAGAAAAAGAATTATTCATATATTCAAGTGAAGTGTCATATATTCTTTATTGGTAGAACAAATTTGGGAGCTTATTATTTTTCATGCCAAATTTCAATATAGGGTAAATGCAGGACAGATGCCGCGCTTTTTTTCAAATAACAAAATCTTTGACTTAAAAACAAAATTAAACTTTATTTCTTTCATAAAAAAAAACTTTGACATATATTCTATGTAAAAATCAAATTAAACTGGAAAAAAAATAATTATTTAAAAAAAATAAATTAAATTTAAAAAAGTACTTAAAACGGCATCTATCCCTACATGTGGAGGATAGATGCCGCAATACAATTTGGTACTGAAATACAATTCTTATTGCTGTTTTTTCAAATTCTTTTTTCGTGCTTCATCTCTGCCACAAGCGGTGCACATAAATGCATTTATGTCTTTGTACAATGTACAATCTTCGTGCAACCATTTGCTGCATTTAATACATTTAACCCAGTCATCCTTTTTCTTGGTTGTAAAATAATTTTCCCAACATTCTACACATGAATTAGAATCAACTTCTTCGCCGTCATACCCAAATTCAGCAAGCTGGATTTTTCTTTTAACTTAAAATGAAAATTTTTTTTCTAATATTAGTTCTAAGCTTTCATATAGATAGTTTAATAAATTACCTTTTTCTTTAACCGTTTTTTTAACATTTGTTCTTTTATTCATTGCGTCTTCCCCAAGTACACCTGAAAATATATTCACTAAATTAAATAAAACACAAAACAGTATTTAAATTACAGTATCTGTAGGTCCAAGAGAAATCTTTTTGAAATTTCCCGATTTAAGTCTTCTTGCCAAAGTTCTAGCAGAAATTCCATATATTTTCTCAGCCTTTCTTAACGGCATTCCGGATTCAATCTTTTTTCGGGCCTCATCTAGTTTTTCTTGCGTCCAGTTTGCTCTCGAAGTCTTTCGTAAATACTTTCGAGGCATTTTTTGTAAATTATTCACTTAAAATGAAAGTAAATAAAAAATTTAATGTGCGGCGTCTTACCCTCAAAAAAGTGCGGCATCTTTCCTTTTAGTAAAGGAGAGATGCCACACCCTTGCAAAGAAATAAAAGAAAATAAAAAAAATAAATACTTACCAGTATTTTATCACAAATTGTCCAATTATTGAATTGTGAAATTAATTAATAAAAATAAATCGTTTTTAATGCACTCGAATCGAGAACTTACGAACTACTTAAAAATTTTCGATGTATTTCGGTTATCCAAAAACAAATAAAACCGAAATTTCACCTAACACATAATAGAAATAGCGAATTTTTCGTTTTACTTTTCTATCCCCATAAAAAACAAACAAAATTAAAAATAACCGGGTTGCTTCGATCAACTTGAAATACGATTTTAAAAAGGTGCGGCATCTATCCTGACGCGGCATCTGTCCTGCATTTACCCTACACATATATGATTTTTAAACCTTGCCAGAGTTCTTCTGTAAATTATATATCAAAAAATTAATACTTTTTCTTGTGATCAAAATTTACAATCGTATAGAATGTATAATACAAACATAACATATACCCAAAAAAAAAACAAAAAAAATTATTTCTTTTACTTAAGTCTAAATATTAATTAGGTGCCAGGGTAAACTTCGTTTTCATAACCATTCGTTCTAATTATTATAAATTTTTTTTTTATTCTTTCATTATTTTTTTTTTCTGTATCATTATCTTCCGACCTATTGACCGACCTTAAATTTCATGCCTCTTTGCACAAAGAAAAATAAAAATTTTTTTTTTCTCTTAAAAAGAATTTATGAATTTTCTACAAAAAAAAAAATAAAAAAGGATCAAAATACTATTTATTGTGAAGAAAGCAAAATTGTTAAAAAAAAAAAAGAAAAACAAAAATAAATAAAATTTTCTATATTATATAGATTTTTTGTTTTTAACGTTCAAACGCACAACATGTTGCGTATAGAGAAAAATTTATGTGAAAATTTAACGGATCCTAATAAGAAAAGAATTTAACATAGTATGTAAAAGAGTTTTATCTATGGGTACAGATTATTATGTATAATAAATTTATTATTTTGGCCTTTTTAGTATGTCAATGAAAAATCATCTTAGTAACCCTAGGTAGTTTCTTTCTATCTGCAAATTAAGTATCAGACACATAAATTCAGCAAAAAACCACTCCTATTTTTTACCCTAGTTTCTGTTTTTTACTCTAATGATTTAAATAAAAAATACTCAGGCCGGTTCAAGCTTGGTTTTATATCGTTACATAATATGTATTATGTTTACGCAAAGATTTGAGGATAATTTCCGATTTACATTATTTCATATAGTAAGAAACGATAAAGTAATATCCCTAATAGCTTTTAGAATATAGATCTTTAATTTCTTGCCACATTTTTCAAATGAAAGCAAAACCTATATTACAGGTAAATTTCTAAAAAAAAAAAGTATATGAGATAATTTACAGAATTTTTAGCATTCAATAATATTGAAATTTATCAAGCACCAATAATATTTTTAAAATTCACTTTTATAATCCTTTACTTTGAACATTGCACTATATTAAATGTAACATAGACAGAATGAAAGGCTCTTCAATAATAATCTGAAGTGCAAGGCTTTACAAAATAATTATTCAAAAATCTAACAACATTTTCAGATTATTTTTTGTGTGTAATACGATATTAAGTGATATATGTATATTTAAAAAATTTTTTGCATACACAAATTGTCAATACATTTTTTATTTCAATTAATTATTCCATTTCATTCACAGTATTACCTAAAAGTTAATACACTTTGATGGCTAAAAATTACAATTAAAAAAAAAAAATGGTTTAACAAGCATTAAGTCTGTTCTCTCTTTTTCAAATTAATGTTATTATGTAACTTTATGAATTTCAAAAATGACAAAAGTCAAACCTGATAATTCAATTAAATGATTGAAATTTCTTTAAAAGAATTTAATGAATTTACAAAAATATAATATTGCTTTGCACAATCATTTCCTGCAAATGGATATATCTATATTCAATATGAAATTTATATACATAGGTATAATTTTCAAATTGAACCCCCAAATTCAATAGATAACAAGCTCATTTTTCAACCATCATACGTGTGTTTAATTCAATGTATATACAAGAAAATAACTTTGCTCTATTTATGCATTAGAATTTTTCAATAAAAATGTTTTTGATGCTCCTTCAAATGTTAAATAACTTTATGAATAAATGAATAAATTTCGTTTAGATAAATTTAAATTGGATTCCCTAAATTTAAGGTTTCATTTCATTTTTTTTTTGGTTTTTTTCTTTTTTTTTTTTAAATTATATCAGACGTAATAGTTGTATTTATTTATATATTAGGTATAACTTAATTCGATGAAGCTTAACCTATTTTGAATTTATTTAAGTAAATTAATTTTGTACTTAAAACTTATGATACTAATTTCCAAGAAATGTAAATTTTCTTTTTTGTTTGGAAAATTTATTTTATACGGATTTCTTTCTTTTTCTGTTCAGCATCAGCATGACTGCTATGTATTCAATTTTTCACTAATTTATTTTTAGTATTTTTTATGGCCTTGTAGTAAAATATATTATGTGTAATTTTGACACCTCTAAGTTCAATTAAAAAAAACATTATTTTGTTGAAGATTTCAAAATAATTAAGAATTGCGTTAATTTAGATGTAATGTCGAGAAATATAAGCATTAATTATTCCTATACCTCGTATAGGTTTCAGACACTATGTATACAAGATAGCTATTAACTATATTAAAATAAGCTAGCTATTAACTATATTAAAAATAAGTATATTTTTCAATATTTATGTACTTATAATATTAAATAATATAAAATTATCAAAATTTTTTCAATAACATATTTTTACAATCAACGGTACAGGAAAAAAAAAGCTTAATTCTTCTGTAGTATACGCAACTAAGAAATTTATTTTGTGAAAATTTTGTGAAATTAAAAACTTTTTTAAATCCCATAATAAATTTTCAATGAAGAAACTATGTTTGAGAGTTAAATAAATGTACAACACTGTCTAGCGCATGCGCACACTTGTAACTACCATAAATATCATTATAAAAATCTTTGGCACACTTATGATAATAAAATTAGATTAGTTTAGAAGAACCAAACCCTTTTTGAGCTCTTAACATAAATTTCTATGTCCTGTTTAAGAAAAATGCATTATATAACACACATTTCGATTGTGTATTTAACTTTAATCAAAAGTATATCCTTGCTTCCCACGCCCTTTGTAGTTGATAAAAAGAACGAAACGCTAAATCCAAGCGATTAAATTACAAAACTTACAATTAATTATATCAGAATTATAATAAGCACAGTTTGAACGTTTATATTGTTCTGTCATAATATGTTAATATCATTAACATTAAAATTCAATGTTTTTAATATTATTTTTGGTTAAAATTCATTAATGTAAAGAACTATATGCATACAGTATATAATAATAATCATATGATATACTCAAGTAATACGCAAGGGTAATGTCCAATGGAACAGATAAAATTTGTAAAGCTTTTGAATTAAAACAAAAGCAAACCACAAATACAAAGAATTATGAAAGTATATGTATACTATATAATATATATACTGCAATATTATATTATTTACTAAAATGAGATTTTATGCTACATGATGGAAACTGTGTGTGAGTTTAATGTTTAAAAGATTTTATTGTTTAAAAGCTTCCAAAATTAAAGTGTCTGAAATACAAGAAACATAACAAGTAGTGATTTTTTTTTCTATGATTAGAGAGAAAAATTTTGTCTTTATAAAAAGCTCACTCCTATATTTTCATTTTTACAGCAAGTATATTGTGAAAAATATAAAAGCTTTTGTATAAAAAAAAATTTAACATTTCAGTATATTTAACATAATTCTTATATTAAAAATTAGATTAGCCTAAACGCTTTTTTACATCTTCTTCAGTCATGTTTAAGTTTAATGTTTTATTTTATAATATTACCTTAATAAACTATTTGCTATGCTGGTACCTCTTTAATATATCTTTTTACTGAAACTTTAATTTGTGAGTCACTTTATTAAAGGACTATCTGGCGATATCTACAGATATTTATCTGAATATTTATATTATTTATTTTGTAACATTTTATTTCAAATTCTAACCTTTTATTATATGATTCAACTAAGTTTATGTTAAGTGTATGTTTAAAATATTATTACCATAAGTAATTTGCAACAAATTTAAATTGATTGAAACATTAAAATTTTTAACACTCACACTTAAGAATTTTGCAAAATTCACATAAAATTTATGCTAAACTTTTTCAGGATTTTTTTTTGTTTTTTTCTGGTAAAGTGCTTTAAGGATGCCTTTTCCTCTCAAAATACTAAGGAAAAATTTGTCAAAAATTTTTTCCATGAACTCAGTTGAATGTGGAGATTTTCACATTATTGTGTTGAAAATCGCTGTATAAGCGGAATATATTTTTTTTTATGTCATTTCGACTTTTTTTTTTTGAAAAAGAAAAACAAAATAGATTAAGTTATCTTAAATTAATTTATTTTTATGTATGTAACAAAAAAAAATAAGTATTAATTTTAAAAGTTTGATTTTACATGAAATTAAAAACTAGAAATAAAAATTTTTAATTTAATCCACAAAGAAAATAAAATTAAAAAAAAAAATTAATAAAGAAAAGAGAAAAAAATAAAAAAAAATTTAAAAAATACAATGATGTCAATGACTTTTCTTGAAAATTAGAAAAAAAAAAAAGATTTTCATGAAAGTTTAATTTATTGCAGGAAAATCTCTGAAAATATAGGAACATAAAATTTACTGTAATCTAGAAAGAAAAACTTTTGTGAGAGTATAATAATTTTGAACACAAAAGCTTCTTTTTTGACAAATTGTTGGTATATCATTATGCTCTCAAAGAAGATAAATTTCGGATAAGAAAAACCAAAAAAAAAATAAAAAAATTTTCGATGTTAGATACCCTAAAAAAGTTTTTTTTTATTTTTCACATTGTGTGAAGAATTTTTTTTTTATTAATTTACTCTTCATATATTCCTGCCTGATATATATTTGATATCAGCTTTGGGAATTAATGTGTTTATTTCTGTCAAGAAAAATGTTAAACTTATTTATAAACCCCTTATAACTACATATAAGGTTTAATAAGTTTCAAAGCTTAATAAGTTTAATTCATGATTACATTATATTTTACATTGCATTATGTTTTGATGCAAAAATGTCTAGAAAAAATGGAACCCTTTATCTTAGCGAGATTAATAAAACCAAAACCAGTAATATGTGATTAGAAATATATTGAACAAATAATTTTATTGGTATTATTATTTGCTTTAAGAAAAACAGATAGGTGCGGCAGATATATTTTCTGTATATTTTTTGCTATGTATATAGTTCAAATCGAACTGACGGATGACATTAGTAAAATTTACTATTTGTCATAGCAAGAAAAAATAACTAATAGTTTCACTTTTTGACATATCTGTAAATATGATTAAAGCAATACTTCTATAAAAATTATAATTTTCGCTTAAATTCATTTGATATGTGCTTTTGGACAAGTTATTATGTATTTAATAATAAATGCAATGTTTTCGCCTCTAACTATCAGAAAATATTGCAGTTTTTGTTATAACCTTTATAGCTAATTTTCAAAAGAATTTTTTTTTCAGTGTGGAAATAAATTTAATCTGCAAGAGAAAACTTATTAAAATTTTAAATAAAAATTAAAACTACACAAAAACATAAATTGCAACCTAAAACAGCATAAACACAAAAAAAATAAACTAAATTAAATAATGTTTACATTATTATAAATTTATAAATCAAATAATCAACACAATATTTTAAGTAAATATTGATCAAAATGATAATTATAAAATGTTAACATCGACATATTTACATTTTACATGATTTCATAATGTAAATGTCTTTAAAAGTTTTAATTAAAACTATAATATAAAATTATATATATAGACTATATTATTATTATATAGTATAAGATGAAAAATATTATGATAGGAAAACTTTTTCTAAGTAAATTTTTTTTAATAATTTTACATTTGAATTCGAACAAAGTTAATTGTAATCCAGATGCTAAACGTTTATACGATGATTTGTTAAGCAATTACAATCGTTTAATTAGACCAGTTAGCAATAACACAGATACAGTTCTAGTTAAACTTGGATTGAGATTATCACAACTTATTGATTTGGTAAGTGAAAATGATAAAAAAAATTATTGAAATTGTTAAGCTTTAACTCGTAGGGGTTTTTTTTTTGCATATTACTTTTAATGTTTTTTTTTGTTTTTTTGGTGAACTTTAATACTATTCATAGTATTAGGATCAAAATATGATAGATGTCAAATATTATCAACACCATAACTAATAAAATAACATATTATAAGGAAGAAACTGCAAACATAACCGTTAAAATAAACCTAATGTAACATTCATAAAGAAAAATATTGACATACAAGTATTTTTTTTTAATAAATGTATGTAAAAAAAACCATATAACTACTATTTACAATAAAATAGCAATGAGTCAAGGATTATTTGTTACGTAAATGGACCATGAATGAATTAACTATTAAAATATTCACTTTAACTATGTATGTATAAGTATATATGGACGAAAAATGATGTTCATCAGAATTGGTGTATGAAAAATTTGTATGTGTGCGTAATGTTAAATTTTTTAATAGCTTTAAATCACTTAAAATAAAGGCTGATAAATATAATTTTGTAAATATGTGACTTAAACTTTAAAAACCTTATTATGAACTATAAAAAGAAAATATAAACTAAAATTAAGTGATTATTTATTAAAATTAATCTAAGAATAACCACCTTGTTTATATTTTTAAACTTGTACGGGTTTAAAATCATAAAATTTAAAGTGTAACATTACGAATTCCAGTTAAATGCATTTAAAACTATCATTCTCTTCTCAATAAGGTAAATATTAACTACTAAGTAAGTTCAGTTAAACAACATATTTTATGCCTAGCTAAGCAAACAAAAAACAAAAGATGATGAATTCTAAAAAGAGCTAAAATAAAATATAATATGCTATAATATGGAAATTTCATGATTAATTGAATGAAATTTATTTTCTCGCCAGAAATTTTTGCGTCAAATAGCTATGGCTTCTTAAAAAATAATATGTAGATATAATTGAAATAATAAATTAATGGGAGTTTTATTTATAAACAAGTTAATTCATTATTATTAGATTAAATTATTTTAGCCTTTTGAATCTTTCATTTAAGTTATATTAAATTCAAAAATTCTTAATTAATATTGATGGCAGCTTTATGTACCATTAATCACATCCTTATCATCAATAAAATTTAAATATAAGTAATTATTTATTTACTTGCACTTGGAAATTGGGTATTATATTTGCATAATTAATTTTATACTTTAAAAAAATTAAATTCTGAATAATAATAATAATGAATAGAGTTAATTATTACTTTGTTGTATTTTATAAAATTACAATAATTTTAGTTTTAAATTAAATAAAAATAAATAGATATGTTTCGAAAATTGTTTATTTACATTTCTAACATCCTTAATAATTTACCCGGCAAAGAGACACAATGTCAAAATAGGTATACCAATTATTTACTTCTGATTTTGATTTCTATTAATTTATTTTAAAATTTATTAATTACAATTAAAATTTTTGAAACAATTATTTTTTTATGTTCAAGTGCCACATATTTTATAATTACATATAGGTATTATGTGTAGTGTATAAAATTTTCATACAAGTTAATCTCATTTTGACATTTAATTTTTATAATTACCCCTCAAACTTCACCCTTAGTAATTTATTTTTATAGTGTAACAACTTAAATTACTTATATAGAACAAAATAATAAGAATTTATTTTTTTTTTAACATAAAGAAAACTTAATTTACATTTAAAGTGGACCAATTTTCTTTTATTATAATGGTGTATATTTTCTTTCTCATAAAGCATAATTAAATTTTGTTATATATAATTTAAAATTTATCAAAAGCTTATTGTTTTCATTTTCTATTTCAAATTAAGTTATAAATTTTTAATTTGAAAAATTGAATTAAAAAAAAAATTCTTTTTTTTTCATTTTTTTGTTTAACCGTCAAAGGCAATAAATTTAATGACATTAAATTCTTTTAAGTGTCATTTTTATTAATATATTAATATTTTAATGCAATTATTTTTTCTTTTTAAAAATCATAAAGTTAATCGATATTTTCGTTATTTTTTCTATAAAAAAGAAATTAAAAATGGAAACTAAGAAGAAAAATATTGACAGAGGGCACAGCAAGAAATGTGAATGAATTAAATTTACATATTCAAACACTTTGTTGAAAGTTCGATAAGTGCAATAAAAATTTGCTGTTTTTGAGTTATATAAAATATATAGGAAAAGAACTTCGATATTTTGACTTTTTATTTGACATTATTTTGTAAGAAATTTTGTTATTGGACATTTTTATATACAGCATCATATGGTATATAGACTAAAGTCCTCTCAAAGTTTGTTCCCGAGCAGATGTAGTCAAAAGTTTTCTGCTATATTTTATATCTGATTTTCCATGGAGCATTTTTATTCAGAATACAATAAAATTAATGCAGATTAATGCAGTCTCTTTTAAACTACTTTAAAACACTCTGTTGCCTCAATTAATTTTCCTTGAAATATGGTCAGGATATTGTTAAAAAAACAGAAATAAAATCAAATATCACTAATGTTTCCACTTTGATATAATATCATTTATTTTATTTTATTTTTTTCGTCTTTTTTTTTTAATCATTTCCCAACATAAGATTTTCTTAAGGATACGATGACAATAAATCAAAATCAAATTGAAATTTTCAATTCTTTAATGCCAATTTAAAATTGATTCTATTTTAATTTTATTTTAAATATATACGTGAGTTTTATTACTAGATAAAAAGCGAATGGTTGAAATGGAAAATTGAGGTGAAAACTAAAAGATCGAAAGAAAAGAAGAAGAACAAAAAAAAAAATAAATAAATAAAATCTTTGCGATTTCCCTTTAACAAAAATTTCAATTAAATTAATTTATTTTTTTCTTTTTTTTTTCAAAATTCAATACATAAAGAAAATCAATTCTTTTTAATTAAATTTTCAATAATAGCATCGGAAACTTAAAAAAAAATGGTTTTTTTCCATTTTTGCTTGAGTACAAAATTTTTGAAGTAAAATAAAATTTATTAGAAAAAAAAATCAATTAATGGACGAACACTTTCATTAACATTATCGACTTGTCATTTTTATATTAGCAAGTATGGCACTCCCATAATTTTCATAATATAAAATAAAATGGAATTAAAAAAGAAAATTTTAATTATATTAATATAGTGTGTAGTCAATATGAACGGTGTGGGTGTAGTAAATGATATTTCAAGCGTAGCGAAATAAATTTTTTTACTAATCTTAGGTTCACAATTTTTTTTTTTATTATTTTTAAAGTTATGTTTAAAATACAGAAGATAATTCTATTGTTAGACAAATTATTTATATATCGCTTACATACATATTTTTCCTAAATGAATTCTTTTTGATCTACATAAAATTTGGCTAAAAAATAATTTAATAAACGTTTTTTAGTTGAAGTATACACTCTTAAATTAAACATACTTGTTAATTAAAAGATAGAATTCCAAAACCTTAAAATCTTGCATTTTAACATTTAACCAAATCAAAAAAAAAAAAAAGGAATTTAAAACCAGTGCAAAAATGTACTTTGGCAAAATTAAAAATGTATTTAAATTTATGTAAATTTAATTATATTTTTAATGGCCACAATTACATTATACTCGTTATCTAAAATAAATTAATTAAATTCATTTTAATTCATTTAAATTTAAATTAATAAGTATAAATATTTTGTGAACGGAAATCATCTCATACTTAATAGTATATGTAGAAATTTTTATGCATATATACCTTAGAGTAGTTCATAATTTTGTTTGTTGCACTGTCTCACAAACAAAATTATGAAAAAGTTTTATATAGTTATTAATTAAATGGGTAAAATAAATTTAAAATAAAAAAAAATAATAGCTTTAATTAAATAATTATGCAATAATTTTGACTGGTTTTCTTAAGCTTCTCAACTACAACTATTTTCCATTTAAAATTAAATTTAGTAAGATTTAAGTGCCTTTTAAACGGAGGCTCAAATCTATACATTCCCAATTAAAAATTATCATGAGCAATGAATAGAACTTAAATTGAAGATTTCAATGATTTCACAGGCCTATAATTAAATGAGCAGAACGAATGCCAGATCTGAATTCATAATGATAACCCTAAGTCGACTACAGAAGTTCCATTCGAAAAATCAAAGTATACCAGAATTTAAGATTATCTTTTTATTTTTGATTAATCAAATTTAGAGAGTTAGAGAGTTCTAATTAATCCTGTGATTATAATTTTTAAATAACTTTGTTTAAATTTGACAAATAAATTATTCCACGAAAAAAAATAATGGTATAGTAATCTTAAATTTTAGAATAATTTTAATAACCTTATAATGAATATAATAAGTTTAACGTTCATATATTTTTGTAATTGTAGTATATTATACGAAAATTAAGATAACACTATTGAATTAATTTCCTTAAAAATAAAATATTTTTTACTCTATTTTATTTTTTTATGGAAATGACTTTTGAAAGATGAAAATGATTTTATTATTTATTTTAGAGGTAAAAATTTTCCAAACACACACTTTTTATTAGATCTTTCCCGTCCGAATGTCATTTGAAACAAGTGCGAATGTTATTTGAAACAACTACGAATATGAAAAATTCATTCTACAAAGTCAATAATAGAACAATATAATTTTCATTTTAATTTTCTATAAAAAATGTAATTTAAATTCGAAACATTATAAATTGATAATTCAGAATATTATTCATATTTAAGTACTAAAATTTTATTATATCTTTGCTTTAACTCCAATATTAAATATTAAATATTTTAATAATTCGTCCATTTATCTTTTTGTCATTTTTACTAATTTGAAGAGTTTTTTTTGTTATATAATTCCTTTACACTGACCATATTATCTATTTATCATCCTATACTAACAACAATTAAAAAAATTCATCAAAATTCAGTTTCCGACTTAATAATAAAAAAAAGGAATGATGTAATGATGGTGGTGATAATGATAGTGAAAATGATTCTAGTGATGATGACGATGATAATGTTAAAAATATTATAACAAACAAATATTGGAAAACGAGAAATTGCAATTGACAAAGATATTAATAAAAGAATAAATTTCTATGAATATTGGAACGGTTACTAAGGTTCTTATTATAGATACCCTTATTATCCCTGTTATCCTTATTATTATTATGATTATAATTATTGGGGATAACAACAAAAATTATATATACTTACCATAAATTTTTTTAAGTTAAATATTTTGTTCATTTTAAAAATACTGAAAAATGAGAATTATTATTATTATAATAATGATTGTTTTTATACTTTCTTCTATAATTATTGCTTTTTTATATTTTTATATTTTCTATAAAGTACATAGGAGGATCAGAAAAAAAATCATATTATTATTATAATTAGATGAGAAGTAGAAACTTTTTATAGATAACAAAAACTATGTAAAATATTGAAAAATATTATGGGTATTAGTATATGCTTAATCATCTTTCATCGAATTTATAAAAAAAAAAAAGAAAACTAAATTAGTGTAGTTAGTTAGTCATTGATCAAATGAGTTAGGAAATTGCTTTTTATGTTTTCCGTAATTATCTTAAATAGCTATTATGCAACATTACAATATTGTAATCAAGATTGAAAAATTTCCCTAATTTTTGAATGAATTTGAAAGTAATCTTTAAAATTAAACCTCTTAATATTATAATTAATATAATATGAAATTTTGATTTCATTTTTTCATTATTTTGAATTGTTCTTAAAAAAATTAATTTGATCGAATGTCAAATCTAATTTTTATATTTAAAAATTCATTACAATGAATGTAAATTTTTCTCAAAGTCAAAAGTATCTTAAAAATGTACCATAACTAAGTACCATCATAGATTAAGAATATAAAATAGATTCTTAGCTTCATACGACATTATTTTTGGTATTTTCATGTGAATGTGTTAGTAAAACAAAATAAAATAGGTGATAATTATCAATATATGAAAAGAATTTTATTTAGTTTTACTAACACCTTCACATAAAAATACCAAAAAAGACTGAAAAAATTTTGTATTAAGCTATACATCTTTCTGTATTCTTAATCTATGGTACCATGTAATCAATTTTCAATTCAATTCAATTATCTTTATAGAAATATTGGAAAATATTGAACAATTGTAATTATATATAACCACATATTATGTAACCACATTATTTATATATTTTTTGTATTTAAATTCAAAATGTATGTTCAAAAAAAAAATATTTAATAAATTTTACATGTTATATTTTAATTTAATAAAAAT
This sequence comes from Hybos culiciformis, assembly GCA_964007475.1. NCBI lineage: Eukaryota > Metazoa > Arthropoda > Insecta > Diptera > Hybotidae > Hybos > Hybos culiciformis. Next base: position 26,335,300 of record OZ023273.1, on the reverse strand, counting down.
TTAACCTTAAATATCTCTAAACGGTTTTATTTTATTCGAAATTGTTCATTAAAATTATAAATTATTCATTGAAAATTCTAAAATCGTTTGAATAAAATAAAAAAACAACAAAAAGCTTTCGTTGAGCCTACCTAAAAATATAGGAAAAAAATATATAAAATAATGAAAATAATTGAAATAAAAATATTTAATTTGGTTTTACCCAATCAATAAAACTAAACGGATATCATGATCCCCAATAGTAATGTTACAATTTTCAAATCATCAAATAAATATTTTTTTATAATTTTTACTTGTAAATGCTTCTACCTTTAATAAGTTGTTAGAACCCAAAACGATTTCAAATCTTAAATAAAAATGCAACAGCAACGAGCCTTGATAATATAGACAGGCTTGTATACTAAATTTGTGATTTTATTAATGAACTATCTTTTTTAAGGAATCAAGATGAAATCTTTCAAAATTTTTAATAAAAGCATACACCTACAATCTACCCATATAAAAAGCTATAATTTTCTTCGTCTTTTAATTAAACATGAAAATAAATTATTTTTATTTTAAAATAAATTTCCGAAATATTTTATGTCTTTATATTGTGAATATTTGGTAAATAAGAAAGTCCTTTAAAATTAGTTTATTAAATTAAATTTCCGGATATAATATTACGGAAATAATCAATTCTTTAAATTATATTGACACTTTAGAAACTTGCACCATAAATTTTATATTTAATACCACACACAGAAAATTATAGTCATAAGTGAAGCAAATTTTAACATTAAACTAATATCGTCTTTTAATTTTACTTTTCATTAGAATATTTTAATAATTACACTTTAGTAATTAAACTTATTATTAATAAAATTTAACCCTTTTGAGTAATTGAAACTGAAACAAAACTAAATTATTTGTTTTTTTTTTTTAATGTAAATACGGCATTAGCAATGTTATTACGACCGTTTTACAATTGTGAGTTTTCACATTTCTATTTGAAACACTTTCGTGCTTAAATTTTTTTTAAGACTGTGTACGTTTACGTCTAAATGCACTTTTTCATCGATATTGATGAAAATCTTTTTCTAGTCCCCATTCCTAGTTCTATAACGCCATAGAGGACTTAACATTTCCAGTTCCAACAATCCATGTTCTTTCACAACCCATTTAATTTAATCGAAATCTATCCAACCACCTTTGTCCGGTTCAGAAATTCCTAGCTACGACCTTCGGAATTTTAGCTTACTTTAGCTTAACCATATTTTAGCATTGATCGACAGGCCGAAAATTAGAACACTTTTTTATTTTTGATGGAAAACCAGCTAAAAAAAATTCGAAATCAATTCTTCCATTAACACTCAAAGTGTTTTTAATTATCCCATTTAAAGCACATAAAATTATATTATATATAAATAACTAATTTTACCTTCTAACGATTTTGTAACAAAAATTTTAATAAAAATTCAAAAATTCATATTATGTATGTACAGGAAATAATATGCAACAAGAAATTTTCAATATTAATCTGACTGAGTGCTGTCGTATTAAATATCTTTTAAAATCTTCGAAAATTTTCTCTTATATTGCTTAATGCACTTCTCATTGATTTTTTAACCACTAAAAGAATTTAAAATTAAAGAGCTTATTTAGAGAATCATATTCTATGCATAATCAAACTTATTAATGTATGTTCTAAAATAATATATTATATTATTTCTGTGATCAAAATGCACAATGGCTTATGTTGAACTATGCTATTATGATTTTATGATTTCCGTAGAGCTATATACATACTAGGATACTTCTTTTATCGTTCCAGCTTTAAAATAAAGCTTCCACATTTTGAAAACATACTAGCTTTAGTGAGTGGTAAAATTATACAACAAAGATTTGTAAAATTATAGAACATTAAGTGCAAAGCCTAAAGCAAGTTCCTGTCTTGCTGCATTGCAACTACTTTAATTAATACAATTTGAGTTTTAATATAATTTATTTATTTATTTTTTACAATACTTTAAGAAATCTAATCGTACATTTTAAAAAAATGTTGGAAATGCGAATTGTACTGCATTGTCATTCATTATATATTTTTTCAAATATTGTTAAAAATCTTTAAACATCTCTCCCAAAAAAAATGGCTTAAGCGATTATGCCTTGTGATCACAGATACATATATATTATGTGTATAATGTATTCTATTTCTACTTAATAAATTTTATTCTAAAGGAAATTCAAACAAAAATCAAACAAAAAATTTAATGATGATTTAAAAATTTGTATTTACAAACCTAATCAAAGGAATATTCAAATATAAAAGAGTAAATAAATTGATAAAAAAACCGAAAAAATTTATAATCAAAGAGAAAATAATGTTTTTACAATATTATTTTATTAAATATAATATACTTAATTTAAAAGAATTTTCTGTTTATAATGTATATTCAATATTATATATTTTCTATATAATTTCATATTTTGAACAAATATTTCTTTTATTAACATAACAATAATTAATATGTCGAACAAAAGTTCTTTAATAAAGATTATAGGTATCAAATTTAAAAACATAAAAATTTCATTATTAATCTTTTGTGGTTTTTTAATGCCCAACGGGCCAATGATTATTGATAATTTTATATATAAGTAGTTGAAACACCCAAAAGCGTTTAAAATTACGAAGAATATATTAATTCTGAAGGAATACTGACCATAAATATATAAATTGTGAGGAAATTTTTTGAAAATCCAAAAAGAAAGAGTTTTATATAAGAATAAATATTTTAAAAATTTATTCCTCTTTAATTCATTGACTCTGACGTGAAACTTGAAATTTTCTAATTTTCAAGTAAAAAGAACAAAATTCTTTAGATTTTACTTGGATCAAGACTCGTTGTCTTAATAAATTTTGTAAAATTGTAATAAAAGAAAACACATTAAGTTTCCAAATTAAAATAAAAATAATAATTATTATAATTTTAATTGTTTCAGAATTTAAAAGATCAAATTTTAACAACAAACGTATGGTTGGAGCATGTAAGTATATAATTTAAGTTTATTTCATTTGTATAAAATACTCTTTAAAATGCATAATTTAATATAATTAACTTATCTCTGTCATATAGGTATAAATACATACATTTTTTAATTTGAAAATTCTTATACATAAATTCATGAACACTTTTACACTTTTAAAATTACCAATGTGCACTTAATGTATGTCCAAAACGTATACATTTTAACAGTTTAATTATTATAATTAATTACATAATAATGGATTTTTTTTTTATATTTAAATATTAAATTTATACATACTTGACTGACAGTTTTATGTAAAAATTACTATCAATTAATTTTAATGCAAATTAAATTGACTATAAAATATATTATAATTTTTGATTATCATATTATTTAACATATTATCAAATTTCTTTTATTATGAAGCTTGAAATCAGTTTCAAAACAAAGCACCAAAAATTATAATTTTTTTTTCACTCTTTTATACTGTAGTAGACTGTAGTAATCGTTATTATTTGTAACTAAAATTAATTTTTTTATTAATTTCTTAATTTTTAGGAATGGCAAGATCATAAATTCAAATGGGATCCATCTGAATATGGTGGTGTGACAGAACTTTATGTTCCATCTGAACATATTTGGTTACCAGATATTGTACTTTATAACAAGTTAGTAACTATTTTAAATTACACTGTATTAAAACAAGGAAAAAACCTTAAAATTATAATAGAAATATTAAATCGCATGTTTCACAGAAAAAAATCAATAGTTCACTTATTTGGAAAGAACTTCATACATTTGTGCAATATGACTAAGAAAATTTTAATTCTAATGTATGTTACCTTTGACAACAAAACAGCTAGATATAATGAATTTTTAATTTCTTTTATAAATTAATAACTAAGTGAATTCGGAAAGCTTTTTTAATGTAACTAATTATGTAGTAATAGTGCTAAATATTAATATGAAATAATTATGTAAAATGTAGTTTAAAAAAAAACACCAAATTATTTTGCGGTTTTTGTTAATGTAGTTTTACCTCAAAATATTAGTGAATAGACGTAAGATATACCCATCTATGACTAAACAACTAAATGTAATAATTATTGATGTAAAAAAGAGTCTAAAAAATATTATTTACTGAACCGCAATAAATAGGCAAAAGTTTTTATATCGCGCTACTATAAAAAGAACTTATTTCTAAATCAGAACTTGTAGGGTCTACAAGTCTATTTCCAAAAATTAAGTATAAAATTTGATACACAATTTCCTTTTGCTTGTACTGCTGCAATATATAAACGAAATTTTTATTAATACATTATATAACACATTAAAGCAGAATATAGGGATAAAATGTACGACTTAAATTTTTCAATTATAAAATATAGTTTTGGATTTATGTATCCTAATTAATTAACAACATCCTTAAATCCCTAATTGAACTATGCAGATTTTTTTCATCAAGCTCTGTTAAAACAAATTTCAATAGAAATTTAAAATTGTTTTTTTTTTTTTAAATAATTTTTTTTTGATAATTGCTTACTATGTAATATAATTATTTTCCTTGTAAATTTTTATTTTTATTTTTTGTGTGAACAAAAAAAAACAATTTAGTGCTGATGGTGAATATGTAGTAACCACATTAACCAAAGCAATTTTGCATTATACCGGAAAAGTTGTTTGGACACCGCCAGCTATTTTTAAATCATCATGTGAAATTGATGTTAGATATTTTCCATTTGATCAGCAAACATGTTTTATGAAATTCGGCTCATGGACATATGATGGTGATCAGGTATATATAATATTTTACAAATATGTAGATGGTAAATGCATTCATATTTTTTACATAATGAATTGTATAGATATTTTGTTCAAGCTATATATCTTAATCAACAAAATTACATCCACATGCATTTGGAAGTTATATTGAATATTTGAAATATCATTAATATTCTCCTCCGACAACACAATAATAAAATGTTTATTATTATCAGCAAATATTTTATGTTTTTAATTCATATGATTATGAAATTTGGTGTTTAAGTTTTCGATAATTTTTATTTTCAAGTATAGGTTTTATGTAATTACCTAAAGTTTAATACATAATATTTGGTATGTTAGATTAGGGATAAGTTCAATTTTGTAAATTTTTGCCATTAAATTGAAATTCGTTCTAAGCATTAATTTTTGCGATATACATAATTTATTACACGTACATTTAATGTCGGTATATAAAATTATATGCAAATTATACTTCAATTTAAATTTTAAAAATTGATTCATATGCAAATTAGAAACAAATTCTCAATTTCAATTTTAATTCAAGAACATAAACACCAAAATTATTGTATTTTGTTTTTACATTATTTTTTCAGAGAATAAAAAAATGTTCAAATTAATTTTCTAATCACTGACATTTTTAATTGTTTATTAAATAAAATTAAATTTATTGAAATTAATATGAAAATTAAAAATTAAGTGGACAAATAATGTAATCCAGTGTTTTCTAATATTTTTGGATGATGGAACACTGCGCTATAGAGTTCTATAGTACTCTTTTAGCCCGTTTCAGTTCGTCCCACAATAAAATTCTTATAACTACCAGATTCTCCGGACTAAGAACCTCTCAACCATCCAAGGGTCATTATTATATTCATGTAAAATTAATATAATTGAAACTTTTTAAAAGTCTTAGTGGATTCTGATGAATATTATTATGTGGCTCGATAGAAGACGATTTGAAGTAAGGTTCGAAACCAAGAATTGCGACTGGGAACTGAAAAAGGGTTTGAACAAAAATGTCGATTTGTTTTTTTTTTTTTACGAAGAATTTTTTCAGAAAGTATCGTAAACCGAAATTTCAAAACTTGACCCATACTTCATTTCTGAGGTTATTTTATATTTTTCATAGATTTTTAACTGAGCTGGTCCTTTTTCCAAGACTTTTTAGTCAGCTTATTAATTTTTATTAGTAACACAATAGTTTTTGTTTTTTTGAGTCTTGTATATATTTGATAATCTTATAATAAGCTAATTTATATTGAATATTTGAAAAAAAGAAGTAATAAAAATAATGAACGTATATAAAGGAAAAATATTTGTTCCAATTCACTGCAGGTGCTGTTTTCGCATTGACGTAGTAACAAAAAACGAAATATTTTAGAATTTTTTTTGTTCCCTAATTCAAAGTTAATAGGGGCTTGAATAATCTAATAATAATGATACTAAAATTCTTCTATTTTGTTTCTTTTTTTTTGTTTCTCTTATTATTTTAGAAAAATATTGATAAAGTTTTTTTAATTTTTTACTTATTTTTTCCATCTTTTTTCACTTTTCGGTGATAATTTTTTATTTTCTATTTTTTCCACATGAATGTTTTTTTTATTAAGAGAAAATTGCCTATAAAGACGCATTCATGTGAAATTTACTTTCTAAAAATTTTATTATTATTATTTTCTTTTTGTTCCGTAAAACTTTTCTTATTAATTTTGTAAATAAGTACCCACCTACCTATCTATAAAATTTAGAATAGCATCAGAATAGAAAATATCATATATTATATGTATATGTATCTAACATAGTTATTTAGAATAGCTGCCTAGTTAGGAATAGCACAGAGAATTTAGAGATACGTTTTTCAAGGCAAATAAATGATCAAGAATGTTTAATAATCTTTTGTGTGCGGTCTCAATCAATATTTTCGTAAGTCTATATGGTTAATTTAATCGAAAGATATTCGTTACATTTCCTTAAGACTCTCTAAATCTTAAGAAAATGTAACTCATTTTTCGATTAAATTAACTGAGGACTCAAAAAATTATTACCCCTTTAAAAATTATCTAAAATTTTATCTTTATTCTTTAAAAAATATCACTAATGTCCTCTATTTTAGTCCAGATCTGAGATCAGAACAAAATACATAAAGTTAACGTTATACTGATTTGAGAATGCCAAAAATGCTACATTTTTAAAAAATAAATCTTATTGGGCCAATCCAAAATCAAAATGTACACATTTTGAGATTTTGCTTCCAATTCATACCAAATTGCGAAATGCGGACCATATATGTATGTTCTACAATCCATTATAGTGGGAAACTTAAATTTTTATTTAATATTCATTTTTCCAATAACGAAATTATCACATAATATACGAACTTCTATCAATCATCAACCTACATTAGACGTTGGTTGTTTACAAATTAAAATTTTCGTTTTTTATTACGGCCTACATTCTATTTTATTTTTTTTGTTTTTAATTTCAAATGGACCACCCTTCACACCAATATAATATTTCTGTTTATTTATTTTTAATATAATAATGAAGCTGTCATTTTTAATAAATCGGCACATTTGTCAAGAATTTTTAGGGAATAACAAAAATGTTTTAAAAATCATCAATAATGTGAGAAGTGAGGCATAATTACAAGAAGATTTTAAAACTTAAAGAAAATAAAAACTTTTTCGTTTTTAACTTGAATGAAATTTTGGGCCTATTCATAGTTGTAAAAACAAATATTTCCTGAATTATTTTAGATTTGTTATATATATGTACTGTGTAACATTAATACTTAACAATATTTAAAGGTTATCGCTATATAGTTTTAAACACACAAGTTTATTCCTTTGTTGATAAAAATTAATAATGAATAACGCGGTTTTAAATTTTTGTCAAATTACGAAACTAAAATAGAATAATTATATAAATTTTCAATATGTTAATAGTTATAATTATAAGTATTATTTAACGGAATATTCTCGTATTATTGTCAGAGAATAATTTAGCAGTAATAATTATGCCGAATGCATTTCGTTCCTGTTGAAATTCCAATTTTTTGTAGTACTCGACAAAATTTTCACTTTTTGTAACAAAAATATTGCATTTGAGTTGATTATATATATTTTGTTTTAAATACTAGATCGATTTAAAGCACATCAATCAAAAGAACGACAAAGATAATAAAGTTGAACTTGGTATAGATTTACGTGAATATTATCCAAGTGTTGAATGGGATATATTGAATGTTCCAGCTGAAAGACATGAAAAATATTATCCATGTTGCGCTGAACCATATCCAGGTATATTTATTTCATTAAAAACCTAATTAATTTTATTAAAGTTTATGTTCTGTGTACAAGCACAATATACACAAGTACGTTTAATTGTTATAAAGTATTTTATTTTTTGTATTTTCTAGGTATACCTACTAATTATTATCAAGATTTTATATTATTATCTCATATAATTTTAAAACTTTTCTCTTTAAAAGTTCAATTTACGACTACAGAACTTCAACCATAGTAATAAATTCTGTAGCAAAACAAAAATAGTAAATATTATCTTTTATGAACTGAAATTTAATTTGATGGAAACAAAAAAAAAACTTTATCTCGTTTACAAAGTATTATAGAATTTTATTGCTCTAAGAATAACAAAAGTGAACACCCAGAATTCGATACATTTTGTTCTAGAGACCTTTTCCAACAGAACGAAAAATAATTAAATATACATACATATAATATATTAAAACCGGAATATAAAATTAGTTTTAGAAGGAATTGTTTTCTCTATAATAATTTATTGTGTATGTTACATTTACAAAAAAAAGTTTCTGGTGTCTTGATTTTTCTATATTGATTGAATTTATTTTGTCAAATTAGCCTAATGAATAGACACTTAAAATAATGTTTCAAATATTTTAAGCCTTGAAAAAGTTTATAAGATAATTCTCTTGAAATAACACTTGTTGTCAAAATAGTTCTCTACCCGAAATAAAATACCAATCAAGTAGAATTATACGAGAGCTTATTACATATACATAATACAAAATTTTAAATCTGTTAACAAAATTATAATTGGGTGGACTTCTAAAATGCATATTATTTTGTTGTTCTACGTTGTACGTTGTTATACAAGTCTTGTGTATACAGGTTTTAATACAAAAAAAAAATATTTAAACAAGTAATTTTGTAATTTTTGTTGTAGCTCGTTAACATTTATAAAATTAAATAAAAAATTCTTACTTATTTATATTATATTTTATATACTAATTATGTTTTTATTTTTTCAACAGATATATTTTTCAATATAACTCTTCGGCGTAAAACATTATTCTACACTGTCAATTTAATTATACCCTGTGTTGGTATATCGTATTTATCCGTTCTAGTATTTTATTTACCAGCTGATTCTGGTGAAAAAATCGCATTATGTATTAGCATTTTGTTGTCGCAAACAATGTTTTTCTTGCTAATATCTGAAATTATACCAAGCACATCGCTGGCGCTTCCACTATTAGGAAAATATTTGCTATTTACCATGTTATTAGTTGGTCTTAGTGTACTGATAACAATCATTATATTAAATGTGCACTATCGAAAGCCAAGTACACATAAAATGGCACCATGGGTAAGAAGATTTTTCATTAAACGTTTACCGAAATTATTGTTAATGCGAGTCCCAAAAGATTTGCTTCGTGATTTAGCAGCTAATAAAATTAATTATGGCAAAAATATAAGTAAAAGTAAATTTGGTCAAGCATTGGTTGCTGAGATGCAAATGAATAGTGGCGGCTCAAGTCCAGATTCAATACGTCGAATGCAAATTGGTAGGGGTGGTTGTAATGGAATGCATGCAACAAGTGCAACAAACAGGTAATAATCATCATTCATTTTTTATGATGACTCCATAAATTTCCAGTTCAAGCCATTAAATCTCTATAATTCTCTATTTTGCTATGGTTAATTTAAATTACTTAAAGAATTATTTTTATATTGAGAATTACTTAAAGAAATAACCCATTTTTAATGTCTCGCGGCAAAATAGTTTACACTTTTTCTTACGTTTCCTTATTTTTTTCTCATTAGATTCAGTGGTTTAGTTGGTGCTCTTGGTGGTGGATTAGGTGCTCTAAGTGGTTACAACGGTTTACCGTCAGTTTTATCTGGATTAGATGAATCTTTAAGTGATGTTGGACGTAAAAAGTATCCATTTGAATTGGAAAAAGCCATTCACAATGTTATGTTTATTCAACATCATATGCAACGTCAGGATGAATTTAATGCGGTAAGGATAGAAGAGAAATATTTCTCATATTCATTATTGATGGTTATAGGAATGTTCAATATTAATTTTATGGCTAGATCTTAAGATTTTATGATTGTTGCAAAATATTTTCTATTTGTAAACAATGTTTTTTTTTTACTAACTTTTATATATAATTAGATTTTTTTTATGTACGAAAAGTATATAAACAAAAATAAATGAATCCTCATTTTGGTTTTTGCTAAGCAAATCTATCTGACCATTTTTAAAAATTATTTGCATTATTTTTATGAAACAAAAGACTTTTTTGCAAATTCTAGTTATAGAACGGCAATTTAAAACGGATCAGAATATTTTTTCTCGCGAGATCAAATTCTCTTCAGCAGAGACTTTTGGACTTCAACTCAATAGTGGTATTCAAACTTTATCAAGAATCCAACAAGCGTGATATAACATTATATAATTCCTTTTCCGAACCTATTTTTTTCGAAACAGTCTCTTCCTTAAAATAACATTTTTAAAACAAAAGTGAAACTTAAAACAATTTTGTATTAAATTCCTAAAAGGATTTTATTTTTTTGTTTTTTTTTTCGAATAATTTCCAATTTTCCTCTTATAATGAGAAAACGTATGATAGAAAAACTAAACGTGACTAGAAAATATTTTTTATGTTTCTTTCATCATTACGAGAAGAAAAAAAAAATGTTATTTTTATGGAAAATTAAATGAAAAATAGAATTTTTTTTTTTTAATACAAAAAATACCATTCATAAAAAAAAAACTACAAAATTACAAAATTTTTACATCATAAATGTAGAACATTTCAATTTAAAAAAATACCTTTTAAAAAAATATTTTAACATTATTTTTATTTCAAAAACAACAAACATTAATTCTAATCCTAAAGTAAAAAAAAAATATTACAAAGAACCCAAATAATATTTTTGTTTTCAATATTGACAAGATATTTGGACTATTGGAGCACATATGTATATGTATATGTAACATGGATGTGATCTCTAAAATCTATATCTAAGCTTTTTTTTTTTTTTTTTTTTTGAAATTCTTGACAGAATTATTTATAATAGTTTTGCTTTGCAATATTAAATCTAGAATTTTTTTTAAATTCTTTAAGTTTTCAATGTAATAAAGATTAAGCTTAAAGATACAGCAGAAAATGTATGAATCTTTTTGCTAGGCCTTACTAAAATCATATATTCATAATTAAATAATAACGTTGAATTATTTTTTCAACATCATACAAGTTAATTGAGTATTTCGGAAGAATATGACAGTAATAGACCACTTTACACTTTAAGATCTTCGTATCAATCTTTTATTATTTATATAAATAATATTTTATATTAATTTCAAATTTTCTTATAATTTTCAATTTAATGATACAGGAAGATCAAGATTGGGGTTTTGTTGCTATGGTTTTGGATAGATTATTTTTATGGTTGTTTACATTTGCCTCTATCGTTGGAACATTTGCAATTTTATGTGAAGCACCATCACTTTATGATGATACAAAACCAATAGATGTTGAATTATCAGTTATAGCACAGCAAATTTATAATTTAACATTAAATAAAAAACATTAAAAATTTCATAATTCAGATATTTAAAAAAATAAAATAATAATAATAATATTTTGTATTATTTCAATATTAAAAGTTTCATTCGAATTGATGGGAGAATAAAATTTTTATAAATTCATGCAAAAATTATGTTACAAATCGGAACATGTTATGCAAAAAAAATTAAACTAGAAAACGAAATGAGTCGAAAATTGTTAAATTCATATTTCTAATATTTAGTAGATTTTGTTTTTGGAAAAAAAATATTAAGACATTTTTATAAATATAATAAAAATAAGTAAATATTAAAATATTAAATGATATTGTGTCCATCAAAGAACTGTTGTAAACTATAGATGATTATAAAGCAAATCAAATATTTTATTGATACCGGACTTATTGAACCTTTAGTTGAATTTTAAGCAAATGTTCATGTTTTTACTATGTTCGATTTACATTACATGCGGTTTGCACTCGTTGTAGAAACATAAACTCGGTTTTTTTAAATTTCCACAAAATTATTAACTATGGACGGGTAATACAAGAAATACAAGAAATTTTAGAATATCGGTCGGATTATTTCTTTTTTTTTTTGTTCAGCTACTTTAGCCTCTTTTATTCTGAATACTACTGTACAACATTTTGGGTATTATTTAGTATGCAGTCAGACTTTAAAAATATAAAACCCCAAAAAATGTATTTCAAGGAAGGCAAAATTAGCAACATAATGGATTTCAACAGAGAAATCTCATTACTTCTATTATACTGTTTTTAGAAGAGGGACAGAATTCATACAAGTAAATTTTTTTCTAAATAACTCAAAAATTATGACAATATTTTCAATGTATTGAGTAAAATTTTTTAACTCAAATGTGTTTATTCTTAATTTTATTATTTTAATTATTGTATTAAGAATAAACACATTTGAGTGTGAAATTTTTATTCAATACATTGATAATATTGTCATCATTTTTGAGTTATTTGAAAAAAAATTCTGAAATTTACTTGTATGAATTCTTCTCCTCTTATAAATAATTATTACTCAATGGTACAACCATTGAGTAATAATATTTATAAGAGGGACAGAATTCATACAAGTAAATTTTTTTCAAAAATTATGACAATATTTTGAATGTATTGAGTAAAACGTTTTAACTCAAATCTGTTTATTCTTAATTTTATTATTTTTATTATTGTATTAAGAATAAACACATTTGAGTATGAAATTTTTATTCAATACATTGAAAATATTGTCATCATTTTTGAGTTATTTGAAAAAAAAATTCTGAAATTTACTTCTATGAATTCTGACCCTCTTATAAATATTATTACTCAATGGTACAACTTAAAGAAAAAACATAAATCATAAATCAACTAAAATTTTTTTTTATGTGAATACTAATTTTCTCATTTTTTACCATTATCAGTTTAAATAAATGAGATGTTAAATGATCATTCTAAGTGATGCAAAATAATTCTAAGTACAAGGTATTCAACATAAATATTCAAACAAATAAAATAACTATTTGAAACTATCTTTTAATATGAAAAAGAATAAAATTTGAATAGAAAATTAATTACTTTAAAAAATTTTTGGACACATAAATCTGAATTTTTTTTTTTGAGGGTTTTAAAGATTAGTTGTTTCTTTTTGTAACATAAATGATTGAATGTATATAAAAAAAAAATTAAATAAAAATGTTATAAAAAGTAAAGAAAAATTTTTTATTTCCTTCCTCTAGGCGCTATTCAGTTTTATAAAATATTTTAACTTCAGTTTTCCTGATCCTGAAATCATAAAATTTTTGATGAGTTAAGAGTTTTGCTGCCATGTATTCGTTTATTCAACAATCACATCAAAGTTCAAAAACTCTAAAATTTTTGAATATTTTACAAAAATTATCATGGCAGCGTATCGATCGCCCGACACTATTTTACAGGATTGAATTTCTGAATTACCAATCTCTCAAAAAGGATTATTGTTATTTCTTTCACAATAATTTTATATCAATTTCTTTATAAACAGAAAAAAGACGTATTTTAGCAATAAGATTGGAAAGATTAACACTTGATTTAAATTTAATGGTGATTGGGCTTACTATAAAAAAGAATTATCTTTCAATTTTTATCCTTTCTATCTATAATATCTTTTAATTTATTTATTTATTTATTTATTTCATATCTGCTTAATACAAACAGTTTACAAAAAAAGCTTAAATCTACAGTTTACAAAAAATATACATTATCAAAGCAAAAATTTACTTACATAATTAATTATTTATTATTATTATAATAAAAAACAAAAAATGATCATCTTAGCAAAAAATTAAATTACATAACATAATTCTATTCGTAAGAAATAAAATCTTTTTAGCGAAAGTCAATACGGTTAAATAATCGAGTTTTTTGAATATGTTTTGATAAGGAAAGGTCAATGAAATCTTTGTATCTATTACCCAAAATCAACATTCGATTGACAGGTTCAAATTTACAATAATTAGTTCTATGGGGAAAAGTAACAAAGAGATTTGGGGAGCGCAATCTGAAATTAGTAGTAAAATGAATTTTATTGGAAATATATTTGGATACTATATTATTGTTAATAATTTCAATTAGGAAAATGAGATCAGCCACCTCTCGCCTTTTTTCCAATGAAGTCAAATTAATCAAATTAAGTCTGTTGTGATAAGATGGAAGAACAAGTGGGTCAGACCAAGGTAAGTTACGTAAAGCAAATCTCAGAAATTTTTTCTGAATGGATTCAATTCTATCAATGTGAACTTGATAGAACGGAGACCAGACTTGGCTGGCATATTCCAAATTGGGTCGGACCAAAGTCATAAATAGAGCTTTTAAAGTATAGGGATCTGGAAAATCTTTGGACCAACGTTTAACGAAACCCAACATTGAATTGGCCTTGTTTATGATATAGGTGTAATGATTTTTAAAAGAAAGTTTTTCATCAAAGTAAATGCCGAGATCTTTGATTGATTCAACTCTTTCCAAAGGTTCGTTGTTAAAAGAGTAAGATGTTTGAATTCTATTTACTCGACGGGAATAAGTCACAAATTGGCATTTTCCAATATTAAGCTTAAGATTATTAACATGACACCAATTATAGAAGTTGTCTAGGTCATGTTGAAGCAGAGAGCTGTCAGATTCAGTCACAATTTTTTTGAAAAATTTCATATCATCTGCATATATCTGCACTTCACAATGGTTTATCTATAATATCTTAAAAGCAAATGTCACATTAAATAAAAAAGTTAATCGATAAATTGAAATAAACTAAATTACTAAAGTGACGTTGAAAAAAAAAAAAAATCTGCATTTCTTGTCATCAAAAATAATTCTTAAAAGTATGTGCTTTATTACGTTTGTACAAAAAAAAAAAAAAAAAAAACTTTAAATGATATTAAAAACGAAACGGAAGTAATACAAAAAAAAATTAAAAACATTTTTTTTTTTTTCATGTACATTAAGTGGAGAAAAAAAAATATTCTTTCACATTTCGTGTAATCTAATGAAATTCAAGTATTATTAATTTGTTCAAACATTTTAGTGCTGAAGGATTTTTTTTCATTTTTTTTTCCTTTTAAGAAAAAATTTTTAATTAAGAAAAAATTCTTAATTAACTATTTTTTATCACACTTTTTGCAAATATATATATTTTCTCGCGTATTTTCTCTTTGGGAATTAACCACTAAAAAAGCAATTGGAATATTTTTCTATTATATTCCTTAACAGAAAATCCCAGCGGATTTAATTCATGAAAAAAATATTTTCCATGGTTTTTCAGTATTTTTTTTTTTTTCAGTTTTTTTTTTATTTCACTTAAAAGATTTTCTCATTAATATTATGGGGCTTTGTGGTATCTGATTATGTAATGATTCTATCACTATTTATTTCCATTAAACAAATTTCAGTATTTTAATTACATTTAAAAGGATAAAGTTTTTGTGGATAAAATATTTTTCTAGGAAACTGGGTTATTATAATTTTTTTTTTTTATATTTTTATTAATTTATTGTTTTTGTTTTTAATGATTTAGTGACAAATAGATATTATTCAATATAACGATTCCAATTTTTTTTAACGTTATAAACCATTAAATTTTCTAAGTAGATATTTTCTTTTTAATCCAAAATTGAATTTCTTTGAACATAATATATAATGATTTGACCGTTTAAGTAAATTGGCTTCTACATATATAAAAGAAAAATTATCACTTTTCCAAAATTTATATAAATAAATATTAAAAATTAAAAAATACGTGAAATCAAACAAATAGAGAGAAAGCTACACTGTAATACCATCTTATATCAGTGCTGACATGTTATGCTTTCAAATAATTCAAAATTCGATGTTATGTTAAAATCATTTCTATATTTTCTACCTACGGTATCAAATTTTGTTTTTTTTATTTCAAAATGTAAATATTAAAATAAATTTAAATAGAAACCCAATAAAGCAACCACGAATTAACTTCCAGCTTCGGTCCTGTCGTTGATAATTTACATTAAGTACAGTGGTGGGATTCAGCCGGTTCGCACCGGTTCGCGCGAACCGTTGCCTAAAATATTTACAATTCGCGCGAACCGTTTCCTAAAATTTGTAGGTTCACGAAAATCGCCTGAAAAAGTTTTGAAATAACTATTCACTGTTTTAACAGTCCCTCCGTGGCAATTTCTCAACTACTCAAAGACTATACAATTTGAATTTACATTGAAATTTGTGTTAAAAATAAAATTTGAATTATATAAAAAACATGATGTTTGTCTTTCGGTCTGTGTGTTATCTAATAGTAGATTATTGTATATGTAAACTAAATTTGTTATTAATTAAGAGTTCTGTATACACAAAAATACATTGACACGAGTCAATACTTATATCACGAGACCGAAGGTCGAGTGATATAAATTGACAAGTGTCAATGTATTTTTGAAATACAGAACGAGTTGTATAACAAATTTTGTTTACATATCCAATATACTGTTTTAATGCGTAGGGGAGAGGTAGTTGCATTTTTTTTTGTATTTGGTTGTATTGAAATATTGTGAGAGATATTATGTTTGTTTAGATATTACGTAATATTCAATACGAAACATCTAAATGATTTCATTATTTACGCTGATGCATCTAAATTTTTTCATTATATACGCTGATGCATCTAAATTTTTTCATTATTTACGCAGATGCATCTAAATGATTGCATGTGTATTGACGCATATAATACTCCATTTAGTGATCTAAATTCTATAGCACTAAATACAACATAACGATCCCCAACGCATTAAAAATTTAAAAACCACTTTCACACGATGAGTATCTCGACAGGTGATGCGCGTACAATTTACAGTAAAACAATTTTTTTTCTGGCTTTTTTATTAATTTATAAAAGAAATACTGGAAAATTTGACAAGCAGTTTACTTATTTATCTGAAAAATCTCCTATTTCTTTAACTATGTTATGTGAATACTGTGAGTAAAGAACTGAATAAGAGTAAAAATATGCTTTTACAAAGTTATAAACGTGTAACAAGCAAGCATGTTTTGAAATTACAACATTTGGAAACATCAATCTAAAAATTTATGAGTTTTTATGAATGATAAAGTATATATATGTTCTGGAAAGGTCTTTAGAATCTAATGAAAAAAATTAAAAAAACTTTTTAGAGGATTCGAAACCACAAAAAAAATTGTATTATTTTTTTTTTACGGGATGCGTACCGGTTGTTAAATGTTTGGAATCCCACCACTGATTAAGTAGTATAATGAAACAAAATAAAGTTAGTTTCTTTCACGACGACGTAGTACGCTATAACAGCAAATAATAATAATTATCAAAATTTTTACAATTAAATGAAATTTCTTCTAGGAAATGAGTGTAAATCTGTAAATATATAGATAAATTTCACTTAATTTTCGTAAACTCAATATTAGGAGTTATTTTTTTTTTGTAATATTGTTTAATTTACTATTTTAAATCACGTACTTCTTATATAACGTCTTTAGGATATATATAGTTTTCTTAAAGGTTGTATTTTCCTTGAAGAAATCGTATACATACCATCAAATAAAAAAAATAGAAATCTTAAAAATTTATTTTAGCAATAATGTTGAATTTTTTAATAAAAGTTTTTAAAATTATTTTCTAACTTCTAGTAAAAACTTTTCTTATTTTTTCTTATTTTTTTTTTTTTAAAGAATGCATTTTCAAAAAGGATCACAAAGTATAATTCATCTTGTTTTTACATTATAAAAGAAAAAAACATTTTTTTTTCAGTTTTCTTTTTTTGCAGTAAAAAAAACCAAGACACATTGTTCAATTTTTTCAATAAAAGGGTTTCATTCGAATTTTCCCAAGAATAAGAAAAAAAAAAGTGATATCCTTTTGTTAAGAAAAATTTCTTTAACATAAATTTCTATTGTAAAAAAAGTCATGATTTATTAAAAAAAAAATACCGATAACATGATTTATTAAAACTCTGACCCCCAGATAGGTAGACGGGATTTTGTGATTGAGACTTTACATAATTATGTCTATAGTATTTTTAAATGAGGTCTATACTGTGTATAAAATATTTATTTCAGTAAAATTGAAAATAATATTATATACCCAGAAAAATTTCAATATTTATGTACTAGTTAAGTTAGTGCTAAAAAACTCCGTTTGAACAAAAATATGTTATGATGGAAAACATTTATTTTTCAGTTGGCAGTTGGCACAAATATTCGTAACAGACTCTTATACTCGGGTGTTAAATATTGCCATCAAGTAACTATGTTCATTTCAGAGGTGATTTTTAAATATAGTAGTACTTGCTTGACTATTCGTTTTAGCATAAAATACTGTAAAAGTAGTTTACGTAAAGATCAAAATTCTGGTTTTGTGCCGCTACACAATATAGAAACTGCACAAGCGATAGTTAAGTTCTGACAATGCCTCTACAATTTGTCATAATATAAATTAAGATAAAAACTATATATACCAGTTATACAGAACCAAAATACCAGTTTTGCACAAACATACAAGTTGTGCAGAACCAAAATAACAGTTGTGCATAAACGTACCAGTTTTGGATAGCAAAAATACCACTTGTAAAAATATTATTAAAAATATTAAATTAAGAATAATGTGAATAGTTATATTCAACTATTTCACGGAAGTAATTTTTCCATGTTTTTTTATAACAAATTATTTGATATTTGGAATGGGTTGTCAGATGTTTTTTTTTTATTAGAGATGCAATTTTTATTTGTTAACTAAAATCGAAAATTTAATTAAATTAAAAATGTTTAATGTGTAGTTTCTTATCCCAGTTTTTTACGGTATTATGTACCTTAACAGATGGACCTTTTCTACACATCTCCTTTATGAGGTCCTCTCGGATAGGTTTTAATTATAAGGAAATGGCAAGTGGGGTTTGTCTCTGCGTCTTTTTTTTCCAGGGTAATAAGGAAATATTAGTTGCCTTTTTCCCTTTTTTAATTCAATCCAAAATATTATTCTTCATAATAAATATTAACAATATGGCTTAAAAATAAAAGAAACCAATTGTTATTCTTATTACATAGATCTTATACTCATTTTTTATCCTTTTCTTCTAAATTGGATTAAGTTATTCAAATTATAGATGCATTGTTATTGTTGTTTTAATATTATAAGTTAAGAGGAAAGTCTCGTTTCATTTTAAATTTTTTTTTTAACTTTTATTAAAATTTGAAAACTTTCTTAATCATAGTTATGCAATATCAATTTTTTCTATGTAATCAGAATAATAAAATAATCTTGTACATAAAGTTCAAGTGCACTGAAAAAAAACTGCCTCAGCTATAATTTTTGTACATCCTTTGCTATTTATATGTGTTAATGACATTAAAAAAATGAATGACTTTAAAAAAAACTAGCTGTATGCCATAGAAAAGAAAAACCTACACTTTTTAAATTTTTTCTATAAAATCTGAATAAACAGTTTCTGGAGCCTGATCACTCCAAACTTCTAGGCTTCTTTTATTATTATCACAAAACTGTTCTAAATGGCAAAGGATTTTTTGGGATTATGTTTGAAGATTATAAATTATTTTGAAGACACTTTTAAAATTATATATTTTAAATAAATGTTGAAGCAAATATGTGCAATATTTCTTGTAAAAATTTCAAAAACACATTTTTGTATAAAAAAGTAATTGAAACTATAATTTTAGTATAGCAAAATTCATTAGCAAACATTTTTTGGACAACTTATTATGCATTTAATATGCAACACTTTGAAGACATATTGCCAGAAAATAATGCAATTTTAGTTATATTCTTTTTGCTGTATTTTATAAATGTTTTGTTTTTCAGTGTATCTTTCCATCATTCCCATTTGCTCTCATTCTTGTTCGTGAGATAAAATTCAAATAATTTAAAATTGCTGTTGTGTTTTAATGAAATAAATAAATTTGTTATACAAATTGTAAGAATCTAAGGGTCTATACACAAATAAGATTTGAAAAAAAAAACTAAGATGATCTATAAAACTAATAAATACAGATTAATTGAATTGAAATAGTAAATTTACTTTAATTAATATTACTACTAAGGTACTTTAAAATTCTTTTATTTTTCTTTCTAACAGATTACAAGCTTAAATAAAATCTTATTCATCGTTTCTTTTCCACTTTTTCACATTTATTCACATTCAATTTTTTGTAAATGACAAATCCATTTTATTTTTTTGAAAATCAGCAATTTTTTAAATTGGCTAAACTTGGGTAATATTAATCACTGTTCTAATTTGGTTACTGCTTATTGGAAATTAAATATTTTAACAATTTCCATCTTTTGTTTATTAACATTTAAGATAAAAAATAGGATCTTACAATTTTGGCTTCAAAGAAATGAAGCGGGACTGAAAATTGGTTTTGGACAAAAATATATAGAGTATACCTAATAAAAAACTAATTAAAAGCTACATTTTGAAAATAATAAATAGTTAATAATAATAATAAAGAAATTAAAAACTTTGAAATTGATATTTGCATTTCAAGAAAAATAGGTACACATATTTACCAACCACATTAACCAACTTTACCCTAAACATAAAGATATACCCACTTTAATTAAGTTAAATTATCCAATTGCTTATTGATGAACTGAGCATATATTGTGATTAAAGAAGAAAAAACAAACATTTTTTTTTTATTTTAAAATTGAACTTTGTTGATTTAAATTCATTATAGATTTTTTGTGTTTTTTTTTGGTTCATTTGGTTTTTATAAATGCAGAACATACATAAATATGTATGTAGGGTATTGAAAAAATATTTTAACTTAAATTAAAATGCTTTAATAATAATTTATCAACAACTTTTTTCATACGGTTCCGACCCTTTTTTAATTAGTTTTTCACACATTTATACATTTTCACTTAAAGTGATTAATATTTGGAAAAAGATATCAAAGATTACTATTTTGAAAAAAAAAATTGTCAATATTGCATTAAATTTATTTAATTTTCTTTTTTGAGCTATTTTAACAAAAAATGTTCGTGAAATCAACTTAAAAATACGTTGATGGCACAATATTTAGTGAACTAACATTTTTCATAGTATGAATTATAAATATCTAATTTAGAACAAAAACTCTGTTATAAATCACAATTCACAATAATTTAGTCAGTCAATTATTTACGTCTAATCCCATTTACAGTTAGACTAACGCTGTCCTAATTTTTATTCGTTAACCAGATTCAATACTCTTAATCAATATCTTTTTTTTTTTCTTTCAACAGTTTTAATGATTTCCCTTTATTTGTGAATCAAAAAATATTTTTTTTAAATTTGAATGAACAAAATTTTGACTTAAAGCTTAAAAAGAAAATAAGAACATTAAAATTGAATACAAAAAAACAAAACAAAAAATTGAAATAAAATGCATTTTAACGACAGCAGTTGTGCAGTGATTGAAAGATATTTTTATGCGGTTTCCTATTGAAAAAAAAAGCAAAATTTTCACTCAAAAAATTTCAATTATTTCTATGAGACATGAAGAAAATATGTTTTGTTTTGTATAGAGATTTTTATTATTTTTTGTTTATTATAAAAATTTCTTTTTTCACTTGAAAATCCTTTTCTTTCTGTCTTCCTTAATTTTTATCGCCTTTTATTTTTCAATTTACTACAATAAATTTTACAAATATAAATAAAAAAAAAAATGGTTTTCATATACTTTTCCCATAGAAATGTAAATATGTAAAAGTTTTATGTTTTAATACCCTTAGGAACAATTTAAAAAAAAATATAAAAATGTTTTTCTTTAAAACAAAAGAAGCAGCACCAACAAAATATAAAATCCTTTTTGTATGAAATATTTATAAAACGATTGAAAATTTTTTCCGATTATCTTCTTAAAGGCCAAGATAAAATATTCCTTTATTTATTTTCTTCAAGAAAAAATATTTATATTAACTTCCAAAAATAAAATAAATAAAAAAAACCCTCATACCTATACACACACATTATTATTTATTTTACAATATGATTCAAAACCTCGATATATGTAAAAAGAAAATCTAATTCGCATTGAGAAATATTCGTTATTTATGAAACAAAAAAGGGTTAATCTCTATCTAATTTTTAAGTTCCTTTTTCAGTTTAAAATTGAAGATAAAACTCTATGAGAGAAAAGTATATGAGTTAAATAAAAATTTTCTAAGTAAGAATCATACCAATGTTGAGTATGGTCAAAAGTATGTTAAATACCGATAAATTGACAATTAAAAGATTCTAGTAGTTTTGTTGGTCAAGAAAACTAATGCGTTGTTTATAGCTACCACAGTAAAGTAATTTTTGGAGGAATGTTCCAGAAACCTATTCACAGCTAATTTTATCTGAAAGTAAAAAATCA
This sequence comes from Hybos culiciformis, assembly GCA_964007475.1. Taxonomy (NCBI): domain Eukaryota; kingdom Metazoa; phylum Arthropoda; class Insecta; order Diptera; family Hybotidae; genus Hybos; species Hybos culiciformis. The sequence continues at coordinate 26,312,771 of OZ023273.1, read as the reverse complement.
ACTGCAAAAAATATAAAAACAAAAACAAAAAAAAATTTTTTGACAGGAAAGGTATCGTAAAAAATATTATGATAGGTAGGAAACGTAATGAAAAAGAAACAAAAAAATAATTTTGTGAAGTAATGAAATTTTTCAGATATCAAAAAATGAATTATTTGAAAATATTTTTAAAAAATTTTTTTTACGAAAAATAGATAAAATTAATATCTTCATTTTCAGTAAAGGGACTGTTCACAAATTACGTAACGCTTTTTTGCCGTTTTTTAACCCCCCCCCCCCCTAGTAACAGATCGTAACAAATTCCAACCCACCCCCCCCCCCCCTCCTAAGGATAACGTAACAAAAGTTTTTAAATTACTTTTAGAACAATTTTTTAGATTTAAAATTTAGATTTAAAACATAACATTTTTTAAACACCCCCCCCCCCCCTCGTAACAAACCATAACAAATTTTCAAACCCCCCCCCCCTAGGCCGTTACGTAATTTGTGAACAGTCCCAAATTTGCTTAAATATAAATAGAATAATAACATAGAAAAACGGTTTTTACGGTACCATTTTTTCAGATAGGTCAATTAGCTATAAACAACGCATAAATATTAATTAATTTTCAAGTACATTTCAATACTTTTGATAACATAAATTGCTTCAAAATAAATTATATTAAAATTATACCGGTTTCCAGAACTTATATCATTCAAAAGTAAATATGTACCAAAGTTTCGATTATATATTTTTAATTTTTTTCAAGCCTTAATCCATAATTATGAATGAGATGACAAGTTTGGATTCAAGTGACACTAAAGGCCGTCCAATCTAATTCATAATAATAAATTTTATGACAATATGGTTCTAACAAAACAAGTATTGGTTAACTAATTAACCAATAACTTCACTAGTTGTATTATAAGCACATTTTACAAAAACAAAGATAAACACTTTTCAAAGTTGTAAAAATAAAGAACATAGTAAAAAACCCATAATTGGTGAAAAAGCAAATCACAGCATGCAATTTATTTATATAGTTCTAGAACTAGAATCAGTTCATTAATCTAAAGAAATTTATATTAAACAATATAAGTAAATATCATAAAATTCTTATGACCGAGCATATATCCCGATAATTGCGCTTAAAGTTCATAAAATAAAAAGTATATGTACATATATCAGATGGTAAAAAATTTATTTCTCAAATAGAATACATATTTTAAGTATACCACTGGAATTAAAATTGCCAGAAAAGCAATTAAACATGAAAGAATATGATAGCATCACCAAAATGCACATATATGAAACAAAAAAAGAAAAACGACAATTTTTTTTTTTGCTGGTAAAACAAAAGGAAAAATAAGTAAAAAAAAAAAAAAAAACAACGAAAATAAGGTTTGAGGTTAAATTTAGATTCATACAATTTTAGATTATTCGATAATTAATGATATCCTTTTTTTTTTTGGTCTGATTTGATATCATCAATTGAACAATATAAATTTTAGATTCCTGGGGGAAATCAATATCAAAGGTTTTTTTTTTTTGTTTTCTTCTTAAATTTCTGATAGAATTATAGAGAACCAATATAGTAATACATTCAGTACATAAAATAACGAAGAAAACCCCAAAATGAATTTTTTTTGTTTCTTCTGCAAATGACCACTAGGACTAGAGTATTTGGAGTTTTTCAAATAAATGATGTCATTACATAAATTAAACCTGTTTTCATTAAAAATTAACATTACTCTCAAAGTCAAAAATAAAAATTTATAGGGGGTGTTATGTCTATGTCGTTTTTGACCTTTAAATGAATAGTCAAATTTATTTGTATTTAAATGTATGTAAAGATTCGAAAATATTTTCAACCATTTCGATTATTATTTATTTTTGTTTACATTTTTGTATTTTTACATACATTTTGTATCAAGACGTCAAACGTCATTACGACTTAGTTTAATAATTAATTCCCAAGAGGCATCATCTAGCACGGCCTGTACATACACACATTCTAAATATGTTATATAAAATTATTGATTTATGTTTATTCTTACATTTTTCATGTTTAAAAAATGTTACAGCAAATATTTTTATTCAAATAAGTTTTGTGAACTTGTTTTCTTCAAAAAAAATAAAATAAAAATACCAAGTAGGTTATCCTTAAAATTGTACTATTTTTGTGTTGTATAGGAAAGAAAAATCTTAATTGGCAATCAAAGGAGTTTTTGAACTTTTTTTTTTAACCTTTTTCTCAATAAAAGTAACATCATGTAAATAATATGTATGTATACAGTACAGTTCATTTGAATGTGATGTTAAAAATTAGGAAGTTTGTTCAACTAAAAAAAAAGGGAAAAAAAAAGTAATTTTACATAAAAACAGAAAAACAAACTTAATAATTCAAGTTGAAATTGATAAAAAAAAAATTCTATTTATTCAAAATAAAAATATAAAGTAATGGATTAATTTTTAATTTCTACAAAATTGTTTAACGAACTTGAATTTAAGTATATAGCGTTTTGCTTTGATATATAGAAATTTTATTTTTCCATCAATAGAAAATAAAGTTAATTTAACAAAAAAAAAGAGGTAACAGAAAGAAAAATTAAACTTGGATGTTTTTATATAAGATAATGCAGGTAATTTCGGAAACTCTGTAGTCTGTATAGTCCTGAATTCAATAGTATTTATAATTTTATTGTTAGTCTGTATGAAATCTGAATTTAGTTATTATAACTCTATATTTTATAAGCTAAATAAATGTATGTTACAAACTTGGAATTTCCATCACTAAAATTCAGGGCTTCGGCTCTTAACTTGTACTTCGCATTAATTTTTTTAATTTTTTTTAACTATTAATGATTGTTACAAATAAAATATATAAAATAAAATATATGGCTGCAGTAACCAGTAATTTGTTGACCAAATTAACTATTTGTTCCTTTATTCAAAAGGAAAGTGAGGGGTAATTTTGATTTTAATTTTTACTCTATGTTGGTTCAAAAATTTACAATCGTTTGGTATGTGTGCAATAGTTATTTCTGCTCTGGGTATAGTTTTTTTTAATAGGTGTTGATGTGAGAGTTTAGTAAATGTCCAAATGATATGCGGATGAAGTTTTGGGCCTTCTGTTCTGAGTTTTGATATATTGATAGGATTATGATTCCATTTACCTGCAGAGTTTATTAATTTATAATGTCCAGAGTGAATTTCTCATTCGTTGTTAGTTTTGTTCATTTAATGTTTTTTTTAATATTAGGCGATGATGTTTGAATTCGACTTAGTTACGAACCTCTTTAGCAATATATGTACATCGCCTAAGCTATTGACTTGTTCTTATATCAAATGGTTCTGATTAGCACATGTATTGAAAACTCATTTTCCGTCCCTGTAGTAATCCAACAGTTCATTTTGACCTATTCACTTAGTACGAGATGTACAGAAATTGTAACTGCTGATACTACGTCCTTTTTCGGTATATTTCTATCTGTCTGTTTTAGAGATAGAGATTTCTTTATTTCAATATTTTATACAAAAGTCATTATTTTGTTACAGCCCTGAGCTTTAATAAATCACGATTAACGTTAAAAAAAATAAAAATAATCTTACTGTGATATCAATTAATTTAATATAAAATGTAATATTTTTCCATTACAAAACTGGAATGAATGATTTTCCAACAAAAAGGGAAAAAAAATGAAAAAAAAAAAAGAAGAGTGAAAATTTTACCCTTAAGTGCTATTAACTTTATTCCTTAAATAGCTTCTTAAGCAAATTTTTAACTTTCCTGTTAAGCTCATTTAGAGAGAATCAAGGCTAATATTTTTCATTACATTACAAAAATAAATGTATAATAAATTTGATAAATTTATAATAAAAAAGTAATAAAAGAAAAATGTTAATATATTACGTATAGTTGTATATATGTATAATGTACAGGAAAACAAAATATACGAGATATTTACAAATTGTGAAAAAAATAAAATAAAATTTTTTCTATAGTGGAATAAGAAAAAAAATCCCATATTATTCCTTTCCTTTATCTTGTTGCTGGATGAAAATGACCTCAAAGGGATAATAAATTAAATCAAAAGTGAAAAAAAAATATATAATAATTTTATTTTATTTTTTTTTTTTCTTAAACAAAGAACACAAGAAATACTATAGTTATCTTACGATTTATTTACATGAGCATCAGAAGACATTTTGGGTAGAAAAAAAAAAAAACCTGAAAAATTATTTTCAAACTCATTCAATAGCAACATTTACACTTCCTTAAACATCTTTCACATTTTTAAATAAAATATTATGTCTATGTACACAGAAAATATACGAAAAACTCTTACATCTTCAAACATATCAAACTAAATTTTTTGTTTTTTTATTTTAAATATATATAGTTTGAGATTATCTTACAATTGGGGTTCTCTTTATAAGGTAATCATTTTTTGTGTCCGAAATAAGGGATATTATTTTAGAAAATAAAAAAAAAAACAAAAAAAATGTGTTATTTATTATTATTTATATTATATAACGTATATATTATATATTATATTATATTATATATATTTTCATAAAGTCTACAAATTAGAAATTTTCAAATTATTTAAATTATTATTGACCATAAGGCTCTGCCTCGCTACTACGATGATTTTTCGAACAATGAAAATTTCATAAGTCTAACTTCAGTTTCGATTCATGTCACTCAGGAGTTCTCGCTTTATAAGTTTTTTGTGGTATAAATAAAAGATCATAAGAATAAAATCACAATTTTTTAAATATTAGTGATTAATAAAATATATAATTTTTTCAAATAAAAAACACATAATAATAGTAATTTCAATGTTTAGTTCTGTATATAATATATGTATATAAAAAACAACAAACATTTTTTTTCTTTTTCGATAAAAAAATTAATCTTGTTTTTTGAATTTTCACGTAAGGTTATCACCATAACATATTCATTTTCAGCCATAACATTCTTTTTTCCTCACTTATTTTCTGCAAGAAAAAAAAATTAAGTGATAAATGTTTTCTGAAAACGATTTATGTTTTCTAAATAAAAACTTGTGTTGAGACCCAAAATAAATTTTTTTTTGTCTATATCAAGATAATGAAAATTTATAAATAATTTTTATTTCTGAATATGTATGTTAGGTATGTAGGACAATTAAACTGACTGAATTAATCTTCAATTAGGCATTAACTCAATATTAAAACTGTCAAATTGTGCTCTATACCCAGGACCAGAAATAAAATATCACAATATTATATTAAAAACGCAAATTAACAAAAAAAAAGTTATAAATAATCAAAAAAATTTATATTTAAAATTAATTGGACAGATTTTTTTCTTGTTAATAACTATTTTTGGTCAACTTCGAACGCAAAATAAATAAAATAATAGCAAGTACATACTTACTATAATAGTGGATGAAATGATAATAAATATATAAATTATTATAAAAATAGTTCAAGTTATAATTGGTTAAAATTTGAAGTATTATATGAAAGCCTGAGAAAGTTTACGAAAATATAAAAAATATGATAATAAACTTTAGAAATTACTATATGGCCAGTTTTTTAAATCAGAACTGAATCCTAACAAAACATGACCATTTCACCGTTTTCCTTAAGACAAAAACTATATAATGGTTTACTTTTTATGCAATTTTTACATTCACAAAAAAGGATTTTCTAATGGTAGCATAATGTTTGTTACACATTTTCTTAAGGGCGTAAATCCATTTAAATGAATATTAAGGACAAAAATATACAGAAGCCCATTACTATATACTCTTTATAAACACGTTCTAAACGATTTAGAGGAAAAAAAAAGAAAATTTATTATTTTGAAGGTGTTTTTGTAACTTTTTGTATTGTTAAAAATTTGTATATATAAATATTATACGTTAAATAATGAATGGCTTAGTGTTTATTCTTTGATCATGAGTTTGAAATAAATTTAAAAATTTTCACCTTTTCAATGAAATGTTAAAATATGGTTTTATATTTTTTTTTTTTAATTACCTGATATTGTAAATTGTACTAATTTCGATTAAAATGTTAATTAAGTTCAGGCTAAGTAGTATAAATTTTAAATTTTAAATTTATCTTTTATAAACTTATATTAGTTTCACGTTTCACTATACTTGTTTGAGCACAAATTGATCCAAAGTAAAATTTGTTTGATTTACTTAAAAGCCATTAGAAACAGAAACAATATAATGTGTTCTGCCAAACATGTAAAAGTGATTAAAAATAGTGCGAAACGATGAATTTTCTAATCGAAAATACTGAAAGCTCGCTGTCCAAAATAGAGCACGTATAATATTTATAATAATAATTCAACTATTAACAAAACTTTTTTAGAAATCACTCCTTAGATATCGTTTTTACTTATAAAAACAGTATGTATATAACGAAGGTAATATCATTTAAATTAAAATTTATATATATTTTTGTTATGTAGTTGCAAAAGGCAATATATTTTTTTCCAAATCATAGAAATTCTTATTATAAGTAAATTTATATAAAATGCTTATCTTATACACTGAAAGTAATTTTTAAAGAAATCTCAGATTAATTCTTTTTTATTTCATTTTACTGTTCAAATTGCATTCCGTCTACTTGACATTGAATAATTTATGCCTTAAATAAATTTTCATTTAGAAAGCATTTTAATAGAAAGAAATAAGCATGAAAATCCATTTAAAAAAATCAACGTTTTCCAGTTCAATAGAAATAAATTTTCGTTTTGGCATTCTACAACTTTTGTTTAAATGAAATTCACATTATGCTGAAAATTAAATAATCTAAGATTAAAACTCTAATCATGTCGAAATTGAGCTAAGCTCTTCCTCAATTTACATTCGGCGATCTCTTTACACTGCGCGATATTAGTTTTATAAATTATTTGTATCAAATATTAATTTTAAAACCATAAATCTTTTTAATATTATGTAAAGGCTAAATTATTTTCTATTAACTAGAATTTCTAATAAAATAAACTAACTAATAAATATTTAACCCAACCAGATTCCCTGATTGCTTATATATAACTTAAACAAGTTGTAATTTATTTTCATGAACTTCAGAACGAAATATAGTAAAAAAAAAAAAATTCTTTAATAAGAATTTTTAGTGAAAAACAACCTAGCTAATTCAATAATACCATTAAAAATATTGAATTACAAAGAATAAGTTGAATAAGTTGTAAAGGTGTCGATTTTTTAAAATCGTATTCCCATTTTATACGACCATTATAAAAATATTTTTTGTATATAATTTAAAATGGAATTATGTAGATTTATTTCTAGACACTACATATAGATAATAATAATAATCATGTTTTGAACATGATTTACAATTTTAAGGGTAGAAAATTCAAAACTTAAGATTTTTAATTGAAATTCCCATACAAACAAATGTGAAATATTGCAATATTTTATATTAATTTCATGTTCATTTATTTTTTTACTATAAAATTTTTAATTATAATACTAAAATTATTTATGAGATTACGAAATAATATAAAATATAATGTACTCGTATAATGTACTCGTGAGCGAAGAATTTTATAAAATACCTCCGAAATAAAATGTTTAACAAAGTACAATAATATCGAATATTGAGAGTATCTTCAGATTATTAAGATAATAATTTTTTGTTATATTTCAACATAATACAATCATTACTTTTAATTAGATTGTTATAACACGATAACCTCTTAAATTGAATTTAATCCAGAATTATATTTATTTTAATAGAAAAATTTTCTATAAAATACAGTGATTAGTTTAATTCAATTTTGTACGTATATCATATTCAGTTTTTTTTTTCCCCCTATAAGGATAATTTTCAGAATCAATTAGGATAAATTAGATTGCATCAATTTCAATTCAGATAATACCAATTTTTTTTTATAGATAAGTTTTATATAGACTTATATATATATATATATATATATATTATATTACATATCTATGTTATAGACACTATGTCAAACATGCTTAAAAGATAAATATTTGAAATATAACATTTTGAAAAAGGAATAGAAAAAAGATAATTACATATATTAGAAAACTATAACTAAAATTAAAAAAAGAAAGGTTGTTTCAATTAATACAAATTAAAACATTACTTATATTATTTATTATATTAACACACACAGACTAATATAACTCTTTCTAACAAACCCAAAATTAACCTCTAAAAATGTAGTTGCGCCAAATATTCTCCTACGGTAAGAACCACAATTTTTAATTTTTCTTTATTTTATTGGAGTTTTTCATAAATTTTTCGTCAATTTATATAAATTCTTATAATTTAAGCTTGCTTTAGACCTCCGACGAAAGCGAAAACGAAGTGTGTTTAATTTTCGTGATTTATAGGTATATTTTTCACTTTTTTTTTGACTGTTAATTCAATTTATGGACAATTTGAAAATTTCTACAATGGCCCTTTTTTCAATAAAGAACTTTGAAATTTTTGAAAACAACGCATTTTTAATTATATATAAACATGTAACTCAAAATAGAGAGCCTTTAAATTTGATATCTAATTACATTTTCCCACAAAATGTTCTTCCAAGTTTTCGATGTTATCATGCTTTTTTAAATACAAGAAACATAGATCTTTCAGAACAAATTAATAATAAAAACTAAAGATAAATTAGAATTATGTATTTTTTGCTATTTATATATATATATACACAATAAAAAATTAAATAAGTACCAACATACAACGCGAAAAATATTTTTTTTTTTTGCGTAAGAAATGTTAACGTTAATCTAATAATTATATTTTATATAGGGAGAGATAGTAATTTTTCCTTGTGTTTCGTTTTCTGTTTTTTTTTTTTTTTTTTTTTGATAAAATTAAACCCTGAAAATGTCATTTGGATTAAGATAAATATCCAATTAAATGCTTCTTTTTTTTTTTGCCATATTTTCTGTCCAAATGAAAAGGAAAAACGAAAAAAACAAAAAGTATGAATAGTAAAGTACCAGAAATCATGAAAAGAATGTTTTTAACAAAAATTAACTATTTAATGTTGAAAATGTTCAAAAAGAAAGATTTATGAGATGGCAGAAAAAAAAAAACATGAAAATGTTTTCTTAAAGCCTTTGATGTTGGAAAATTAAATTTTTTGAAAGAATGAATTTTCATAGAAACCTAAAGAAAAATAAAATAATAATTTCAAGGTAAAACTAAAAAATTTACTTTTCCTTAATCTAATTTAAGATTTTAGAAATTGTAAGGCTATTATTGCGCATTATCCTATAAAAGTTAATACAAAGTGATCAAAGAAGAATTGTCAACGGTAGGTATATTATATTTTAAGTTATTATTTTTATGGGCAAATCAGAATATAATATGGCTCCATGAATTTTGACCGCATGAATTATGACCGCGACTGGCGGTCAAAATTCATTTTCAAAATGAATTTTGACCGCGCCTCAATTTAGAAAACAAATGAATTTTGACCGCTACAAAATGTGCGGACAAAATTCATTTTTAAAATGAATTTTGGCCGCAACTCAATTAAGTAAAAAAATGAATTTTGACCGCGGCAAAATGTGCGGACAAAATTCATTTTCAAAATGAATTTTGGCCGCGACTCTATTTAGAAAAAAATGAATTTTGACCGCGACAAAATTTGCGGCTGTATTATGCAGAAATAGTTTCATCAAAAATATTACTTAACAAATATTGAAAATAAAAACAGCTTTTTCATACATTTTGTACGGCATCCTTTTGGAAAAGGCCTAAAATCAACGACACTATTTATCGTATGTGAGTAAAAAAGATAAAATATTTGGGGGGTAGACACAAGTGGAAGGGGGGGGCAGCAGGGCGGCGGGCGAGCGGTTGGTCAGTGGGATTTGCGGCTAGCGCCCTTGCCCTTTAGCTTAGAACACAATATTTTATCGGAGGGTTGATTTCAATTTTTAAAATAAGTCATTTAAAATGAATTGTATCTTCTCCATAACTTTTGTGCATAATACTCGCGTTCCAGGCAACAACTCAATTTAAAAAAAATGAATTTTGACCGCGGCAAAATGTGCGGACAAAATTCATTTTCAAAATGAATTTTGGCCGTGACTCAATTTATAAAAAAATGAATTTTGACCGCGAGAAAATGTGCGGGCAAAATTCATTTTCAAAATGAATTTTGACCGCGACTCAATTTATAAATAAAATGAATTTTGACCGCGCGGTCAAAAGACATTTTCTTGCGCGGACAAAATTTATTTTAAAAATGAATTTTGCCCGCCCATACAAACTTTTTCCGCGGTCATAATTCATGCGGTCATAATTCAGTGCCCCTATAATATATGTAATATATATGTAATATATAAATAATTTACAGCAATTATTATTTCAATTGTGATTTAAAGTTAAATTAAAATTAAATTCTGTTCAAATTTTTATAAATTTGAGTACCTCTTCAACTGACGAAATAAACAATCTTGTGGAGATTTAGCTTTACATATATATATTGTGTATTTTAGAAATATAATGTTAGGTTAGAATCGGATTTTCATTGCCGATAAATTGTAAAAGTTAATAACATAAGTTAATAAATTTACATAAAACAAATTTTGAAATCATAATGAATGATATTCTTTAAGCTTCCATAACACTGAAATAGACTATTCGTAAGCATGATCTAGTCCTCCCTTAGAAAATGAACCGATTTATAACACCAATAGAGCCGCGTTTTATTTTAAGAAGCAAAATCTGCCTCTAAAACCGAGCGGGCCCTGGTTTAATAAGTTTTTGAACTTTGGGCAGTTCAACTATTAGATACCCACGTTGATGACCACAGAGAAATATTATTCAATATAGTCATTGGATTATAACAAATCCACTAGTCAAAACTAAACTATAGATTAATTCAGCATATTTTATGTTCATACATATATGTATTTAGAGTACGTTAAAATCATTTTAAAAAGATTAAATATGCAATTTAATTTTTTGATAAATTATTTTTACCTATATCTTTGAAGAAAGAAAGAAAAAAAGAATTTAAACATTAATATGTTTTATTTCTAACTTTTAAACTTTTCCAAATTGTATTCTTTTTTAATTTTATTTTTTATATATTCATATTAAAACAGATTTTTTATTATTATATTTAGATATAAGGAAAAAAAAAGATACAAACATTTTTTTTTTGCAATGAATAAAAAATATAAAATAAAATTCTCTTAAGATAACAATATGTCAAGTGTCGAATTGTATAATTGTAACAATTTGTCTTATTTTATTTATGTTCTTCGAGTTTTTTTTTTCTTCAAACAACAATGTTGGAAAATAATATTCGAAAATACAAAATATAAAATTTTTCTTATTTTTTCCAAAATTTCAAAAAAGTTTCACTGTGGCGGAATATTTTTATATTAAAAGTATGCACATTATATTTATTTAATATTTAATTTTATTTATTAAATTTTTATGTATTCACTTATTCATATTTTGTATTTTATATATACTTACTTACATAACAGCAACAAATCTTTTCTTATCAAAACTTAAATTTTTGAATGTATTTTAAATTATAACATTGCGATTAAAAATACTTTAAAGATTATCAGAAGTTATTATTTATATTTTAACTAATATAAAATTTATTTTTAAAATAAATAAATTTATTTTTTCCAAAACTGTAAAAAAAAATTATCGTAAGTGAAGTAATAGATTGTGAGTTCAAGAAAAAAATAAAAATCAAATACTTAAACGGTACATCAAACACATTACTTAAATTTCATGTGGGAGTTATGGAAATATTGTAAAAAGCTTCGAAAAAGGGATAAAAAAAAACTGAACATTAATTCTCTTCTCAAAAATACACTTCATAGAAAAAAAAGAAGAAAATCAATACTTAACCTGTTAGTAACCTTACCTCTGTCATGTTTTGTCGAATATTCTATCTATTTATACACTGAAAAAAAAGATAAATGCGGCAACTGTAGCTATGTATATTTTTTGATATTTACATATAAAATCGAACTTGTGGGTGGCGTTAGCAAAATTTGATATTTAACACAGCAAGGAAAAGATGTTCTATGATCATTATAACAATATTTGTCATAAAAATTTCAGAAATTAATATTGTATAAAAAAATTGTTTTTGTTATTTATTTTTCGCTAGAAAAAACAATAAAAATTATAATTTTCGAATTTCAAATTTTGCTACAATTGATTTGGACGGGTAATTATGTATAAGATTTCAAAATAGAAAATTTTGCTGTTTTAGTTATAACTTAACAGCTGGTTCTTATAGATAATTTTCTAACGAGTTTCAGTGCAACAATTCGACAAGATGCAATTTATAATGGCACTTTTTCTATAGAAAAAAAATAAAAATTTTAATTTTGGTGCAGCAATTTTTACTAGAATTCATTTGCAATTAAATTTTGCACGGCGAGTTATCATGTTTAATAAATGTAAAATTTTGAGCATATAACGCAATTTTGTCTGTATTTTTGCTATATTATAAAGAACAGCAGGGTTAAATATCATATATCTCAGGGGTGGCCAGACTTTATCCCGGCAGGAGCCGAAATTAAAAATATCAGAATTGTCGAGAGCCGCAATTAGAAATTGTTTTAAATATCGTCGGTCTCATGCAAAAATCACGAAACTGCAAAACATAGTTTTGAGAAAATCGTATTTGAATTTTTTTTTTTTTTTTTTTTTAGTACGTCTTGGTACTTTCGGAAAAATAGAAATAATCTTGCAGATAATTTATGAGCTTTCGACTTCTAACTTTAAACTTATTAAAATTTTAGTTTTTTATAATTTTTCTACAATACGAGACCGACGATATGTAAACTGTCTTTATTGTCATTTTCATTTATCTTTATTTTCATTCATAATTTATTTCGCATGCATGTTTATTTATAAAGGAAAATTATATGACAACCAATACATTACATGAGAAAACGGTTTTTTTTTAAATCGTATTTTTTAAAATCAATTTTTAACGTGGCTAGAGCCGCAGTGAAGAAGAACGAGAGCCGCATTCGGCTCGCGAGCCGCAGTTTGGCCAAGTATGATATATCTAATACGAAAAGGGAAAGAAAATTTCGTAAAACAAAATAATAATAACAATAATTTATTTCTTCAAGTTAAATTCCTTTTAATACAGGTGAACGTTTCTTTAAGCTTAATGTTTGTTGAAAAAAATACAGTCTTGTAAAGCTTCTTATGTTATTTAAGAGAAAGAAAAAAAAAATTTTTTTTTCATTTTTATAACTACACAATAATATGAAAATAATGAATACAATCTCATAGTTTAGTTGCCATCAAAAAATTGTATAGAAATAAATTGTAAATATTATATTATTCCCTTAAGATTTCATTATTTCATCTTTTATTTTCTTTTTTCAAAGATTTTAAAAATATTTGTTTTCAAAAATCATAAAACATAATGATCATCATCAAACAAAACTAAATTTTAAAAAATTATTATTATTTTAATGTAAGTCTCTGTTGAAAACGTTAAAAGTAATTTTTGAAAAAGCTCCCAATTCGTGTCCAAAATGTTACATACAGATCATATTTTCAAAAACAATATTACTTAACGTAACTTAAAAGTATTAATAAATAATTATACCTACTCTTCATTTTACAACATCAACTTAAGATTCACAAACTTGAATAAATTTAGATTAAATCAGGTTTCCAAAGAATTAACAATTTATAACATAACACGAACTCCAAACATAATTCTTTTTATTGTACAATTGATATTTTTCTTAAGTATTTATCAGTAAACTATTTATATGATGTTAATGTCGTAGGAGTAGGTTTCAGTGCAAAATATTGACATTATAGAGACAATGTCATTATTAAATCTTTGAAGGGCGATCAAAGGAGTATAAGTCAATTTTTTACAAAAACGAAATACATACATTATTTCTTTGAAGGGCGATCATAGGAAAATAAGACAATTTTTTACAAAAACAAAATATATACATTATTTAATAATGTATATATTTGGTTTTTGCAAAAAATTGACTTATTTTCCTATGATCGCCCTTCAAAGAAATAATGTATGTATTTCGTTTTTGTAAAAAATTGACTTATACTCCTTTGATCGCTCTTCAAAGAAATATTCCAGTTAAAATAAACTTAACTATAATGCTTAATCAAATATAAGAAAAATATATAGTCCTCGGAAATTTATGATATTCAATTTTCATATACGATTATAAGAAGTAAAATTGTAACAATAAAATAGACAATTTCATTTTAATTTCCAATAAAATAGATAAGTTTATATCGTGGTCAACTTGCTAGAAAGTAAATATACAGTTTTTTTTTTTGTGTTTTAATAAATTTACCAAATTGATAACCTAACCATCAGCTAACAATGGTAGAAAATACAAACATAAAATATGATTTTTAGGATCGTTTTAAAACAAAAAATAAATTACAGTGAAAATAATAAATTTTAATTTAAGAATTAATTTATTTTTCTCTAAGGATCCAATAAAAATGAATAAAATTTTTTATGCAGTTTGTTGAAAATTTAGGATAACCTGAAAAATAAACTTAAATGTACATGTGTGTATTACGTATGTGAATTTATTCTATTAAATTTCGGTATAAGATATTCTTTGAAACTAAAATAACATAATATTCTTTTTCATTTATGATTGCAATCAACCAAAAAATATAAATTTCCTAACATATCATGACTTACTTAAAGATTCTAAGATGACCGTGACAAAAACTGGACAAACTAACTTACATAAATTTGTATAATTTTAATTATATCTATAAACAATGTATACAAATCAATTTACATCTTCAAAGAAACGTTGGAGTTTCTCTGAACTTTTTTTGGGGTCTTCTGCGACAAAAACAAGAAAACTTTAATAAACATAAATTATTAGATTAATATTCTGTATTTATATTTCATAAGTTAAAATTTTAATATTTGAACTCTTTTATATGCAGTACGAGAATAATAAATTCTATAACGCACTGGACAGCTTTAATTTTTTGAAACTTGTGGAAAATATGTTTACTCTAAAAACTTTTTAAATTATGAATAACTATAAATGTAATATTTTTTACAATGTTTCAAAAGTTAAAGGTAAAGGTTTTTTGCATTTGGTGCATATAAAAATTCATTGGAAATGTGACGATTTCAAACGCCATTTATGTTTCAGAAAATCAGATTGAAAACAGAGATGACATTGAACTTACTGGCAATTGAAATGTAAAGCAAACCTTAAATTTTTATTGTACATATACTATAATTATATATTATGCACATTTATTCATAATATCTACGTTCTCCACTCCAACTCAATTATATTTTATAAATACATGTATTTTAAATAATATTTGATTTTTTATTTATCAGTGCGCCTCTTAAAATACTAATGTATTTGTTTTTAAGCTAAATTATGTTCCAGAACTCTATTATCTGTCGACGTTATCGCTTTGTCGATGTCTCAAAATAAACTATGTATTTAATTTTTTAAAAACTTATTTAATTCAATTTTATATTTATATTAAATGATTTAAAAATATGCAGTAGCCATAACGAATAAAGTCTTTAATTTAGAATCATTCAGGATTTTGATTTCGAAAACGACATTTATACAGTGATATATAAATGTCGTACTTGAGCCATTAAAAAAAAATATCGGCCAAAAACTAAATTATCAGAATTTATATTTCCACCCAAAAAAATGAACTCATATAATAAACTTTTGCGAAGAAGAAAAAAAAATATCAAAATGATTCTTCTAAGTTTGGAAAAATAAAAATTTAGTTATTCTCTTAGCTTACTAATAATAATATACATAAAAAAATTTAAAAGTTACAAAACTAAATTTATCTTTTTTTTTATGATAAGAGCCATTATCTGAAAGTATTTAAAGTTTTTCTTAAAAAAAAAAGATAAACTACTTGTTCTCATTGTAGTAAACTTTTTTTTTTTTCATTTAGATATTATATACATGTTGAAGATATTTTGAGAAATTAGGTTTTAACAATAACAAAAAGTTTAATTTTTATTTTTAACAAGAATAATATTCTTAGAATTAAACGAAAAAAAAAAATTAAATCCAATATACTTATTTTAAGATTTCTTTTTATATACATTTTTTTCACATTTAAAAACTTTCGATTTTTCTCCTCCACATTTTAATTTTCTATGTGAAAAATAAATTTCTGTCATAATCCTATTTTCTTTTGAATGAGAATTTAAAATTTTATTTTTTGTTGTAAAATATTTTACTTTCATATTGTGTTGTGTCCAATCAAAATCAGATAAAATAATATACATTTATCCGCCCCATAACACGGTACGTTTATAACGCGTTTTCATATTACGCGTTTTCATGTCCCTCGTATAACGCGGGGATTTCCCACTTTTTATCTCTGTTCTTAATCAATTTCGCATAGTTACATGTAGGAGCATTCTAGCGTTTTCTATAACGCCGAACTAATTTACCGTATTATAAGGGGATTACTGTATTATACATATATTTATTACAATTTGCTATAAAAATATGAGTTTAATGTCCTTATATCTGAAGGGTGTTGTAATATGTAGAACTGGCTAACATTCAAATATATAAGAGTTGTAAAACGAAATTTTAAATATGGAAAACAATTCTTGAAAATAATATTCTATATTAAAAAAATATCGCGAGACTTTTTCAATTAATTGGGTTCATAGTCAGTTTGTCTGTAATGAATTTTGTGCACTTTGAATTTACAAGGCGAACAAATTTTTCGAATTGGAAATATCATTGTAGTTTTTAAAATTTTCATTTTGAGTTCTGTTCTCCCACATCAAAAAATATTTAATTTTCTGGCAAAGTTTTCGAATTTAAGAAAATAAAAAAAATTCAAATTCCTACGGAAATTTATATAAAACCTTTCTTTCTAATTTTCAAATTTATACCAAAAAAAAATTAAAGTTAAATTATTTTTTTATTAAATTTTTATTTTATTTTATTTATTTATTATTATTTTTACTTTGTAAAAGTCAATTAAAAGCTTTTGTTCACAGTGTGTTCTAATTGCAAAAAACACAATTCAAATCTGTATAAATTTATTGAATGATGCCTTTTATGCTCAATCAGCGCTGACGTATGTAATTTGATAAGATTTATTCCATTTTGATTGAAAATCAAAAATACAATGTAAATACATTCCGGATATTATGATGTTATGTGAATTTTGAAACAAAATTTTCATCAACATCATACACAATAGAATTTTTCATTTATGAAATAAGTATGCAAATGAAATATTATTTTAACACAATAGGTGCTTATCAATTTATATCCGATTTGGTTTTAATCTGAACAAATTATGATATGGTTGTTAATATTGGAAAAATAAAAATAAAAATAAAAAATTAAATAAAAATTCCTATTGTGCATTGTTTTATTTTATTTTTTTAAATTCAACAGTAATTGATTCAATTTTTCAATAATTTTACAATTTTATAACATTGAAAGTTAATCGATTTAATACTCTTTATATGATTTTTCCAAAAAAAAAATTACTTTTATATTTATATAAATGTACTTCATTGCATAAGTATAAGCTTAATACAACTTATATAATAATATTTTAAATATAAAATTAAATTTTTAAAGCATTTTGATGAAACTATTTTATTTTAAAATTTATATAAGTTCATGCTAGCGTTCTAACCCGGATTTCGAATTATCCGGATAATTCGACTCACTTTGAGTATTCGATAATTCAAATATTATTCTTTTTCTATTAAAATTAACTGTGAATATCAAGTTTTTCAATATCATTCAAGCAACTATTAAAATGAAAATTTCTTGACAAACTTTTAATATTCTACTAATTTAGAATTCGCCTGATAAAAATTTGATGTTAAAAATTGAAACCAATAATTATTTTAATTATTGGTTTTATAATATTTACTCAAAAGCCATGTTATCAATAGACAAACTATCATTAGTTCAATTTTTTTTTGCTTTGAATTCATAGGTCTGGAGGAAAAGAAAACTCATCATATTTAGTTTCTTATTGACTTTATTCATTTCACAGCCATAAATACGATATAAATACATATAATTCAATTCATATTATAATAGACAATCAGATTTCAATGCATTGATCCTTACTTTACAAACCTAACCTAACCTAATTATAACTCCGTTATACAATAAAGACCTAACTTTTTGAAAGTGGTTTTTCTTTGTTGAAAAAATTTTGGAAAAAAAGATGAATAATAAATTGAAAACATTTTTCAAAATAGAATTATAGAACTAATTTGCAAATTTTTTTGCTCTATAACTGTTTTCTTTATTATCAACATTTTGTATAGAAAAATTTTATGTTATTTTTTTTAAAGAAAAGGTATATAGTAGATACATATATTTATATTGTGTATTATATAGTCTCTCCTTAAAGTTCACCCTACACATAAAATATTCTTTACTCACAAGAAACTCAATATTAAATTGATTATTTTATTTCAATAGAAGAAAATTCTCTTTCAAACAAAAAAATAAAATAAAATAAATAAAACTATTATTTTATTTTAATGCTATTTTAATACTGGGAGAACAAAAAAAAAACTAAACTTTACACTTTTCTTTAAGTTTGAAGGATATTCAAATCATTTATGAATAGAAAAAACTTTTTTTTTTTATTCTTTTTATTTGAATCCTAAGACATAGATTTCATCTTAGAAAATATAATTCATATTCAAATTTTCATTCAATTAAATAAACTTAATTTCAACTACCTATTTTGCAAAATTTAGAAAATACAAAATTTAATTTAATTTAACTATAATATGATGATTTTGTATTGGCCCTAAAGTATATATTTTAACCAACACCGACATAAATTACAAGCCATGCAAATGTATGAAATTTTATGACAATTCCTGCAGAAAACTTATTGATTGATCTGTAAGTAGCATTTAAACCAAAAAAAAAACTTAATTTAATTTAATTAATTTAATTGAATTTCTTACGTAATATTAAATTTTACGAATTATTAAATTGAATTTCTTACGTAATATTAAATTTTACGAATAATAAATCGATTGCATTGAATAAAAATTTTCTTTTTTTCAGTACAAAATTTATTTTTTATAGCGCATAGCGGAGACCTCGAGATATAAATACATAATTAGATACTGTAAAGCAGGCATGTAGCTGGTTACTGTAAGCAAGCCAATTTTAAAAGTATTTGTGATTTGGGACAACTAAAATGAATTTGCCCGAGGAGAAACGAAGTGAAAATTCATATTCAAAATCGTTTATTATTAAATGTTAAACTTTATATGAAGAAAAAAAAAAGTTTTTTATTTATCTCAACAATAGTTGTATTTGCCGGTTGTAATAATTTCATATTATGAAACCGTTCAAAAATATTCTTAAGTATATAAATTTATATAAATATTAATTTGAAATAACAATAGCTGTATATACTGGTAAAGTTTATTTTGTATAGATTTTATTATTATTTTTTTTTTTTTTTTGTTTTTTATTTTAAAGAATTTTTTGAAAGGATTAATATTATTAAGCTTAAAAAAAGGAAATTAAGAAAAATACAAAAAAAAAGGTGAAAATATGGAATAACTCTTGAATACTTTTTGTTTGCAATTAAATTTTAAATATGGAAAATTTTTGTCATGGAAATAGTTCAAGTGTGTTATGAGCAAAATAAAAATTGAATTTATTATAATAATAATGAAAAATTTTCTATTTTTCTTTCTTTATTTTTTTTTTAATATTAATAATACAAGACGCGATTGTATAACGTGTTGATTTAAAAAATATGAAATTATATTAATATAGTCAGGTATAAAAATAATTAAATTCTCGTTGTTAGTAAAAAATTATATAAAAGAGTTAGTTCTAATAATTTATCAACAAAAACAAAGTAGATAATATGATGTTAGTCCTTGGATATAATAATATGATTTTTACATATATCTTTTCAATGCACTGGATATATAAAAAAAAATAAATAAAAAAGAATGTATACATTTCGAATGTGTCCAATAATTTGTACTGGAAGTTTGAAAATGGATTTCAATGAAAATCGATTTGTATCGTAAAGGAACGAAAAAAATAATGTTAAGTAGCTGATTGTGCTTTCTAAACAGGGGTTGAAAGCGAATTTAGATTATTGATATTTGTATATAGAGCAGCTGTAGAAATATGTCGCAAACGAGCCTCATACTTTATTTATGAGGTACAAGTTTCACATTGAATAATGAGTGAAGCGCAACAGATATTTTAATTGAATATTATGATAGTGGTTTAGTTCAAACGGAATAATGTACATCAGCTCATAGTTCTATATTTCTATGTACATTTAAGATACTTTGATTTCATATTTTGAAGAAACTCACTTTTCGTCTCAAATAAGCTTAAATAAATTTTAATGGAAAAATAAAAGAGTTAAAAATGTGTGGTTATTGTACCTGCTTTCAATTTTTAAATCATATTAATTGATTTATTTTATTGAGCATGACGTATAATGTAATTAAAAAAAAATTAATACCAAGTGGGAGGAGGAGGATTCTTGTATTTAATACCTTAGTTCTTAATATTTTACAACAATTTATTTATTTATTTAATACTAGTCGCACGGAGTCCCGAACTTATATTAAGAGGACTTGGTACCAGTTTGGATTTTTTGTCCCAAAATTTGATTGTAGAGCCGTTTTAGATTATTTTAAAGTTTAATTTAAAAAAAACATTTCATTCACAACCTCAGGAATGTTTCATAGTTTAAAATGACATAAAACTTTTTAGAATCGGTTAAGGCTAAGTGCTCAAAATCTCTTCAAAACCATTTTGTGACACATAACAATGGTTTTGAAGAGATTTCGAGCACTTAGCCTTAACCGATTCTAAAAAGTTTTATGTCATTTTAAACTATGAAACATTCCTGAGGTTGTGAATGAAATGTTTTTTTTAAATTAAACTTTAAAATAATCTAAAACGGCTCTACAATCAAATTTTGGGACAAAAAATCCAAACTGGTATCAAGTCCTCTTAATATCAAAACACTTTAATCCAGATTTTGTGCACTAAAAAAAACAGAATTTCAATATTTGTTAAATAACCACTTCCCCGGTGCCTTAACAAATCCAGTCTTCTTAATAGTCGACTCAAGTCCAACGCTATAATATTTTATCGGAATAACCTAAATTGCAAAACCGCTTTCAAAACCGGCTTCTAAGGAATCCTCGCGCCGGGGCCTCGGACCAAAATTTCTAGTACCCTATAACCATCTCGGGCCCCAATGATACTTAAGTTCAAAATTTCAGCCAAATCGGTCCAGCGGTTTAGGCGTGATTGAGGACAGAGAACAGAGAACAGAGAACAGAGAACAGAGAACAGAGAACAGAGAACAGAGAACAGAGAACAGAGAACAGAGAACAGAGAACAGAGAACAGAGAACAGAGAACAGAGAATAGAGAACAGATAACAGAGAACAGAGAACAGAGAACAGAGAACAGAGAACAGAGAACAGAGAACAGAGAACAGAGAACAGAGAACAGAGAACAGAGAACAGAGAACAGAGAACAGAGAACAGAGAACAGAGAACAGAGAACAGAGAACAGAGAACAGAGAAGAGAGAACAGAGAACAGAGAACAGAGAAACAGAGAATTTTCATTTTTATATATTAGATTTCATTATTTTACAATTTCGTTACATATAGAGTTTTAGACTTAACCTAGCCCTTACAATTAAGAATTCAGCTTTTATAATTATTTTTCTCTTGTTTATAATATGGAAGTTCTTAATATATTTTAATATTTACCCATATACTTGAACGAATTTCTTATATAAAAATCCTAATAAAAGATTATGAAAACAAAAAAAAAAAAATAATAAAGTTGATGTTGTGAATTAGAGTAATTAATTCATTGTTTAAGGTAAAAATAAAAAATTGAAAGAAAAAACCATGAAAATTTTTTATTATAAAATATTATATGTATATATAGAAATGGATTTATCTCAAATAGAAATCAACTTATAAATAGATTAATTTTCCCCAAGAGAAGAAAAAATTCTTAAACTCAAATGATGCAGAAAATTAATTTATTTTGAAAAATTTTCAATATACCACTTTTTGAAGTTCCAATTATTTTAGAAACTCAGATGTTTTTTTTTTTTCATGTTTTTTCATTTTATAAAAAGGATTGATTGTGAAGAAGAGAAAATAACAAAAAACCATAAAATAATCAATAAAGTCAATGGGTTTTCACATTTTTTAAATGGTCTTTATTAAGAAATTTAATATACTTGTTTTTTTATTTTTTATTTATATATTATTCGTTTTTTTTTTTAATAATAATAATAATAAAAATAATTGAATAACGCAGTTAGATATTACAAATATAGATTTAATATTATTCGAAGTTGCTCTAGTCTAGACCGATAAAATATATCTAACAGTGTTATATTATGTGAAGGGGATTACCATTTATTTAATTCTATTAAAAAATAAATTTAAAAAAAAGGAAAATGACAAGTTTCCTATCTTTTTTATTAGCTTTATTTATCCATGCGCTTACAGAACTAAAAAAAAAACAAATGGAAAAAGCAGATGGCGCAAATCCTATATTCAATTCAGACGATGTTTGCGCAAATAAATTTAAAATATAAATCTTGATCTTGTATAATAGAAGAAAATGTTTTTCCGAAAATAATAATCTCTTAAATTTATTTTTAGAATTTTTATTTTTAGTTCGCCACCATCGACCGGTGCGAATATACTTCAAGTTTTTTCTTTCTACGATAAATTTTCCAATTTATTAAACTAATTTTTATTATTTCATAAAAATTCTCAAAATAATTATTAATTGAAATAAGAATAAATGGCAGAATCAACAGATTTATATTCACAAATTTGTAGTACTCGAACTGTTCAATCTGATAAAAATGGTTTTTTCTTAGAATTTTTTGAAGAAGTCAAACAGTCGGCTGGTGAAAAATGGTTGAAAAATTATTTCATGCAATTGAAAACAGATAATGCAAGAATTTTATCAATTTTTAATGATAATGAGCTATGTGATCATGTTATGGGAATTTTAGAGAATGTTCAACCAGTTTATAAACAAAAAGATTCATCATTTTCATCTCAAAGAAGATTGCAAGCAGAAAAATTTCTATTAACTGGAGAATTGGATAAAGCTTTATTATATTCAAATCAAGCTGTACTTAGAGCGCCTGGAAAAGGTACTATAGATATATTTTCTTTTTCCTTTTTTTTATTTTTTATTTTTATTAACCTAAAAATGGAAAAAAAAAAATTAAATATATTTATCTTGTGACGAAATAATTTTCGAAAAAGTTTTAGATTTTTAAGAGAAGAGAATCAAATTTTTTTTTTTTTATAAAAAAGATACAAAATAATTGTTTACAAACAAAAATATTGAGCGTTTAGCAAAAAAAAAAACATTACAAATGTCTATTTCAAATATAATCAGAAACAACCACTTAACTATGAAAATATACAATGTAGGACCCAAAGTTGATAGTATGACATTTTTCAAAAAATACACTATCGAGACCTTAACATGTTCATAAAAATAAATTTTTAAAACTTAGCTCAAAACATAAAGGTATACGTCCAACTGGTGAGACAAAAAAAAATGTGTATCTTTATACTTGAATACATATATTCTTTATCTTTACCTAAGTTTCTAACATATGACATATAATAAAATCGTGTAACAAAAATAGTACAAAAAAAAAATTTAATCAAGATATTTATTTTTTTTCATTCCAGACTCAGAAAATTCAGTAGATGAAGGTTTAACAGTAGCTCTTGCTCAGTGGACTCGTGTCAGTGTTCTACTAGAAATGGGTGAAGGAGAACGAGCATTAAATGATTTGAAACTAGTAGCTCAAAATGGCTTGAATATTAAACGCAATCCTGAGTATTACTTTAAAACAGCAAAAGCCTATGCTCGTATACATAAGATACTTTTTTCACATAAAAAAAGCTTTGATTTTAATTTGATTTTTTTTTTCAGTGATGGGAGAAGCTCCACGTTCAAAAATTGCCTTAGGGATAGCTGAAAGTTTGATTGCGGAACAAGTAAAAATTGATAAATATCGTCAAGAAATAGCTGAAATTGTTCCAACATTTAAAAAAATTCCAAAATTTACAAGTAAATGATAATTTAAACATTGGTATTTAACTGTGAAGCTTAATTTATAAATTTTAGAACCTAATTTGACAGCAGAAGAAAACAAAGAGCTTAAAGGAACTTCAAATTTGTTGAAACTATCACAAGATGCAGTGAATGGTAAATTTATGACAGCTAAAGACAATATTAAGACTGGAGACATTTTATTGGTTGAAGACCCTATTGCCGCCTGTTTACTGCCTAATTTTTATGGTTCTAATTGTTTCAATTGTTTTGAAAAGTTTGTAACTTACAACAATGTAATATATTATAAACATTAGACATAAATTATTTGAAAAAATTTATTTTTAGACTGGTATCACCTGTTGGATGCTTAAATTGTTCCGGAATTGCATATTGCTCGCAAGAATGCATGACAAAAGCTTCAAAAACGCATCACAAATATGAATGTCAATATTTGGATTTATTTATAGGTGATAATAAGAAATAAATTCACCTTTAAGCACAGAACACTACTTTATATACTGCGATAATAATCCAAAAATAATCTGTTTTCCATATTAAATATTTCCTACGCGTTTACTCTAATAAGAAACATAAAAATTAATTAAAATCTAAACTTTTTTCTAGGCTCGGGCATGTCCATTCTATGTTACATTGCGTTGAGAATATTCACCCAATCTAGTTCTGTTGAGGAAGGTTTAGCAAATGCAAACGATATAATTTCAAACCTATGCAAACACACCACCACCCGTAGTTGCGACGATCTACTACAGCGAGGCATAATGGCTGCTTTTTTATTACGTTGCTTGCAAAAATCTGGATATTTTGGAATCCGTATGACAGAAGCAGTGAATCCCAGCTCACGTGAAATACAAGTAGCAACAGCTCTATTGGGGTTATTACAAGTTATGCAATTCAATGCACATGAAATCTATCAAACCAACATAACTAAAGAACATCGTTTTGACCATTCAAAGGTTGTTTATATTGGTGCTGGATTATATCGTTGCGGTTCATACTTCAACCATGATTGCTGTCCTGGAATATCTCGCTATTTTGTTGGTAAATCAATTGTAATGGCTTGTTCTCGTCCAGTTAAGCCTGGTGAAATTGTTGCCGAGAATTATGGACCTATTTATACAAAAAATGTATTAAAAGACAGGCAAAAAACACTAAAAGCACGCTATATGTTTGACTGTACTTGTGATGCATGCAAAGAAAATTGGCCAACACTACAAAAATTAGATGAAAAATGTACTCGTTTGAGGTTAATATATTATTATTATATTATATGGATGATGCTTGCTTTTTTTATAAATGTAATTTTATACTGGTACATACCGAAAGCTTAATAATACTGCTCTTAAAACTAAATACACTACTTTTTTAAATTTTTTTTTTAATGATACTTGATTTTTCGTACAAATGTGGTGCAGAAACATTAGAAGTTAGTATCTTGATCATAATACATAGTTAGATTTTATTTTATAAAATCATATATTTTTTCTATAGTTTAATTCGAATTCCATATCATATCTTTAATTCAATATCAAAAAGAAAAATATGTGAAAATATTTTTAACACAAATAAAGCATATTATAGATTTTTAAAACATTTATTTCTTGAAATATTTTTAGCGAAACATTAAATAAAAGTTTCATATTTGATGTACATACAAATTTTTATTTTATAAATATTTTATTCTTTGTCTTGGTGATATTGCATAATTTTTTTTTTCTTTATTTCAGATGCACAACAGCGAATTGCGATAATTTATTGAAATTCCCTAAAGATATTGGAAAGGATGTCAGATGTATACGTTGCCGAAAAAATATTTCCTTAAAAGAAAGTGTTTCTATAGTTATTAAAGCTGAAGAAATTTATAGGCAAGCTGCATTAGCTATGAAGGTACTTATTTTATATTATTATACAGACATTATACAATAGTACTAAAATTATAAATTTTTATTGTAAACGCCAACTAATGGGGTGTATAGGAAACTTATACTTTATTTGAATGCAAGTGAACTTTGGAAGAAAAGAATATTATACATTTTTTATTTGGTCAACTTATTTAATGGAATTTCACATTACTAAAAGAAAAAGAAAATTTTATTAAGGACACTGAAAAAAAAACTGTTAGAGAATCGTCTATAAAATATATCCGAAAAAATATAACTAAACTACATTATTACGTTACTATGCATGTATGGCAATTATATCTGAAATTTTTATGTCGAATATTTCAATAATGATATAATCATATGAAGAGATATGTGTATTAAAAAAAAAAAGTACGAGGCGCAGTTTTTCCAGTGTAATAGAATAAATTTTGTAGTTAGAAAATTGGTACCTACCTACTCTATTGAAATTTCAATGACAATTTTAATAACATCACTCAACAATATACAAAACAAGCTTTGAACTTAAGATAAGCTAGAGCCGGATGATACATTTTTTTGGTTATTTTTGTATACGCTTGAACACTACTAAAAACCAAATTAAAACAAATTCTTCTATTCAACGTCGCAACATATGAAGGCAATAAGCTAATACAATAATATCGTTTCAAAATTTATTAAATGAAAGCATTTCTCATATAATTTTATCTCAGAATTTCATGCTTCATTTAATTTTTGTAAAACAAAATATACATTTTGTAACATTTTATGTATTTTGTTACAATTCTGTACTAAAAAAATCGTGTGTAAAAATGTAAGAAAATATTTTACAAAATTTTATTTCAGGATCAAAAAACTCAAGAAGCAATTGAATTATTTAAAGAAGGTATTGACCTTTTTTATCAAGTTGCAATATTACCACACAAAGATACAGCAATTGCACAAGAATCACTGAGAGCATGTTTGGCTGATACTGGAACAACATTTTATTTATAGAAAATTTAATTTTTTTTCTTTTTTTTTAATAATTTAACAATAAAATTTATTATCTGAAATAAAATTTTGTACTTGTAGTTTCACAAATGCTGTTTTATTGTTTTCAAATTTGTTTTCATTTTCTTAAAGTTGAAATTAAAACTATATTAACTTTATTTATTATATAAATATTCTGATTTTCTTTCAATGTTGCAATTAAACTATTTAAATAAATAGTTTTTAAATCATATTCGAATCAAACCCCGCCAAAATTTAAATTCGAATGCAATGAAATGAAAAATATTTATTAAAGTAGATTAATACTTTCGGTATTAAGGTACCTAAATAAATTTTGAATTTCAAGCTAACTATAGATTTTAATAAAAAGAATAAAGAAACCTCAAACTCTGAATAAATTCTTTAAAAATTGAGCTCACTCTTTCTAATCTGACAGTCTCCAAAGATAAATCAAAAATTTATATGTATAAAAGAAATTTTTGTTCTTTTCAAGTTTATAAAATTTGAAAAGAATATACCTATACTTTATTAAAAAAAAAAAGTTGCAAAATACAAAACATATTCAGCCATAGGCGATATACTTATTTGTATTTTATATTAAAGCTTTAGCAAAAAAAAAATCTGAAAAAGATATACATACCTATACATAAATATAACTTTTTATTGCAAGCAGTTATACCTCAGCAAAATATAATAAAGATAATCATAATTCCATTTTTTCTATATTACAAAAGGTATAGGTACATAGGTATAATAGGTACATAGGTAGGTATAGGTATATAGTTAATATTATCTACTTGAATTTTTCAAACATTTAACATGAACCTCAAAGAGACTTATGATTCCTCATATTCAAATAAATTTATTTTTACTCCCATTAAAAGATTCCAATCTAGTTTTTTTTAACGTACTATGTATTGTACATATATATGCTTTAAATAAGCTTCATTAAAGTAAATAGTATTGATAGTATTATTCTTTTGATTTGGCAACGTTTCACTTTTATTTACAACTTCTTCTGCTACATATATTGGCGAAATAAGAAAATCTTATCAATATTAGGTTTTTTAATTTTCCATTATAAAATTTTTGCATTATATTTTCATTGAACACTATTTTTTGTAGAGTAATATTACACTTTACTTTAATTAATATTTAAAATAAGTTGTCTATGGTAAAATTTTCTTGAAAATAGAAGCTCATAAATTGACTTCAAATAATTCTGTAATAAAGTCGTTTCCATGGCTTGATTTGTTTGTTAAAAGTGTATATTTGTACAAAGTAAACATTATTTATAAACACATGCCATAAATATCGTAAAGTATGGTTTATTTTTTGAAAACATTCCTAAAAAATATACTACATTTTTCATCAAAAATATAACAGAAAAACGAAAAAACCTCTAAGGCATTCACTTTTGAAAAATAATAATAAAAAAAAAATATTTGAAGAAATTCTTTTTCAAGCTATGCCTAACATAATTTTATTTCTTATTATTTTTTTAATATTTTATATATACCTAGTTCAATGTTCAAATTTTGATGAAAGTAATTTGACAGCTTTCAACGTTAAATATTTAGAAGTGCTTGCATAATTTCAAAATAAAATAACGTGACAGATGCTCTAAATACATAAAGTTCTCATATTATGTACTAATCTATGTGAAAAACATATCGGCTTTCGCGGTGAATTCATTATCCTACGGATATTCCGGCCTCGGGATGGAATTTTTGTAAAAACTTTTCAGGTTGAAAAGAATTATGTTTTTGTGTTCTTTTAAAGAACCTAAGTTCAGTTTATTTTATCAAAATTTATTTATTATAATTTTTTACTATTATGTATATTAAACATAAGGTAGTTTTATTTAACTAAGATTCAAATTTCATAAAAATCAATTTTGAAATGATCGCAGAAAATAATAGAAATAATTGAACAAAATAAATTATACAAATTTTATTTTTATTATGAAATTTTTTTTAACATATTGAAAATACAATTCAAATAATTTTCAATTATAAATATGTAATATAAAATATACAAATTGACAATTTAGGAGATTATGAATTTACAATAATTCATTTTATATTGCAAACATTTCATTCGAAAAAAATTTAAATATTTTAGATTATTCAGAAAACATATAAAAACATATATCATTAATTGTTATTGTAAATATAATAATAATTATTTTGAACATATACATTTATATTCATAATTTATCAGATATTATTCCAGAATGATGATATTTAAAGAACATTAGAAGCAGTAGAGTAGGGTACTAACGTACTAACAAACTTTACTAAATTAACAAAAAAAAAGTTCATATTATTACTAAAGACAAATTTATGTCCTTACGTAATACCATAGATTAAGAATACAGAAAGATTGTTAGCTTCATACATCATTTTTTTCAGCATTTTTGGTATTTTTATGTGAAGGTGTTAGTAAAACTAAATAAAATTCTTTCCATATATTGATAATTATCACGTATTTTATTTTGTTTTACTGTGAAAACGTATCTTTGTTCAGTAAGAACATTGATAAATAATGCATTTTAATAAATTTTCATTTTTAAACTGGGGTTGTTAAACTCTTCATTTACATTAAAGGTATTATTAGTTGACGTTTGTCGTGGATTCATTTTTAAACAAAGGTTCACGTTGGACTTTTATACAATAAAAAATACATAAAAGAAAATAATAAAATTATCAATTAAATAATAAAAATAAAAATCAATAATTATAATTTCGAAATTTGAAAATTGGTCATACCAAAAAATATAAATAAAAATCAAATGATGTGTAATAATTTTTTTTTTAAATCAAAAATAAGTTTAACATTTGATATAAAAGTTTAAAAAACACAATATTAGCTCTTCCCGTATTGAGTTTTCAATTTTAATTCCCGATTTTATTGAAATTGAATATACACACAAACACAGTTCTTTAATTTATCCCAGCTTTAATCGCAGCTTATATTGTTTATTGTAGCTCCCACATAAACATGCTCCAAATCATATAAATCTTAATGCGTATTAAAACTTAAAAAATCTCTTTAATGATTATAGCAAGAATTTTTAATTTTAATCAAACATTATTGTCATGACAGAATTTCAATAAAAACTGATTGTCAATATTCTCTTTTTTGAAAAGAAAAAAAAAATTATAAAAAAATAAGTTTCAATTAAAATTGAAAAGTAATTTTTTGCTCATCAAATAAAATTAACTTTCCAATAATATATATATTTTTTTTTTGTTCAGTTCAGGGCATCAATTTTCTAATACTTATTAAATGCTAAATTAGGAATTTTAAATCAATTTTCAATGTTTGAAAAATAAGTTTTAAAAGTTTTTAAAAGGATAAAAAAAAAATTCCCAAAGTATTTTCGCAATTAAAAACTTTTTTTTTTTTTCAACTATACATAAAACATAACAAAGTGTAAGGTTCTTTTTTTTTTTGTATTTCATATAAAAACATAAGTCACGTAAACTAAAAAGTTCATAAAAGACCAGTTAAGCATTGAAGAAATAATTTCTAGAAAAGTATTTTATATAATAAATACATTCTGTATATTCTACGTACTATATTAAGTATATATATATTGTATGTATTTATGTACTTTTTTCTATAAAAATATGTACATACATATTCAATTACGTTTCTTTAGTAATTTTGGACTCCTATATAAGTCTACATAAAATATTTGTGTATAAGTATCTGAAGGTATGTGTAAACATTTTCAAAATGATAAATGAATCACCACATCGTCATCTGATAATATTACAAGCCAACTAGTTGGCTCCTATTGACATAACAAACAAAAATATTTGAAATTTGGCTAAACATTATTTATTTTATGCTATTTTCAAAAACTCTGAGCTCTGATAAAAAAAAATGAAACTAAAAATTTTTAATCGCAGCAAAGAGAAATTATGCCAAAATAACCGGAAGTTTACTAGACATTTGGAAATACATATATATATACAACACATGAATTATACATATAAAGAAATAAAATAAAATATGTGTATCGGGGTTAATATTAGATAATGGAGTAATATGTGCAAAAAAAATTTGTCTAAACAAATTGATCTAAATAGTAAAAGAACGGAAAATCCATTACTTTTTCGAGAATTTTTTACAAGCTAGGGTAATGTTCTTCGTACCAGAAAATGATTTTATTATATGCAATTATTGTATTTTTTTGGGTAGGGAATGTATTTATAATTATATATTTTGGTATTTGACAGGTTTATAGGTATATTTTAAATTTGAGTACATTTATTTGATGCAAAAGCTATTTGAGAAATATAAGAAAATTGAATCCAATTCTATATTTGTTTCGATTAATTTTATTAGAAGTTAGAAGCCCTTTTTGTGTGCTTAAAACATTAATTAGTTTCTTTTTAAGTGCAAAATTTTAATCTGGAGAATAAAAAGTTCACACAAATTTGTGGTGTGAGAAAGCCAGGGTAATGATTTTTGGGATATTCTGGCCTAAATTTCTCTGGTATAATAGAAAAAAAAGGATTAAAAAATTGGATGCACTTGAACATTGACGTAAAAATTAATCAAAAAAATAATTTTTTTTACGAAATATTTCATGAAGTCACCGTTTTGTCTCGTTATCTAATATTAGTATATTTATACATAAAAAAGTTCCATACATTTTTTTTTAATAATTTCTATTTTGTATAGTTATTTCTATTTCAGTCGCCTAATTCACCATTTAATAAAATATAAATATTAAAATTAAAAAAACATTATTTTTAATATTATTAACACAAACAAAATTTAGTGAATATGCAAAGTGTATTATAATATGTTTCAAAAAGCCTTTAGCATTTTTCATGAATTAATAATTATATATGAAATATCATAAATGTTTAATTTTTTTTATATTAATAGGAAATTCTATATTCATGGGCAAACAGCAAAAATGTATTAAATTTTTTTTCCCCAAACTTTAACCAACATTTCTAGCTTAATTTTTTCATTTGATTAATTGTAAATAATTTACATAATACTACACACCATAAAACCTACCTATTTTAAATGTTTTTATCCAATTAAATCTTATGTTCAAAAAAATGTTATTTAAAATTGATAAATTATAAATAAATTAAAAAAAAAACTGTTTTATAAATGCAAAAAATATAATATATGTAAGTATACATACATTATTGTACATGAAAAAATACACAACTCCTTTCATTGATTTTTGTATACAACCAAAACTAAAAAGTATAATAAAAGTAATATAATAATGATAATAATTTAGAATCATAGACTTTATCATGCCGAATTGTGATTTGAACATTAAGGAGAGATTTTGACGAAGAAGTATCATTATCCAATGTCGCTTACGATTTCAGCTCGATAAGATTTATTCGTGTGATTTTTTATTCCATTATTCGTGTGATTTTTTATTCCAACTTTTCATTGAAGAGTAATAATGAAAATAAAGAATTGTTAAATGAAATTATTAAATTATTAACGATGGTTATTAAATTGTAACAGTAGTTCTGCAACTATGTAAACGATCTTATTTATAATTTTAAAAAAAATATCAGTATTCTAAAAGTATAAAAATAATGATAAATAAATATAAAAATTTTAAATGAATATCGAATCGCTTTAACAAATCATAATACTGAAAATAATATTTATCTGTTCTTTTGTATATAATTAAGTTGACAATATATTTATTATGTAAAATTATTTCTTTTCATTATTTCAACATAATCTTCAATGAAAAAAAAAAAAAGAAATAATAAAGCAATTCAAAAGATAAATTTATAATCTTTAACGATTAACAAAATGTTCAGATGACTTTATAGAAATAAAATAATCAAAAGAATTTTAAAAGTTAATAAATATTTGAACAAATTTTTCATTCGTAAAATAAAAAATTATGTTTCTTTTAAAAAATAGTTGTAGAAGAAAATAATAATTGTCTGACAATAATAAATTTATAACAAGAATAGAATATTATAATAATTAGGTATATGTGCAATAAAATATGATTTACTAAAACTTGAAAGTAGTAATTAAATAGTTCTTAATATATATACTCTTGGTTACTCAATATTCTTTATTTCTGTGTGTGTTACTATAATAGGATTTTCCTCTTTTATATTCCACTTCTACTACAGGGGTTGAAATTGATAATTAACCAATTCGAAGTAATTGAAAATTACAACCTTTTTTTTACTACTTTCACCCTTTTTGTTAAAAAAAAAGACAAGAAAAACATTAGTAAAAAATAATCAAACTAATTAACTAATTAATTGATCAAAAATCATTTTACATTCCAGTTGATCAAAGGAAATAGTTAACTATCTATAACCAAACTATTGATTATTAATAGTATACCTGTAAGATAAATTAAAATTTTTTAATGTTCTAGATTTTTTGTAATATTTTAGAAAATTGTGTTTTTATTTGAAGGTGTTAGTAAAACCAAAAATATTCTTAATACATTAAAAATATGGATAGTGTCATCATCGTTACTTTTAATTTCTTTTATAATTATACTCAATTGTTGGCAACAATTTTTTGGTCAAAGTAGTTGCTAACTCTTTTGATTATTGGAATTTTTTTGTAACTAGCTAATAAAATCTGAAAAAAGTCGAATATAAATGGATTTCTTTATTGCGAATAAAATATTTAAAAATACAGGTACCTAGGTACATTATACTCTAGAAAGAAAACAATATTTTTTGCAATTTGAAAATAAAAAAGGTAAGGTGTTTGTTTGTCCTGGTACGATTCCCATTCCCATAGGTTGGTATTAATATCACAGTTTAAATAACTTACACACATCCATTTCTAATACTAATCCATGGATTCGAAATTTTATTAGTGAAAAGCTTATAGATTAAAGAGACAAAGTTGTAATTTTTGTCTCAGATAACAAAAAAAAAATTAAATATATTTTTATTAAAAATTTACAAAAAATTTTACAAAAAAATTATAAATCTTATATATAATACTAATCATATAATAGAATACTTGTAAGAAAAAATATAAATAAAAGCAAAAATATACTTAGTGTTTTGGTGAAACTAATTTACTTGTATCTTTCAATTCTGATAACAAATTTTAATGCAATGTGTACTATATGAAAAAAAAACAACCCATTTTGTAATTAAACTTCTAACATGCATGCATGCTTACCATTTAACTTTCTTCAAATTTAATTTAATTTACTGCTTGCCATTTTCATAAATACATACTGTATAGTATGTACTAAAATTACAACAAACATTTTCGAATACAGAAATTTCTTCTACAGACAGGTGTAATTTCAAATAAAAAAAAAAAAACAAAAATTTTTTTTTTCTTTTACTCACGTACTTTTGAATTCATTAGTGTTAATATTGAATATATAGTATGTTTTGAAAATTTATAAAAACTAAACGTGATCTATAAGTAAAAAAACTAATTTTTAAATTGCCTGAAATAGTTGTATAATAAAATAACTTCGGGAATAAAAGAAATTTATTTTTATTTGAGATTAAAGTGTAATTTCATAAACTTGAAATAAAATCTAACTTTTCATATTTATTATCTTCTTTATATTGCATAATATTGATTGGATGCTATGCATCTTATCGTGTAATATTTTATTCAGCTCTTTTAAAATTTTAGGAAAATTTTCAAAAAAAATTTCAATTAGATAACACTTTTTTTTTTTTTTTCAAAATAAAGCATATTTTAATATCTTAATTCAAAAATTCTCTGATTTTTTCGAATATTCAAATTCCATGTCGATTTGAATAAATTTTCTTTAAAGAATAATAAATTATTTAATTATATAATACGTTTAACCTAAAACTGAGGATATTTCGAATAGGATTTTGCTTAATCTTATATAATAAGAACACTTATATAGATTTTTTAATTCTTCTTTAAATAAAAATGAAATATTTATTTGCTTCTGTCCAAATTTCTAAAATAACCAGATTTTTGTTGTTCTTGTTTTTTTTTTTTTTTTTCTTTCTTTTTCATATTAATTTCCTTATTTATTTATATACAACATAGTATAATCTTATTATATAGAATTTAATTTTATATATATATATGTTTTCGTATACGCAGCTTAGACTAAAAGATTACATAATTTTTGTTCTAAAGATTATTATTTATATATAAAAAAAAATGATATTTTGTTATTATTTTTAGGTATAATTATTATTATTTGTTTTTTCTTTTGGAGATTTTATTTTTTTTTCTTTCTTTTTCATTCAAAACCTTCAACATCTAAAATTTATTAAGCTATTAATACAAGTCAATCAAGTAGAATTAAATAATATAACGCCTTGTATTGAACCTAAAAACAAAAAACAAAAAAAAAAAAAAAGAAAATCGTCACTTTTTGTGCCAAAGCTTTCTTTTTTATTAAAAAAAAAAAAAAAAAAACACAAAATAATGTTTTCTTTTATTTTTTGTATTCCTTATTGCTAATGTCAAGGGGATTTTATCAACTGTTACAATAGAAATATCTATCGATTGAAAATATCTTTTATTGAATTATATATTTTCGAAAAATAAAAAAATAAGTTTAAAGGGATTTTCTTTCTTCCTTTTTTTTTTTTTGTTGGTAATTTTTGTTTCTTCTTGAGAAATGAGAATGAAAATTCAATTGAGAAAAAAAAATTTTTTGTCATTTGGTTATGTCAATTAAATTGGATCATTAGATTTGGCTTTAATCATTTTAAACATTTTTTTCTTGACTTTTATATTTTTTTTTTTCGAAGAAAAATTATGCGAAAAGGAAATATAAATATAAAAAAAGAAAATTAAATTCAATAAATTTAAACTTTTCTTTATTTTATTTTATTTTTTATTTTTTTGTCTTTGAAATCCGTCTTTGCCTCTAGTCACAATATCAGATAATCACAAATTTATTTGCCGCTATATATTTAAAAGAAAAGTAAAAAAAAAAAAAATTATAATAATAATATTTAGGGCTAAGTTTATTTTATGTTTAAAATTTATTAATAAACTTTAAAAAATGTTTTAATCTTAGTTTTTTTGTTTAAATATACATTTAAAATTATCACTTTAGTCCTAATGAGAAATGCTTTAAAAACAAGGAATGTTTTGACACTTTTCACAAATCTGTTGAAACTAATTTTGTTTTAGTTATAAAGTTAATGAGAAAAATTAAGAAAACATGTTTTTTCCGTAATACCAATTGTGCAGAATCAAAATACCAGTTGTGCACCAACATACCAGTTATGCAAAACCATTATAACAGTTGTTCATAAACATACCAGTTGTGCAGAACCATAATATCAGTTGTGCAGAGCCAAAACACCAGTTATGCAACATACCAGTTATGCAAAACCATAATACCAGTTGTACACAAACATACCAGTTGTGCAGAACTATAATATCAGTTGCGCAGAACCAAAATACCAATTGTGCACCAACATCCCAGTTGTGCAAAACCATAATACCAGTTGTGCACAAACATACCTGTTGTGCAGAACCCAAATACCAGTTGCGCAGAGCCAAAATACCAATTGTGCACAAATATACCAGTTGCAGAACCAAAAGACCAGTTGTATTTTAAAAAGGGAGTTAATCTTTTACCTTAATGTTTAATTTGCGAAAAACTGAAGATATCTATATTACTTTTTATTTCAGATACTTTTGATGCATTTCTTTTAACAATAATGTCTTTTTAATCTTAAATACTGGTTTAAGATCGGAAAATTTTAGTGTTATTTATTATCTATCTATTTTGATAATATTTTGACTGAATCGTTTTTTTAACTTTTTTTGGTACGCTCTTAAACTCCTTCCGCCCTGAAAATTTGTTCACAATAAGACATAGGTCTGTGAAGTCAAGAGAAAATTAGAAACCTACACAGTGTTGATTTTTAGGGCACCCAAAAATTTGCCTCTGGGCTAATGTTTTTTATTCGGATAAATATAAAACTATATCTAGATTATGCAAAAAGAACAATACAGAAAATGTTTTATTTAGTTATTTATAGCAATTGCAATTGTAATTGCAAATACAATCGAAAGCGCATTTTATCCAAAAGTTCATTAACTTTGAAACTCTGTTGTGTATTTTTTTCATTATCTATATTTTCTGATGTAAAACTATATTTGCTTTTTAGCGTAATTGAGAACTGTATAGTCGTTAAATCTAAAGATAATAATGTCTGTCACTTTCCTTTTGGATGACAGCATAACGAAAATATTATTGAGAAAAAAAAAAACAGTTTTACATTTTTTTTCTATTCGTTTCAATTTTATATTTTTTTTTTTGCTTCTTACTTTTACGCTTCAT
Source organism: Hybos culiciformis (assembly GCA_964007475.1). Lineage (NCBI taxonomy): Eukaryota > Metazoa > Arthropoda > Insecta > Diptera > Hybotidae > Hybos > Hybos culiciformis. Next base: position 26,275,418 of record OZ023273.1, on the reverse strand, counting down.
TTTAATTAAATTTCCGGCAATTAATCAACGGGCCATCTGCCTTTTTTTTTTATATACTGAAAATATTTTCTCAAGAAAGAAAAGAAAAAAAAAATTATTTTTTTTTAACTTAAATAGAATACCAAAAAAAAAAAAAAATTAAATTTCAAAATCTAATTATCAGATACTTAAAATGGTTTTCATTTTCTTTTATTTTTCTCTACCACTCAAAAAACCAAATTCGCTTTAAAGAGTTTTCCTTTTTTTTTTTTTTTGTTTTATGGAAAGAGTAATTGAAAATAAATTTTATATATAAATTTTATATTTTTTGAAATAAAATAGACGATTTTTCTATTTAGATAAATATATGCATATATATATAATGTATATATATTGTACATTGTATATTTATACTATATATACATATATAATTATATATTTATATATATTAAGCAATATTATTTTTGTTTTAGTATAAAAAAATAAATATAAAATTGTAATAAGATGAAACAAAATCTAGTTAGATTTATTTTTATTTTTTTTTATTTGTTTTCAAAATGATTTCAGTTAATTTCCATTAGATTGCCATTTTAATACATTTTTCTGTATTATTTATTATTTATTTTAGCGACACTGTTGATGATAAATAAAGAAATAAACTAACAAATAATATAGGTAAAATGAAAATCATTTTCTATTTCATTGAATCAACATAATAGAGATTTTTTTTGCCTTTTTTTTATTATTTTTTATTACTTGACCATTATTTGATGATATACTTTTACGATTAAAGAGTCATGATCAAAAAATTCGATATAACTAAGTTGACAATCAATTTTATGATTTTTAAAAAATATTTTACTTTTTAAATAAAATAATACATATTATAATGCAGCTCTCTATATAGGTGTACATATGTATAGTTTGGATTTATGATAATCGCAAGAAAATTTATTGATTTTAAAGCCATCAGGTTATTTTAATAAAATTCAATAAATCTATAATGATTGGAAAAAAAAATTGTTTTCTTGTCAAAATTCATCGATTTGTCAACAAAACAGTGTTACTTTTATTACTTTTAAATGAACAAACTTATTTCTCTTCGAGGTGTAAAATAAAAATTCGGGAAATATTAACTATCAAAACGTTGAGTTTTATTTTTGGCTTCACATTAATTTTTATTGTTCTTAGCCACTATTCCTTTAGAGTCTTTTTAGAGGCTATTCCTTTAGAGCCTATTCACAGCGCCATTTTAATAAAAGGAAACAATTTTTTTCGTTGCATGTTAAGTTCTACAGCCTTGACTCTTGATAGAATTTAAGACTGCAACTTAAAATTAATGACTAACTATTAATATTTTTTGCAATTGCAAGATAATTTTAGCTTTCATTTTGCTAAAATTCAAAAAAAAATCTTTTAAAATTAATATATAAGTCCGTATATATATCGTATGTACAAAAAAAATATCTGAAATGAAAATTATGTAATAAATCACATATTTAAGTTATTAATTTATGTTTATTCTTTTCTTTAGAATTATTTAATTTATTCATAGGATAATTATAATAATTTATTATATAATATTATGTAATTATAAATTGTATTCATTTCTGTAGCTAAATGAATTTTATTTTTTTGTGTATAGTACAAATAAAGTTTTTTTTAATTTTAATATTATTGCTATAAAATTTATCTTATCAATCCATGCGCATACACATGTGATATAGTAGTTAGTTTATATATTTTATAATAGTAGAAATATAATATTTATTATGATTTACTTTATAATATTTTGTAATTTAACAGGACAGTGAAGATATTAACTCAAATGAGTAAATTATTTATATTCCAATAATTAAAACAGTTCAAAATCTTTTGAAGTGATCATAAAAATAAAAAAGTAATGGACCACCAAGCATTATTTATCTATCACCTTAGGCATATGATGGATAAGTCAATTTCTTTTGTCACAATAAATTTTACGGGACCAATATTTATGAATCTTTATGAATTTTTATGGATGAATAAAGTATAGTCATAAATTAGTTATTATAAAGTTATGTATTTTTAGTAATCAAAAAATAAGTAAAATTTATTATTATAAAAACGTGACTATCTAAAACTCAATATTAATCCACATCAGACTTCAATAAGGCATTAATTAAGATAATCTTAATAATATTATAATACGTGAAAGAATTTTGATTGTTTTCTAAAGTAAAAATTGAATATGTATGTGGACCAGATTAATCCAACACTAATTCTAAACGATATTGAAGTCTTAGAGTCATTTAACTTATAACGACAGAAAACAATATGAGATTTGTGAATAAAAGAAAATAGAAACCAAACCCTTTCTTGTTGATAAGTTTCCAATAATGAATCTATCCCTTCCCTATCTATATCTATCTATATTTTAAAACTTAAAAATAAAAGTTTATAGAAAATATACACATATTTTAAAAAATTAAATTTTTTTTCCATATTAACCTTTTTTGTACTGGAAGTACTGTCCATGACATAAATGTCCAATGAAAGCAATCTTAATTAAAAAAATCTAATCTTATTTTTTAATATCATAATTTTATAAAAAAAAATTGTTTTTGAAAACTCCACTGTCACTGACATAATGTAAAATATTATTACAAAAAATTCAATCAGTCGAACATAAAGTATGTTTGTAACAACTAGCAGAGAATCTTCGAGATATCGTCGAAACATTACAATAATAGAGTTATGTTAAATACTCATATTTAAGATAGTTTCGCCTTACTTATTTATTATTTAGTTCAATCTTCCAAGTCCTGAGAGAAAGACTTTATTTGTTGGGCAGTTTTATGCATCAAATAAAATGACAATTAAGAGTTTTATGTCTAATTTATTCTTCAATATCCCGTCATATAAAATTTTCAAAACTCAGAATAGTCAACTTAATTCTCTGATAAAAATTTACAACGTATTACAATGTCTACTTCAATTACTCATTTATAGTTTCGATAGTCCTTTTTTTTAAACTCAATTTTATATTTATCAAATTAATTTAAATAAATTTTTTTAATATTTTCTATACAGTACAGTCTCTGTTTTTATATTTTTTAGTTACTTTTGTATTTAATTTTTACTTTTTTCTTCAAGCTAAGTTATATTATCATTACATTTTTGTATTCTCTTGGCGTGAAATAAATAAATAATTAGTAATTAAACAGTAGGTTATTATTTTTATTTTTTCTCTAATTGTATTTTATATATGTACAATGAGCGAAATTGGTATAAATGTAAATTTTTCTGATGAGAAAAAAGTTTAACTTAAAAATTAAGTTAAAGTCTTAAATGGACCCGACGACCACAATAGTCATTGGCACGATTTACGTCGTCCCACCTCAAATGAATCGGAAGTTCGGTGGTGGGAGTTTAATGTGTGGGCTGCATTTTCAAGCAACGCTAAGACACCAATCTGCTTCATAAGCATTAAAATGAATTCGGATTGGGAAGCTTTTGGAAGACGAGCAAATCATGAAGGTTAATATACAGATGGATAATAAACCATTTTTTCAGCAAGAAAATGTTTCTCAGTTGTCTAAAGCTTGGTTTTTGGATATTCTCGACACACTTGTATTTTTTGTTGTTTACTTTTTAATTTTGTTTTTTTTTGGAATATGAAAAACAAAAGTTCCAATCTCCTGAAAGTTGGTTTTTTCTAATTTAGTTCTAATGTTAGATCTAAACAAAGATTATTAAATGGGCTAATTGCAGATCCCGTATTATAGTAGAAAAAAATAATGTTTGGATATAAATTCGGCAAGAAACTTAAGAAAACCTAGTAGATTCTTTATTTATTTATTTATTACAAGGTTAATACAAGTTAGATTCGATGCCAAACCGAATATTTGACATTATTAAAAATAATGTTTTGCAAATTTATTTAAAGTAATAAAATAAAATGTTTATAGCATATAGGAATTTCGCTCACTGTATTATTAAAACAGAGCTGACTGAATTTTGAATTTCTAACATTTCTAAATCTTACTATCAAAAAAAATTTCGGAACTGTAACATTGTATCTTCGAACATCAAATTTTATATATTTTCTTAAAGGTAATATTTTTAATATTTCAAAATTCATTTGTAACAATACTACACTGATCTAATATAATCATTTTGTTTTTATGAACTACATATATATAAGTTAAGTACTATTAATGCGTATTTCATTCATATAGTGCTTTAATTAATGTAGAAAATCTTTTTTTTTTATCATTCGGATGAAATTGGATTTTTTTTTTGTTAATTTCATTTAATAATGAATTTATTTATCGCAAATTCGCCATCAAAAACATAAATAAGTCCATAATTATATTCCAGGAATAAAATTAATTGCTATTTGAACTTTATGTACATACATTATTACATTTATATACTGTGTATATATATAGTATGTACATATTTATTAAAATCTGTAATTTTAAAATTGGTTCTTATTATAAAATTATGTTTTTTAAAAATAATATCTTTCTGATATTACAAAAACTCATTACAAATAAATCACGCCAACGCCACATAGTACATATGTTTATTTCGTTTTATTGAATATTCTTTTATAGTTTTAATATTCATTTTTGTTATCCTTAGGGACTTTAACGAGGTTTTTTTTATTTAATTTAAAATTTTTGAATACAAACGTAATTTTTATATTATTCGTAATAGTTATGAAATATATATTATATAGATCAAACCGTATGATGAAACTGTGAGTTTAAGTACTGAAATTGGTCAAAAGTTCAATTCGTTCAAAAACATTATTTATGAAACCAAATTGATAGAAACTTTTAAAAAGTGTATTATTATTAAAAAAATTTTAATTTTCCATAGAAATCAATAAAACCTCATTAAAGTATTTATACAAATAATAACCATTGAAGTATAATATTGTTCACTTAATTTTCAATTTTTAATCAAATATTACGTGCTATTCAAATAAGCATATTTTATTACAAATATTTTTTTTTATAAAATAAAATAATGTAAAAACTGAATGAAAACAAAATAATAATAATAAAAAAAAATAGAAATACATAATATTATTATATATTTTTTTAAATACAAATAAAGGATATAATATTTTCTATTTATTTTCATTCCATTCATTAAGTAAACAACATAAATATATATGTATTTTATGTATATACATAATGTTACAATCATATACACAAGTTCATAAATACGAATATTATATTGATTTCAATGAAAATTATGAATTAAAACTTGATTGAACTTTCACTTGAATAAATGCACATAATAGGGAAAATATAGTCCTGCATTTCATATTTCTCAGGATTATTTCCCTGTATTAAAAATTGAATTGTGATAACATTTAATTTCGAATTTTTATTATAATTTTTATTGCATATATTTTAAATAATCAAAAACGTATCGTTGAATAATATTTTTGCATATTTTAAATAATCAAAAAAAGGTACCTACCATTGAATAATAATTTATTTTTTTCAGTTTTTAACGAATTTTGTAATGAGTTTTCGTTATTTCTTCTATATATTCGAGTATATTAAAATAAATATAAATTAATATTTTCTTTAACTTTACATATACTTAACATAAAACTAAATATAATTTCAATTCAATTTAAAAACAATATTAATAAATGAAAAAAAAAAAAAAAATTTCCATTTTGATGTTATCCATCAGATAAAGTATAACTACGATAAAATTATAAATTATTTTACTTAATTGGTTTTCTTGTGTCATACAATGACGGCGATTGACATATTATAGCAAAAGTTCCAAAAACACATGATAATGTAAATAACCACAGGAAAAACCGATCCAACACCATTGACACAAATTTCCAATCTTCAACAACCTATATATAAGGAATAGAAATTAAGCATTAAAATTAATTTGAATTTTATCATTTTTATTTAAATTTTTTTTTATATATATATATACATTTAAGATCTTAAAATTGACGAGTTGAAACAGTTTTAAGATTTTAACATATGAAGATAAATAATAAATTTTTTTATGTGGATATTATTTCAGTACAAAATTATGTTGCAAAATTATACTCCCACAATCACAATTGACCACTTTTTTTTCAAGTTAGAAATATAAGCTAGTATAACCACAGACACATACGTTATATTTCTCTGTGGTATAACGAATATAAATTTCATTGGACTAAAATAACATAATATTAAAAAAAAAATCCCATAAAATATTTCATTTGAAATTGAAATTTATGATCATTTTTATTATATATACATATATGTATGGCTAATATTACTTATATACACAACACTATTCTATATTAAGAACATTTTCTCCATCTTATATTATTGACACCTCAATTTTAAATTAACTAACCTCACAATACAATTGACATAACAAAAAAAAAAAATTTTAAGTAAATATTTTTTTAGGACTATTTTTTTTTTATCGTATAATATAAATAAAAGTATTGTAGAAAAAAAAAAAAAAACTTAACATATGGTAGGTATGGGTTATCAGCGTTTCTCAACCTTTCTACTATTGCGACCTATAAAATATGAATATAAAATAACGCGACCCTCAATGTGAAAAATAACGCGACGAAATCTGAAAAATTTAATGACAAGCTAGAAAGACACCTTGAAAATGTTTTATTTATTTTTATTTTAACGACTTATAATATGTTGTTGACACATTCATTTGATAATTAATTTTTTTTCGTTCGATTTGTTTAAAGCGAATGAATTTTAAAAGCTGTTTTATTATTATCAATCTAAAAACAGAGCAATCTGTTAGAAAATAGATGTATAGATTAATTCTTCTTACATAATCAAAATATTTTATTATTTTTGAAAAAATATATGTAGCATTTGTAATAGAATTTTCCCATTAAAACGACCCATTGAAAATCTTTCGCGACCCAAATTCGGGTCGCGACCCTAAGGTTGACAAACACTGGGTTATATTGTTGTATTATAGTTACATATATCATTTCAATATTTTTGCAAATGAAAAATAAAAAAAAAAATCCTTAAAAAAATATACACAAAGAAGAAAAACTAACTAAATTTTTCCTTCAACTCAACCTTTTTTTTTTTTTTTTTTGTATCCTTTTAAATTACATTTAACCTAATTTTTATACATATTTTATATAAAAGTAATACACATTTTTCAGTGCTTCCATTATTTTTATTTTAAATTTTTTTTTTTTCTTCAAAGATAACTAAATAAACAAACATTCTTTGATCGAAGAATTTTTGAAGCAAAATGCTTTTAGCTATTTTCTATTTTATTCTTTCATAAAAAAAAAAAAAAAAAAAAAGGAAATTGTTGCAATTTCTCTGCAAAAGCATAAAAATTTAAATAATTTTCTTATAGTCACAAAAATTGTAAAATACATGAAATTCTATTCTGAGGAAAAAAAAAATATATATATAAATATATAAAACAAAAAATATTAATGTAGAAATTTACATAATCTCATTTAACAAGTTTTTCTTATGTTTGTGCATGTACCTATATAGTATACGAAGTATATGACGAAAATATAAAATACATGTCTTTTTTTTTTATCGCTATTGTTTTTTTTTTCTGAAAACATGTTATGCAGGGAGATGAATTTTCTCGTTATTCATTCCATATATACAGTGCATATGTATATTAAGTCAAATTTAAATTAAATATAATGCATTTTCTTAATAATTTTTATATTCGCCATTGTCATTGTGATTATAAAAGTCATCTTGAAGCATTTTAAAAATATAAAGCTATATGATAATCAAATTATTTTATTTATGCAAATATACTTAATGCTCTTATCACTTTTTTTTAGTGTATACTAAGCAATTGGAAAAAAAAATTATATAAATAGAATAATGTTTTTTGCTAAGACGTTGTTTAGTAGAATATTAGGGTGAGTTAGGAAAAATTTTAACTATACATAACTTAAAACTTTCTTTTCACATTTATTGAAATAAAATAATAAATTTATTCTGATTTGTATGTTTTAGTTATTAAGATATAAAAAAACAATTATTAAAAAACTTATCAAACTGAAACCGTCCATAATAATAGTGCATAGTACCTTAAGATTCTTTGAATACAAAAAGTAAATTGAAATTAAAATACCTAGAAATATTATTGCTTTAAATTTGAAATCAATATTACAATTTGAAAAGAAATTGTCAAATTAAATTGGACAATACGACATACTACAAAATAAAACTATAGCAAGCCGGCTGCACTATAGTTAAAAGCACATTTTTTCTACTTTTTTCATCAACATAATTTAATTATTTATTATATTAATACTATTTTTCAAACATTTGAAAGATTTACAAAACATATTTTACACCTAGGTACTTTAAAATTCAAAACGTTATATTTCAATGATCTTCTAGATTTTCTGAATAATGTATGTCAAGAATGCCTAATTTTTTTTTTTACTGCAAAGATACAAAGTTAATTATTATCTTTTCGCAGCAACATATCTCTTGAAAAAAAAAAAAAAAAAAAAAAACTAAAATAGATTTAATTATGTATTTATTCTTGCAGCTATTGTATTATTCTGCATAAGAAAAAATTTGAATTATCTTATTTACATTATTTTCATACATTTTTAAGTTGCTTTGAAATTTTGTTTCATTAAAATGTTACAATATTTAAATAATGTTCTTTTAATGAAAAATAAAAAAAATAATAAAAAAAAAAAAAACTATGGTGTAAATTTGATACATCCAGCTTGAATTAGAGTTTTTTTGTGTCCTAATGAATAAAACATTATTTATTTTTATACTTTGAGAAAATTTTTGTAATGAATCTTTTTTTTTTTTTTGTTAAAGTGATAAATCTACATAAATCTAAAAAATACATATATAAAAAAGTATAATATTGCTGATGAAAAAAAAAATTCTTGGACTAGCACAGCAATAAATTTCCGGTATTTTTTAACTCAAGGTATAATATTTTATTAAGAAATAATTCCAGTTCAATTATTAGTTGATCTTTTACATTTTCAAACATTTTATCACATCGAATGACAATTAAAAATAAAAATAAGTCAATGGTCTTTAAAGATTATAATTAAGAATAGATTAAAAATTGAACTTGATCTTGCAATAATAAAATTGTTAAATTTCATTATCGTTGAGAGACAAGAGTATAATATACATAGTTTGTTTTATAACTGCCTCAAAATTGAAATTATTTTTTTTACTATACTTGAAACTGTATAAAATTAACTAAACTAGACTTTTTTTCTTCTATAGTTAATCCGATTTAAAAATGCAATTATAAAAAATTTTATCTAATCTGTTTAAATTTAAAAAATAAGATAGCTCGGGTGTTTAGCGTCATATTAGCTATTTAATTTTAAAATACCTTTCAAAATTTACATAATGATTCTAAAATTAAAAAGCATTTCTAAGTTTTCATATTGTCAAACGAAATTTTCTATTTGTTGAATTTAAAGGAATAAATCTAGTTATATGTAACACTATATAATACTACAATTGCGTATACAATATATAATAATTATATATACAATTTATTGTACATCATATCCAAGTATTCTTATCAACCCTATACGTATATGCATAATATCCAATTTCATTATTGTAATACTTTAATTTTATGGATTTTAATAAAAAGTTTTTTTTTACAATAGTGTACTTTTACCATGTTAACTTGAAAACTTTATGGGAAATTATATGGATGGATTATTTGAAAAATTAATAATCTAATATTGAAATATGATGTGGCATATCAAAAGAAAGAAGATATAAAATAGAATTTATATTTGAGAAGTCAAATATTAGTTTTTTACTATTTGCAAACATGCAAGTTTTAAATAAGAAAAGAGAAAATTTTCAATATATTATGAAAATTTATTTATACAAAGAAGACAATTTATTTCAATTTATCGCATTTAATTTAAAGCATATAAGTTAAGAAAGTTTTTTACATTATTATAAAATACTCGCAGTACGTAATTTTTTAGCAAAACGAAATTACATTTCAATATAATATATTTTTGTTATAATTTAATGACATTTAAGAAAAAAATAATTTATCGACATTTTATAACTCAAGAATAATGTATTAATCGGGTAAAGGATATATACCTAATTAACAATATAAAATTATGTTTTTTGAACTTAATTTTTTTCAAGATTTTTTCAATTTTACAAAAAATTAATATAATATAATATGTTTATAATTAATAAACAAATAGCATTATATACAATCTAAGCACTAATGGATTTAAGAGCCTGCTGTCAGTAGTAGTAGTAGTAAGGGTCCCGCTTGGTATATACATACATACTATATATTATATACCGCAATTTGGTAAAAATGTTCAAATTTATTGTAAAAAAATACAATATTATGTACGTTACGTATATATAGAACAAAACCTAATTATAAAAATAAGGTTTTTCTTTTGAAATTTCAATTTTCATTATCTTTACCAAATTATTTGATATGTAAGTTAATATAATATCTACCTTGCAAGTAAATAAAATTTTCAGATTTTTTTAAAAATATTTATTATTATTATTATTTTGGTTCACGTCAAAAACATTTATATTATAAAAAGGCTTTCAACGAAGAAAAACAATTTAAAGGATTTTGGGTAAAAAAAAAAAGAAAAAAAACAGCATAATAAACCGCAACCAAAAAGAAAAACAAATTATTTGACTTCAAAGAAAATCTATTATCTCTCTTGATTTCAATAAAGAAACTGAAAAAATATGTACAAAAGTACTGCGATGCTTTGTGAAAGTAAAAATAAAATTAAGTATTATTTTTAAAAATTCACATTAAGAAATTTTACAGTTTTCTGGTTCGTCAGCTAAATTTTAATAACAGCCAAAAAAAAAATAATAATATTTTTTAAAATCTCTGTATGTACAGTGAATTAATTTCCTTGTTATTCGAATTTATAATTAAAAATAAAATCAGAAAACTGAATTCGAATCGAAAATGTGTGAAATGTTTCTTTATATTAAACTATATTAGGTGCAAAAGCTAAAATTATTGTTACCTGCTGTTGCATTGCACGCCTTTTATAAAAAGTTTATATAACTTTCAGTACAAGAAGAGCATTTTTTAAAGCATTTTTCAATCAAAAGTATTTCTAAAGTATATAGTCATTATCGGTCGTCTTGGTTTTCACTGTGTTAACACAAAAATCTCACATTCCCAGAATTAGTGTCAAAAAAACTAAAATGTTCAAATATTTTGATCTTAAGGAAATTGAAAATCCAAACAAAGAAAATCAATTTTATTTTTACATCCGTTTAATGAAGCATTACGAACCCATCCACTTACTTACATTTGATTTTATATTCGATTCAATTTAAAAAACACAAAAAAAAAACCAAACGAAAAACGCGTACAAAAATGATAAAAACAAAAATACAAATAAAAAATATACAAAAGAAGATGAAGTTTTTGAAGTGCTTTTTTATGTTGTTGTTCATGTTGGTTAACCTTACCTCATTATCCTTATCAGCATCCTTTATATGTTGGGCAATAAATCTAACTGCTCTCAAGGCTTGTAATACTTCTGGTGTTAAATTACGTGGAAATATATTGTCGGAGTCTATTTTTTTTTTGGCATTAAAACAAAAACATACAAATAATATACAATATATTAAAAAAAAAGATATAGACAAAATATACATACTTTACATGAACCTATATATATATAGAATTAAGGAAAACAAATTTTTTAAATGTAGACAAAATAAAAAATAAATAAAAACTGAATGGTTTCTTTTTTTTTAATTTAATTTTAATTTATATTTTTTTTTTTTTTTGAAAACCCTCTCTAATTGCGTTTTTTTAGAAGCATACCTGCATCTTTATTGTTTTGATATTCTTTTAGAAATTTACAATGCATCGCATTTATTGAAAAGATTTTCAAAGCATCCAACAGTCTCCATGATCTTTTAAAAATTTAGAAACTACAAAAGTTTCTCCCAGAGCTTCAGAGTAGTGTATTTTAAAGTTAATTTAACATTAAGTGAAATTGACAGCTCATAATATTGTTTTGTAAATGAAAGAAAAATATGTTTTAATAAAAAGTTTTTCAAAGAGATGTAAGAGCGACTACGATCTCTCAAAAATTTTGTTTTTACTGATCTGATTGCAAAAAATTGAAATATGATTGATTGATGAATTTCTTTAGTTGAACGATTTTGTTGAAAATAAAATTTAACAAAATCATAAAAATTAAGTTTGTATCAATTTTATCATTATTTAAATTAATTAATATTATTATTCATATTTATTATATTTTTATTTCTTTTTAAATTTCATTTACCTGAAGGATGAATTAAATTTGCATTCATATGATCATAAACCATATCCTGCCCATCTTTGAATTCATTTGGGAATTCACTGTAGCTGTCCCTATAAAAAAAAAAGAACTAAGTTATAAGCGAGTCACACTACAACTAAAAAGCCACTACTCATGACGGCTTTTTTAAATGCGTTCACACTTGCACTTTTTGGTTTTTTTTCTTTTTTTTCTCGTTTTGTCATATCTTTTTCCTTTTTTTTTGGGAATTTTTTTTGTTTTTTTATTCGTTTTTTTTAAAAAATTGCCGCCAACTTCCTGAAAGTATGCAATTGTTAGTTTATTTTTTTCTCACAGAGCTCATTTGTTATTTGATCCCTGATTTTCTAGTGGCTTTTTGAAAAGCCACTAGCTTTTTTTTCTTTTTTTTGTATGGAAAAAGCCACGAAATAGCCACAACGATGATAGCTTTTTGAAAAAGCCATTAAAAAGCCGAAGTGTGACAGCCTTATTAAAAATGGAAAAACAAATTGTAGAATGATAATATTAATATTAATAGCATTACTACTAGAAAATCTAACCTATTTATTAAACATTTTTGCCTAAAATTATAATTTGTGTATCAAAAGTCATTTATCATTATCTCAAATTTTCAAGGTGAAAAAAATTTAAAAACACAAATTATCAAATTCTCAAAATATCAATATTATTGTCCATTATTGTTAAAAATAAACAACACTACGAAGCGAAAACAAAAAAGTATTATTCTTAGAAAACTATTAACTGGAGAAAGGATCAAACTTGTATCCTGACCCTTATTCAAATTTTCTTTTTCTTCTGTTATATTTGTTTATAGAAAAATTGGCTATGTTTACACACTGAAAAAACAGATAGCTGGCGCAACTAATATAAAGGTCAAAACAAACTAGTGGATGACGTTAGCGAAATAGCTAATAGCAATCAAAAATAGCTAATAGTTTTACTTTTCAACATATCTCTTCATATGATTATTGGAAAATATGTGTATTCATATTCTATAAAAAAAAATTTTTTTTGTTATTTATTTTTCGCTAGACCCTAGACAAATTATTATACATTTAATAATAAATGCAAGATTTTGAGCACATATGTGACATATACTATCAGAAAATGTTGCAGTTTTAGTTAAAACTTTGTCGGCCGTCATGGTGTAGTGGTATTGCCATTATCCTACGGTGTGTTCGGTCGTGAGTTCGATTCCCACCAAGGACTGGAATTTGTGTCAATTTTTCAATTTGTTTCACTTGAATTAAGTGTTTGTGTTGTTTTTTTTTTAAATAGCTGGTTCTTATAGCTAATTTTCCAACGAGTTTTTTTTTTTAGTTTAACTTTAATAGAACTTAATAATGTTGTACCTTAGTTTCTTTTCCATATTTTAATTGAGACGATTTTCATTCATTGTCATTTAAAATTTCCATTTCAAAGGAATTTAAAATAAAAAAAAGAAAAGATAAAATTTTTTAAAGGGATTTTCAATTGATTCAAAAAATAAATAGATTTTATCAATGGGAGCTTAAAGTTTTCATAATTTTACATTTATATGCTTATTTTCATGACACATGTTATCAGAATTTTATAGTTTTTGAATAATTTTAACATATATTTTACAATTTACAATAGTTTTATCAAATAGTATTTTCTTGTTATTGTAAAATATAAAATGATATAAAATTTTTCTATTGTATTTATATATTTTAACTTTATCAATTTAATATTACGAGCTTTTGTTCAAATTTAACTATTATTATGATAATAATGATTGTAGACAATAATAAATTATAAATAAAAGTTTATATTATAAATTAGTCTTAAAATTTATTAAAATAATGAATTAAGGGCCTAATGAGGGTTTGGTAACACAAGTAATAGGTAAAATAATGTTGTACATTATTATGTATATATTATGAATGTATACATAATATATTTTTAGATAAGATTATTTTAAATTTTATTATTAATATAATTTTAAATAATACCCCACATCCTACAAATAAATTTTTATTATTTTATTTTTCTTTTAATAATATAATTTTGAATAGTAGAATACTTACACTGAACTATACTATATATATTTATACTCAAGATCTAAGAAATTATTTAAAACATTTTTTGTCTATTTTTTATTGTAGATATTTTATTATATGTCATTTTAACATTTTTGCATAAATTTGTATTTTATATTACTATAATATTTCATTTTCGAATTAAAAATACAGATACATTTATGGAAAATTATATATGCACATGTATATGAATATCTAAAAATGTTACTAAACGAACCAAACCCGTATGGCCGACCGTACAACTTTTTCACCATGAAAAATAATAGCTCCACTTCGTATACGAATATTTTTACAAATAATATAAATGAAGCTAATTATTAGATTATAATTTAGAAATAAATAAATTAAATTATAGAAAAAATTAAATTATAGCAAGGTGAAAGAATGGATTATTCAATTAATGTTATTATATATAATAGTTCAGAAATTAATTACGAAAAAATTTATGATTACCTTCTATAACCAGCCAATATAAAAAAAAAATATAGAATTTGTTTTACGGAAATGTGTTAGAATTGACTGGAACGCTCATATAATATGTGGATTAAATATATAAAATATTTCAAAATTCAAAAATTTTAGATTTAAGTTCATTTTGTGAAATTTCTATTTGCATAACTATAAGTACTAATTTAAAAAAAATCATAACATGGTTAGGTTATACACATTTGTGTAAATATTAACTGCTGCATAAGTATAAATTATATACATTATTTTTATCAAGTTGTTATTTTCAACCTATTTCGAAACGCAGATGACATTCATAAAAAAAAAATATTAAATAAATTTATACAATTATTATTATCAAATAACGACTTTTTTTTCAATAAATTTGATCCTTATTCAATTGAATTTTTATTTATTTTTAAATATCTTTCCGTTTTTTGTTACGAGGAAATAGAAAGTTTCCCGTGAAATGTTTATACAACCATTTTTTATTTTCTTCTATATCTTGTTAAGGGAAATTATTATCCTGATATCCTTTTCACAACTCCTTCTAATATTAAGCTCACGATATTAATAAATATGGTTTTTTATTCACTTTTTTTTTTGTGGTTTCTTTTATACGCAATACGCATAATGCCGTTAAAATTTATGATTATTCTGCAGAACATTTTTGATAACGATAAGAAAATTCTCTTTTACATCTTTTTATTATTCTTTTAAAGAACTGAAAGCATGAAATTTTTTTTAATATTATTTAAATACAGTTAAATGAAATTATTCCAGTAATTTAATGAGACAGCATTAAATTAGGTATATAAAAGAAAATAGAAACATGATATGAGGAAATATAAAACGAATCAAGATCTATACCACCAGTGTTTTCGAAGTGTTTTCAAGTATCGGCAAAGTTACTTAATACTATTTAAAAAAAAAAACCTCATCAAATGACTTGAGATTATGTACTATAAATTTATGGTAATCTAGAAATTCTACAATTCATTCTTTCAAAATCTGTCAAATAATACATTTTTTGGTATTTTTAAGCATCCAACATGTTATTACCTAATAATATAAAAGACAAAAAAGAAATTTTTTTTTAAAAACCAATAAAGCTTTTCTTTTTCAATTCTTCACTATATATATAGTAAATAATCTTGAGAAACAAATTTATTTAAATTTTATTCAACAGCGTTGCATCAAAGCATTTATTTATATTTATTAAGTATATTATAAGTTTGAAAAGTTTTTAAGTTCCACAAAATCTGGAAGGACAATATTCGATATGAAATTGTAAAAGATTTCACAAAAATATTAATTTTCAATATTGTACATATCATATTAAATACACCGAAAAAACAGATAGATGCGGCAGCTATATTTTTTGTATATTTCTTGCTATGTATATAGTTAAAATCGAACTAGTGAATTTTATCAAAAATGGCTAATAGTTTTCATTTTTAATATATCTATATCTGTTCATATGATTATACCAATATTTGTCAGAAAAAATTTTAGAAACTCACATCAACGAGTTATTAATTTTTGAACACATACTATCAGAAAATATTGCAGTTTCAGTTATATAACTTTATAGCTTGTTTTTATAGGTAATTTTCCATCGAGTTTTATTCTCAGTGTATTATTGACATAATATAATCATATATTTTATAACAAAAGCTTTATACCAACACCATATAATAGAGTTATAGTAGTATGTAATTATAATAACTTGATTCAATAAATTTATAATAATAATAATAATAAATTAAAATTGCAATTATAAAAATAAGGGACTTAAAATGATGATATAAAAAAGGGCGAAAAAAAAATTTAATTTTTTAAATGTAATTTAAATATAAAATTTTTGTTTGTCTTCTGGGATTAACATGGGTTAATGTTTTATTAATGCCAGAAAATAATGCAATTATCATATTATTATTACAATAATAATAATAATATACAGAAAACTTTAACTTTATGAAAATAACAAGAAAATTAAAATTATTCAAATTTGCAACAAGCTTATTTGTCAAATTTTCATTGATAATACATACCGCAAATTAAACAAGGTATAACAATGAAAAATGGAAATTGCATTTATTTTATCAATCCCACAAATATATAGGATTAATAATGTAGGAAAATATGACAAATTCATTCTCGAAGCTTTTATCCTATTAAATTTGTAAAAAAAAATTTCCTTATCTTCTTTGTAATAACATAATAAAATATTTGCTAAAATTAGTTAAAGCTCAATTTATTAATCATCTTGAATGCTACATCGATTTTATTTATAAATAAATAATAAATTAAGAATTTCAACTAATAAAATTAAGTTTAATTTGATGCATGAAATTTTTCAAATGTTTTACAAACTTGAAATTATATACATACAAATATGATAAGTATAAAACATGTTATAATATTTTCTAATTTGTCAAATCATGTGGAAAAATTTTATGGAAAGTCAAAAATAAAGTTATTTTTAATTATAATATTATGTGTATAGTTTTGAAAAACAATTTTGAATAATTTTAAATAAATCTATTAATATCTTAATTTATTTTAACGAGTTCGTTGCTTCTTCATTTGCGTAAGACGTCAACATATTATGTTATTTATACATGTATTGATTCGATGTTCAAAACAAAATGCTAATGAAACTTAATTTCTGTCGTGTTTAATAGTATTTTTATCATATTGAATAGTGTTCTTTTCACTTGTTATACTATGTTATACTATGTTATACTATGTTATACTATGTTATACTATGTTATACTATGTTATACTATGTATTCAGATTTAGTACTCTAATTTTTAGTTTTACATTGTTATAATATAATTTACCTAACTTATACAAAATGCTATTCAAAGACGAAAATAAATTCAACTAAATTATCAAAAAATTTAACATTTTTATAAAAATTTAAATTTCTAAATCAACTGTGCTCACAATGATATAACGCCTATGACAATAATATGCTCTATCTATATTAATATGCTATATATATTAACTTCTAATTTTCCTAACATCTTAACATTTATACTACAGAGTTTAGTTGTTATGCGCGTCTCTAATAAATATAAGTACAAAAAAAAAAAATTAAAAATAAAAAACACGAATATATTTTATGCAAATTTATGCAAAATAATCCTATCTCGACAAAATGTCTTTATATATTTGTATAGCCAAAAAGTAACAAAAAGAAAAAACCATTATTACACAAATAGTTTCAAAATTCACAAATTCTTGCAAATAGTGAAAATGTTTTTTCATGTTTTCGTCTTTTTTTTTTTATTTTATAAGAAAAACAATAGAAATAAACACGGCTGCGAAATAAATTTTCTTCTTTACGATGTTTTTAGTTCTGCATGTTGTATAGTACATTGCATATTAATACAACATTTCATATAAATGTTCAAATTCAAATATATATTTTGGAGGATAATAAAAACTATGTATAATTGTGCTGTCAGACACTAAAAATGTATATTCTTTGATTTTAAAAAGAGAGTCATTTAGGCTTAAATATTTCATTGATAATTGAAAATATACGTGTAGGTAAGTATTAAATTCAATGACTGTTTCAAAGCTGATCGAACATTTCTTTTAGCCTTGTGCAGGTGTTTAGAATAACTTAGAAAGAGATAAAATATTTAACGGTTGGTCAGCGGAATTTGCGGCGTTACCACACAACATTTTTTTATCGTAGTCTGGTAAGCTAACGGGGGGGGGGGGGGGGCAGCAGGGCGGCGGGCGGGTGGTTGGTCAACCGCCCGCCCGCCGCCCTGCTGCCCCTCCCTCTGTGTGTATACCACACAACATTTTTTTATCGAGGTCTGGTAAGCACACGAGGGGGGGCAGCAGGGTGGCCGGCGGGCGGATGGTCAGTGGGATTTGCGGCTTTGGGTGTTATTTCTTTTCAAACTAACAAAAAATGCAAAAAGGAATTAACGCCCATGGGCGTTATTACCCATCATTGTGAGAAATAAAGCCAAACGCAATTTGGGCTTTATTTCCCACTACGGAGGGAAATAACGCCTTTTGGGCGTTAATACCTTGGGCGTTATTTCATGTCACCGCTCTAAATAACCGATTTGAAAACAATATTTTATCTTTCATTTTAATTTTTTTTTTTGTACATACTAGAAATAGAAACTAGAGCTGACTAAAATTTTCATTTTGTAGCTCTTCGTTGATGGATCTATTAGTATTAATTATTGCGCCGCTATTGCTAATTAATTAAAACGCGTAAACCCAATAAAAAATTTAAAAAAAATTTAATCAATTACTTATAATGTAAAATGTCCTTCATTTTTGAATTTTTAATCCTATCGCCTTTTCATAATAAATTTACTTGAGAGATTTTATGGTGTTTTTCTAATAATACTTTAAAAGCCTTTAATACTTAATTATTTTTGTCCTATTCAGAGAACATTTCTATTATACAACAACAAAAAAAAGACAAATTAAAGGGATAATAAATTTACATTTTACATAAAATACAAAATTTCTGTGTGCTACTAAAAGTATATACAATTATGTACCTACTCTTGTGTACACACTATATACGTATGTAAGTTACGATAATTTTATTTGCGTATCTCATCAGTTTTTGTTTTTTTTTATTATTAGAATTAAATTTTTGTCATTCATGTAGTAACTAATACTCAATCTTTTATTACTATTCAATTCCTATCTAAATAAACATTTGATTACACATTTACAGCATTAACATTAACAAAAAAAAAAAGGAAAACACAAAATGGGAAGAAACTAACTCACTTAATGCACTATATTATATTATGTTTATTTGGTTGGTAAAAAAACATTTGGCTTAAATTTATTTTAATTTAATATAATTACATGAATAAAAACGATGACAACCCTCGAAAAAAATTCTTAACTTTAATTTTAAATCGTTGACATAATAATTTATAATGAAAATCTTTAATAGTATGTATAATCGTAAGTGCTTGCAATTACAAAGTGCGTAAATAATTTGAGCTCGATATGTGGGTCGAGATCACGACAGAAGACGCTGCAGGATAACGCAAATACAACAATCGAGTCTAATCGGTATTAATATAGCATATACTAGCATACATCTCCTATTTGTCGAACCAATGGGAAATAGCTACTTTTTTACTTTTTAATTTATGTGTTTCATATGAAAGCAATATTTGTAATAAAAATTTTAGAACTTTATGATGTGTAAAAAAATATTTTTTGTTATTTATCTTCGAGTAACAAATTTATCTAAAATTCATTTGCTTTATATTTTTCGACGATATAATAATGAATGTTAGATTTTGAGCAATATAAAATAATATAAAATAATAGCTAAAACTATCAAAAATATTGTAGTTTTAGCTATTATTTTATAGCTGCGGGTGATAGCTGATTTTCCAATGAGTTTTTTGTTTCCGTAATAATTTAAATATTTAAATAATATTTGTACTCACCTCATCTCAAGTTCATTGATGTAAACAATATTATGCATAGAATCATCATAATCTGGTAAGGTGTATTGAGTTCGCCTCATCATCATTACTTTTGGCATAAATTGTAGGAAAATTTTTCTTACCAATGGTGACATATTGTGTGTTGATGTTGATCTGTGAATTAGAAACGAAAACAAACCCGCACCCACAAAAAAAAAATTACCCAAAATTCAAACCAAAAAAAAAAATAAAAATAAATAATTAGTAAAATAAATAAATGTATGATAAAATTAGCATTATCCGAATAATTAATAAAAATTCAGCTTATATTACATAAGCGCTTAAGCTCACCTCCACCCCAATACACACTCACACATACAACAAAATAGAGAATCACGTACTTATAAAGATTTTGGAACACATTTTATATAAGTAAGTATTATAATGCTATCTATTTACTATATATATAAAAAAAACTTAATTATATGAAAACCCATTTTTTTTTTCATAACTCGAAATTTTGATCATCTCGAAATAAATTAATACGCGTCGACGAACAATTTGCACAGTGAACAATTAACCTATAATAGTATGCCTATTGTACTTATAGTATACTGTGTTGTTGGACTATCGATACACTTCTAAAAAAGTCTACGAATTATTTAATATCGATTTTTTCCTGTCGAACAAAAGTCTTTAACTTAGTTAAATATCATAATGACTTTCTGGTTCAACTAGTCTCGAGCCGAAAAGAAGATGATCAAAATTTTTGGCGCAATGTTCAAAAACATGCAATTATATATTATGTACAATAGAAAATTTACATAGATAGAGAGTGTCATGTTTTATTATATTATTTTGTAAATTATTTTCGCATAGTTAGATGATAAATTATTGAATTAAAAAAAAATTTAGATATTTATAACAAAAATAAAAATAATAAATAAATTTAAATTTAAACAAAAACAAATTATATTTTTTTTTTATATATAGAGAATGGAATAAAAAATACCATTCATTTATCAAGATGAATAATAAAAAAAAAATAAATAAAATTTATATAAACTTTTCTTGCATTTATTTTTTATTTTTTTTTTTTCCATTATATAACTCTAAACGGCTTTTATACATTTTACATCTATTTTGATGAAAATTTTATTTCGTTGAATTATTGGGTTATAAAAAATTTTCTCAAAATACATGTAAAAATTTAACTTTAAATATTGATTATTTATAAAAAAAAAAAAAAACAAATCGAAGTATAATCATTAATAATGGAATTATTATGTGAAAGTATTTTCAATAAATATATTTGTACGTACAATATTATGTACCAAAGTACATAAAATACATATAATATAATATTATTTATTTGTATTTATTATTTATATTTATTTTTTGAACGAAATGAAAAATATAAAAGAGACGAAATATAATAAAATAAAAAAATGTGTATATATTTTAAATAAATAAATAAAACTTAATATTATACACTAAAAATTGATCCGAAATATTATTGAAAAAAATTTGATGAAAATATTTCGAGTAAATATTAAAAATTTTAAATAATTTTATTTATTCCTTTTGATTTTGAGCGCCTTAGATTTTCAATGCAATTACATAAGAATTAAATTTAAATTAATATTCAAGTTTTTATTTTCATATTCAAAAACTATAAATATACTATTTTCATTTTCTAAATTACAAGCATAAATTTTTTAGAATTGAATTTGAACTTGAACCAATTGAATTTGAACTTTTAGATTTAAATATTTATATGCAAAGTTTTATCATAATCATAAGTCTAAACGGCAAAAACAGACTAAATGATCGTAAAAGACTTTCTTTCAAAAATTGTAGAAGAAAAAAAATTTTTTTTAGATGAAATTCCATTGTAATATTGAACTATTAAATTGTATTATCTCTTAGAAGTAATAAAAATTCTTTGAATAATGAGGTTAGCAAGCCCTTAGAATTGAAGCTTTTATTTTTGTAGACAGTAATGAAACCTGAAAGCAATTATTATTTTTACACAGGAAACTTATTTGAAATTCTATTAATTTTTTTCATTAAGAATACTTTTAACTTTAATGAAAGAATGTGGTATTGTTTCGTCCTGATGGTGTTAAGCTTAAAACTCATCAGAATAATTCACTTTGGAAACGGTTAATAACAAAAAAAAATTAAAACTTTGTTGTTTGTTTAGGTCAGTCTGGTTATGACATAATCAATACAATAGAAATAATAGAAAATCTATCATTTAAAAAGATTCAGTTAGGTCGTCAAAGTTACGATCTGAAAAGAAATATTATATCGAAAATTATAATTCTGAACAAAAAAAAATATCTATCACTCTTTAGAAAAGTATTGTACTTTTGAACATGTTATAATTAATAATTTAAAATATTAATAAAATAAGAAACCATTCAAAATTTATATATTTCTTTTTATAACAATGATATCTTTGAAGTAATTTGAAGCCTTTAAGAAATTGAAATATCTATGTTAATGTTGTATATGTATGTATCTACATTATATAGGTACATATAAATTCAAAAAAAAAAATATTTAATAAAATTTTGAAACATTTTATACTATGCATTATTTTGTAAACAAATAATATTTTTATTTTCTCTGTGAATTTATGCGTGCTAACAACCTTATATGAAACCCTTCTTCTTTTTTTTTTTGTCCTTTAAGATAGATACTACACATCTATATTATTATCTGGCATCTAATATTTTATTATCCTTCATTTTATTTTATTTTTTTCATTTCTTTTCTTAAATACGTTATAATATAATATTATATGTTGTGTGTACATAATATATAAATTGTAGAATATTTATAATATATATATATAACGCAAAATTACACACACACATAATATTAATGTGCGTTTATTTTATGCGTTATTCGTGTATAACATACAAAATGTACATAAAAGGTACTTTGCAATTCTTTTTTATTTTTATTTTTTTGTTTTTGTTCTTTGCTGCTGCGAAGCTTTTCTTTTATAATATTTTTATGCTATGGTTAAATGCGGGCGCAATTTTTAATGAAATATATGCTTTATAATTTTGGTTTTTTTAAAAATTTCTTATTAAAAAAAAAAATGTATTTTTAAAAAAGCCTTTGTTAATATTACTTTAAAATAATATATATATAATTTATGATATTATTAAAAATCATATATAATATTTTATAATTAAAAAATAAACTAAAATAAAATAAATACATTGGATAATATTATATGAGTAATTATATATTTAGAAATTAAGAAAATAAATTTGTTCTTTTTAGGATAATAATTATGCTTGCATGCATAAAAGATAAAAATAGAGTTAAAAAATTAAAAAAAAATATTGTGTGCAACTTCAGTTTTGATAGTTATAATTTCTGTAATAATTAATTAATAATTAATTAAAAACTTATGCGAACTTTTTCAGCTTTTGGTTTTGCGTTCCTTATGTTTAATTTACATTAGAAACTGCATTCAAAATTTGCTAAAATCCTTGTTCTATTTTTTAAAATATCTGGCTCAGTTTTCAATTACGGTGATTATGACAAGAAACTTTCTGGGCTGTGATTGAATTCTTTGATTATATATATTATATAAATTCACTTTATTTTAAGTATTTTGCCAAATAATGTCAGATATAAGACTATTATAGTAATTTTGAACTTTTTTTTACTACTTTAAATGTACAATCGTCGGTCTCATGCAAAAATCACGAAACTGCGAAAACCTAGTTTTGAGAAACATGGATTTGAAAATTTTTTTTTCTTTTTTTTAGTACGTTTTGGTACTTCCGGGAAAATAGAAATAATCTTGCGAATAATTTATGAGCTTTCGACTTTTAACTTTGAACATATTAAAATTTTAGTTTTTTATAATTTTTCTACAATATTAGGTCAAAAGGGCCAAAATTACAGTTTCGTGATTTTTGCACGAGACCGACGGTCATAATTTCTACAATACTTTTTTATAATTTAAACGTCACTTTTATAATAAATTGCATAATTATTTTTAAAATTTTAACTCTAATTTTTTTTTTTTTTTTCATAGGAAATGATTATAAAAACGACAATTGATTGTGATTTTAACATTCCGAAAAAATAAAAAAAAAACTTATAAAAAAAGGTTAAATAAAATAACGTCACCTAGTACGCAATCAAAAATTAAATAAAAATAATAAAAAAAAAAATTCAAACGCAGTATTTAACATAATACGTTTGTATAGTAGTGAAATTGAAAATTGTTCGCAAGCTTCAATAAATTCTCAATAGCTCTATTAATTCCGCCCTTATTTCGGTATTATGTATTTTGATCAAAAATGTGGCTTTTTCATTTAAATTCAAAAGATATCAAAAATGTTTTATTTCTGTTTGAGTATATACTATTATTATACAGGATATTTCAGTTAAGTACATAAAAGTTCGAATTTTATGTATGAACACGTTTAGAATTTTTTCATAAGCTTCCTCCAATAAAAATTTTAAATTTTTTCGAAAATTGATTAAAATTATCTTGACAAATATGGTTACAATACTTATTCAACTGAAACACCCTGGACAACAATATATAAAATTGAAAAATGAAAAAAAATCTCACAAAAGATTAAATATAAATACTCTTATTGTCAATCAAAATTGTTAAGATATTGAAAATTCGACAGATGTTAAAAATTATTAAGAACGAGTTCTTCAGTCTGAAAGTAATTAGGTACTTTCATAAATTAAACATATCAAGTTAAAGCAGTAGGAACATTGAAAATGTTGCTTTTTAATTTTTAACATTGGCTTTTTTTCTTTCTCAATTTTCCGACAAAAAAAAATTTTGTTATAGGTATATTGATATTTTAATATCGTAGATAGACTGTAAAATCAATTTCTTTGGAATTAATTAAAAAATTTATATTTTTTAGGTTTTCGAGAAAATTAAGACATGTGAAATACATAAATCCGAAAATGTTCGTCATCGTACTAAATAAACTAAATAATCAAGTTTTGATCAAAACAGGATCGACTCTGGAATGCCATTCAACTTAGAGCTTCTTTAATATTATTTTTGAACTTATGGTTTCAAAATATATTAGAAAATTGAAAATTGTAGCTTTGCTATTATTTTTTGTTGGTCAACCTTTCAACTTTAAAGATAACATTTTTGACAAATTGTACCAATATTATATATAACGTTGTAATAATAAGCTACTATGGCAAAAATTAAATAAAATTTTATTTTTAATTTAACATACAAAATTTGATTGATTAATTTATGTTAAAAATAAAGGAATAACTACAAACTATTTATGTTCGAAAGTAGCATATACTTATATATAGGTACTTAATTGAAAAGAAAATTTATCTATAAGTATAAAATTAAGTCAAAAAAAATGTATTTTTTTTTTCCATGGTGTGACAAATTTTGATTGAAGCCAATCATTTTACTGACCAATTTACATTTATTATTATTAAAATAATTTCAATGAATTTGTTTCAAATTGAAATTATTAAAAAAAAAAAAATATTTTCAATAAAAAATCAATTTCAATTTTCAATTTACGTATATTTTTGGGTGCACATATTTATTTACTTTTTTTTTTTTTTTCTTTGATGTAATGAAAAATTTTGATGGGAATGTATCTTTTTTATTTTTTTTTTTTGGAAACTTCTATAAATTTGTTATATGCAAATGATTTAATGAATTTTTCTTTTGTTTTATATTTATATTTATTTTAATTTTTTTTTGAAGATTTTTTTATAAGTTATTTTTTTTTTTTTCGTGAATAATTGGTACCTGAAATGTATATTGAGTACGCATACAGTTGTCCAAACTGAAAGCGAAACCAATATCATTGTGAATAAAAGATATTTTCCCAATAATGGTATTGCCAATGATGTTGGTGGAATCTACAAAATTTATTTCTGAATTTTTTCTTCTATTTTTTCTATTTTTTTTTTTTCTCTCATTTAAATATATATTTTTTTATATTTTGAATAAATTTTATTTAAAAAAAAAAAAAAAAAAGAAAGTAGAAAAAAAAAATGCAAATAACTAAGAATAATAAAAAAAAATTCATAATGATAACAGAAAAAAAAAAAAGTATATAAAAAATAACTATAAAGAAAATTTTATATTTATAAATATAGAAAATCCCATACAATTTCAGCCAGAAGTAAAAAGAACACAGTCAATGAGACAAGAATCGATATACACAATGTGACCTGAAAATATAATTTTTTTTTTCTTTTGATATTTTTTATATGGTTTTTTATATTCTGCAATTTTTAATTTTAAATCTATATATATATAATATATATATATATATGTATATATATATAATATATAAAATATTTTCGATGATGGTGGGATGTAAGGCAGACTATTATCATAATTTTGCCTTTTTTTTTTCTTGCTTTAAATTTATATATTTTTTTGTGTTTGAGAACTCAACTTCTTCAAATTATGTTTTGTATTTTGACTGAAATTTGTATATTAGCATTTAAAGCCGTTTTCCATTAAAAACGAAAATTATAGAATATTTGTGTTCTCATTAAATGTTCGTTATTAAATGCTTATAATAATGTGATGTCTAATTCTCTCAGGACAGGGCTGAAAGTGAATTTCGATGAAAATTGGCATAAATGAGTAAGTCCATTAAAGGAATCTAAAAAATGTTTCGCTTGCGATTGAAACCAAGAAACCTGGATAGTATAAAAAAATATAAAGGAGCCCCAAATTGACATGTTCCAGATTTTTTTAAAATCTAATGGTAATAAGAATGTATAAAAAAAATCTTTGAGATAAACAAAAGTTATAGAAAACTAAATTGTTATGTTAATTTAAAAATTTAAGAAAGAAGTAGATGTTAATGTGGTTAGCAATTTTGAAACAATGGTTTGAATGAAAAATATGGCGTCAGAAATATGGCATATGACAAGAGTGTCAGATTTCTATTTATATACCTACCTTAATCAAATCTTAAATTATATAAATTTAACAATACT
The DNA here is from genome assembly GCA_964007475.1 of Hybos culiciformis. Taxonomy (NCBI): domain Eukaryota; kingdom Metazoa; phylum Arthropoda; class Insecta; order Diptera; family Hybotidae; genus Hybos; species Hybos culiciformis. The sequence continues at coordinate 26,248,127 of OZ023273.1, read as the reverse complement.
ATAATTTAATAATCCAAGCAGATACTTTTTCTAGATACAAATTGTAGCATATATGTAATATACATTATTGTTTAAAAGATTACAAGGACCAAGGACACTATAAGTCAATTATACAATATTCAAACAAAATATTTGGAAAAATAATTATCAAAAGTTGAGAACATCGCATTTAGGTATTTGATTTCCAAATATGTATATTAACTGTAAGGCAAATTTATTGTTTTAACAGTCTTTAGCAATACATCTCCATCCACTAAATTTTAATGATAAAATTATATAATAAAAACTTTAAAAATATATTCTTCACATACTATTAAACTTAAGGTAAAATTAAAAAAAAAAAATTAAACTTTTATTTAATAAATAATATTTTTATATTTTTTGTATTTGTGGAATAAATGTGTGATCTGTGATTTGGATTTGTGTCAACTTTAATAACTTTCTAACGTTAAACTAACAATCATAAACATAATAACTTATTTTTTTTATTATTTTTATATATTTTTACACTTTTTTTTATATATTTAAAGCATGAATATTTGGGGGAAGGATATTTTCATCTAAAATAAATATTCCTAATACATAAATTCTGAAATATTCATTATCAACCTAATATTGCAATTAAAAAAAAAGGACATTATGTTGAATGAAAAACTATTTTTTATTACTTGGATTAAATACGGGAAACAAGGTTTTGAAAAAGGAATTTTTCAAAATGTACATATGTAAAATGTTATCTATACAAAATTCAAAAAAAAAAAATTAATTCTTATCGATACAGGGAAAATTTTAAAAAGAAAATTCGGAAAAAACTTTTTTTCGAAAAAAATAAATATATTTTCAATTCCAAAATATGTTTTCAATTGATGTCTTTTCAATTAATATATTACATTGTTTTTATTTTGTATAATAACGTAAGTAAATTTTTCAGATCAAATGTTTTCCTCTTTTTTGAAAAAGCAAGATTAGGAAAAAACTTCAAGAAGTATAGTATTAAAATTAAGTTTGTACTTAAAAAAAATGTTACTTAAATTATGTCATCTTTTTAATTTTGTGAAATTTTATGTTTTTGTGTTCAAAAAAGATCTTATTAAAGAGAATTAATATAATTTTTTTCGTTTAGGAATTTCTTACTAGAGTCGTATAATGAGTAGGGAAAACTAAGTTCATTGTGCTTATTATTTCCTAATGATGTTTTCTATAATCGTAATGTTATTTTGTTTACTTATATTCTTTTACTAATAATAGAATTGCGAATTCTCTTGATCTAACTATATTATGATACTTAATAGGCACAATTTCTTCTATAATATACAATATAATGTAGCATTTTTAAAATAAATAATCTAATGACATTTAATAAAGCTGATTTTATAATAATTAACATTTAACATAAACTTAAAAAAAATAATAAAAATTTACATAAACAATATTTTAAACCCTTATTTTCAAAAATAAAAATAAATCATATTTTTCAATAAAAATTTTCCACAAAAATATTCAAATATCTAAAATGTTATGCAAATTTTTTTTAAAATCTTAAACAGATTTCCATATTTTCCAAGTTCATATTTTTTTTTTGCAATATTTTTATCAACATTATATCAAATAAGTAACTTTTATTTGTTCTGTTCATATTTGCTGTACGTACATACATATTATGTTACACTCTATCCCCCAACTATATTTTTAATTTATGAATATTCATTCATCTTTTTGAAATATTTCATATACAAAATCTCATAATAAAAAAGAAAATATGTATATACCTATACACTATAAAATTGCGTACAGGACCTAATAAAAAAACCTTCAAGTACTTATGACACTTTAAATAAATATCCAGTCACTTGAGTTTTCAAGAGAACCAACTAAAAAAATATTGAATATTGTATATAATATCGATTATTTATCAAATATTAGATAAATGTATATATACAAGAAGTTATTATAAAATGACATATTTTTATTGTATCGTAATAACGTCTATAATATATAACTAAAAACTTCGTCTGAGGACTTAGACATAAATATAATGGATATTCACAAAAAGAAATCCATAGCAGACGTCTAACTTAAATTTTAATTAATTCTGTTGCATAAACATATATATTTTAAATATTTTAAATTATAAATTGTGAAAAATTTTCATAAATTATTTATACAAAAAAAAAAAATATAATTTATTTTTAAATTTTTTGCTTAACACTTATTAATATCTTCTATTATTTCCAGGACATACATAAATTAGTATACCAAAACATTTGCCTCCAATTATATAAAATGTAGATTATTTTTTGTCATTGTCTATATCAAAAACATATTATATTATATAGATTTCTATTTATTTTAATATTTTTCAACGAAAATTATATTTTGGAAAAATAAGAATACCGAAAAATTTTCTACTAAGAGTATTTCTTCCACTCATCTAATTTTATGTGCAAAGAAAAAAAAAATAATATTAAAATAAAACTTGAAGATATATTATATCTAATAAAAAACAAACTTTCATTTTAGTCGTAAAACTACATTTAATCCTTAGAATCATAATAATAACAATAATAATAATAATAATAATAATAATAATAATATTTTCTTAAATTGGTGCAAAATCATAAATTTTTTTTTAATATTTTACATACTTATTGTATATATTTGAAAAAGTTGTACTGAAAAAAAATTCCATAGATGAATTTCAATATTTTATTTTTAATAATTCTAGTTTTAATACAAAGTTGCGTTCAATTTGTTTAATTTTAAATTGTATTTTTATTAACATTAATCCTAAATTTCCGAAATATGTATACATAAAGTAATCAACTTCTTCTGCATTCAAAATTTTATGATTTTTAATCTCGAGTTTATATTTTAAAAAGTATCCTAACATTTTTTATTATATTCTTTACATATGAAATGAAATGAAAATTTTGTTGCACCCTGTTTTTTTTTTGTAGATTTTTTATTTAAGTGTTTTGCCATCTTCAAATCAATAAAACTATATCGTACAACGAAACTATATTGTAACAAATATATATATATATGATTCGTCAAAATCAAATACCAAATATTTACAATCGAAACAATTACAAGTAATTGATAAATATTTTTAATAAATTTCAATTTAACAATATGTATTTGAATAAAGGTTTAATTATAATTTTAAGCTATTTTATAATTTAAAAAGACTTTAACTGAATAATTTAATAAGACTTCACAAAAATATGTTATCATTAAATTATCTGAACCCAAATTTAATATCAAATCCATTGAACAGAGTTTTTTTTTTTTTCAGTGACTTCTCTTACAATTATATAACTATTTTTTTTTTTTTTCAAAAACGTGCATTTCTAGATTAAGAAATAAGTGTATTTTTAAGTGAAAAAAAAAAATACATAATATTACATTATAAATTTCTCAAGTATATTGTGTATTAAAATAAAATAGAAAAAGAAATATATATATATATATTTTTTTTTTGAATAAAAAGAAAAAATAATAATAATTTTTTTATGAGAAATAAAAGAATTATATTATATAAAAAAAAAATTTTTTTTTTTTTTTACATAATAGTTTCAAAAAAAAGAAAATTATTTTTTATTCAAAAATAAAAAAAAGAAAATGATTTTCATAAATTTTTATTTTTTTTTTGAATACATATCCTTTTTTTTTTTTGTAACACTTTGATATTTGATCCGTTGAAGATCTCTCCATTCAAATAAATTTAGAGGAGCATAGTTATTATATTTATGAAATTATGCCTGCTATAGAACCGAAGCCTAGAAGTATTATTTTATCGTGCAAATGTTTAAATTTACTTTACTTTTGCACTGTGAAAATATTAAATTAAGGCCAAAAAATGAAATTAAGTTTTTTAATATCTAAAGACATTATTTTATCGCTTAATTTTTCTTTTACATTTTTTTAATTGGGTTCTAATTTTAGTCAATACATCACCAAAATATAAAAAAAAAATCAATGTAAATTCATTAGAGGAATAACACATCAATATTTTGACAGTATGGCTTTATCACAATATAAACCTTGAAAAAGCGAAAAAAAAAAAAATTCTTTAAAAGCTTTATCCTCATTATCGCAATAAACTACATTCACGTCATATATTAATGCGCCCCGCATTAGAATCACTCAGGTGTTAAGTTTATGTTCTTAAAAAATATGTAGATACTTAATATATAAATATTTAAAAGTTAAAAGAAAACATTAACATTATAATATTTTAACCTGAAAGGTATATAGAAATTTTTTTTTTCAGAATTTCTTTTCTTTTTTTTTTTACTTGAAGTTTTAAACCGCACATCATTAAAATGTTATACATACTTCTAAAACTCCCTGTTTATATTTTCTCTATATGTATTTTTGTTTTAGCAATTAGGTATTTTGAAATTTTTCAACATTATGTAATAAATTATAGCATTAAGAAATAAAAAAAAATTATTTTTTCTTAAATTAATTAACTTAATTGAGCATTTAACTATGCTATAAGTTCAGAGTAGTCAATAATATAAGTTATTATAAGTCAATCTTAGTGAAGTAATTTCCAAACTAGCTTTTTACAATATCTTTATAAATTTCCAAAAAAAAAGAATATGTATTTTTTTTTATTATTTTCGTACCTTATTTTATGTATATAATAAATTGTTTGATTAGTTAATTCTATAATAATTTCTCTTTATGAAAATTTTTTGTACTTACTTTCTCTCCTGAATCACTTGGCAAATAAAATACTAATACCGTTAAAAATGTTAAAGCTACACATGGAATTATTAAATTAACGGTATAAAAAAGGGTTTTTCGACGCATTGTCAATTTAAATGTAATATCTGTTTATATTATATTAATAATGAGTATAAAAATATTTTATTAAAATTTTTTTTATATTATATTAAAAGTATTTATTTATATTTTTATTAAATAAATTCAAATAAAACTACTTTACCAGAAAATGGTTCCGATGTTTCAGGATAGTATTCTTCATTTTTAGTTGCCGGAACTTCTAAAATATCCCATTCAACTGATGGATAAAATACGCTTAAATCAATTCCAACTTTTACAAGATTATTTCCAGGAACCTTAACAAAAAAATTAATATAAAATAAATTAAACAGAAAGAGCAGAATGAATACCAGAATAAGATTGAGGGAAAAACTATGTACAGTGTAAATAATTCAATTATAATTTGACTCTGATGATATGGAATTGATCATACAGCAAAAGATACATTTTTCATAACAACATTCAAATTTTTGTAAAAATATTCTTCTTGTAATAGCATGTTGTCATTAATATAATGTAAATTAAGATCAATATTTCTTTTATTATCCTGCACTGCAGTTTTCATTAGATTAGTAATGGAATATAATTTTATTCTCTAGTCTATAATCGTTATCTCAAAATTAAGCCTTTGAATAACATTGGTGAGTTGGAAAATTAATGCATATATACCTAACATTATTTTTAATTTTTCCACATTTAATTTTTTTGCTACAAAAAAAATATTAACATTTTTTGCATATAACTATTATATTTTTTGCATAACTATTAATATTTAAAATACTAGAAATGGCCACATCCTTAAACATTTTTATTTTTCGTCAACGCTATATTCTCTATATGTATATAATTATTATAAAATTTTAATCAAATGTTATATAACTAATTTTCATTAAATTTCTTAAGAAATCTCTTAAGAATTTTCTAAAGAACATAAAACTAACTTATAATATTAAAAATTCATTATTATATTTATTATAAAATTTTTTTCTCAAAATTTCTTTCTTTACCTATAATATAATAATATGTAAAAACTTATAATAATTATATTCTCTATAATATGCACTCTTTTACCTGATCTAAATGCTTCAAATCCACTTGCAAACCATTGTATGTCCATGACCCAAATTTCATAAAACAAATTTGTTCATCATATGGAAAATATTCAACATTCATTTCACATGATGCTTTATAAATAGCTGGTGGCTCCCAAAACACTTCACCAGTATATTTCAAAGTTGCTTTAGTCATTAAAGTTACCTTAAAAATATAAAAAAAAAAAAAAAATTAACACAATATTTAAAAAAATAAAATAAAAAATAATAACATGATAGTTTTTGGAAAAAAAAAAATTTCTTGGCAAGTTATAATCTTTGATATTTCCCCATTGCATTCGAATGAATAATAATATTGTATAAAAAAAATTCTGAAAATTACTTAAGAGCTGCAATAACAGCGTAATTTTTTTTTTATTTGGATGTATCACAATTAATCTAACATACTTTATAATATCTTACCTCATAATTACCATCCCAATTATTATATAAAACAATATCTGGTAACCATATGTGCTCTGATGGAACATATAACATTTCAACTCCACCATATTCATCAGGATCCCATCGTAATTTATAGTCATACCATTTCTAGAAAATATATGTTTTACTAATTATATAACCCGGAGCATAATTCAAACTTAAAAGCATAACTTCGGCTTCATATGTACATCATGGCGTCAAAATATGATAACTCAACAACATAACTTTTATAATCAAACATAAACATATTAACAAAAAAATTCGAACTGACAATCCGATAAAAATTGTACAATTTTCACTCACAATATTGTAATACCAAATAATAATATCAAAATTTTCGAAGTTCAGAATTGTTATTTTAAAGAAACTTGAAAGTAATATGTAGGTAACAAACGAAGAATAATACTTTTCTAATTATAAACAACTATAAAAACAAAGTTCTAGAAGAGGGCAATCTAGCCTACAAATAGTGGAAGTTCGAATTCGAATTTATGTCTCAATTATTTTGGCGAACTTAAGACACTGCAATGAGCCAAAGCCGGCCGCAGAAATAAAAATTTCTGCTGCGAACTTGTGACCCTTTAAAATGAATGATAAGTTCTTCCAGATTCGTGACCCCGCACCGCGGCGGGCGGACATATAACTCATCTATTTCATAAATATTATGTAAAATTATAAAACTTTCGTTTTTCATATTTTATTCAGAATTTTTCTTAATTAATAAAAATATTAAAAATATATAAGAAATTTATGAAAAATGAATGTTAGCATTTATATACAGTTAGTTAGTTAGTTAAAACAGGTCATGGTAATTGTTGAAAAAAAAAATTGTCAATGTGGACATAGTACAAATTTACTATTTTAATTATATTAACTTAGAGAAGGTTAAGTATTCTAACGTGGAGTATTTATGAAACCTTAATTATTAAACATGAACTATGTTTATTTAACCATGAAAATAAATGTTTGTATTCATCTCTTTCCATTTTCATAAAAACATGTACATTGAAGATTGCATACAACTGCACTATATAGTTAAAAAGATGGAAAACGATATTTTGTTCGAAATTTAGAAATTAGAAATTAAACAACATAACCACGTTAATTTAAATGTTGACAATAAGCAGTTTGTAATTTTTTTGATAATCCATAATGATTCGAAGGTCCTCTCTGAGATACGAATTAAAATATTTACATTTTATCTACACGTTTTTTAATCTAGGATATTATAGGTAGGAAGATGAACCTATAGTCGCATGTAACTTAAAAAGAACGAAAATTTAAACGCAAAAACCTGTAGAGACAAAAAACCACAAACAAAATGGTTTAGAAACAATTTCCGAAGGGAATAAACGCCTTTTTGAGATATCTGTGGAAACAAACTATTGGAAACGGGAAATAAGTCATTCCTTAAATTAAATAAATTAAAATTTTTATTTGACGGCCGGTTCTGGAATAAAAAAGTTATAAATCATTGATTTATAACTTTTTTCTTGAGCACAAAATCCTTACACTAACCACAGAAGCTCATGAAATTTATGTGTAATTCTTGGTAACTTGTCTTTAAAACGAAATAAATATGTATATCTATAACGGAGAGCTTATAGAAGAATAATTATTACAGAAAACAAGCGAATTGTCACCATTCGAAGAAAATATTTATAAAATATTTGATTTTTTCTGACCCCAAATTATGCTAAGGAAAATACTAAGATTTTTCATTTGTATTAAAAAGTATCTTTTTGTATCAATTGATCATATTATAGATAAGTATATTTTAGTATTAAGTTCTTATGTATATATTTCAAGCAATTTAATTAGATATCTGAAGATTATTATTAATCAATGTTTCTATAATTATTATTCGACCGGTCTAGATTCACCCTAGAAGTATATAGTCTGAAATATACTTACATGGGTATGTATGATGTAAATAGTCTTAAGAATAGCTAAATATGTTTGTAACCAACAATACTATATACATATCACATATGTATTTTGATGTGTGAGAAGGATTTAAATTAAATAAAACAAAATCATATCGTCTTTTAATTGATTTTAATTTTTATTTAATTTCATTTCAATTAAGCCGAAAGCTTCGATGCAAAGCGAAATATATCGGCAAAATTAGAAAATAAATTGATATTGTTCCATTCAGTGAAGTATAAAATGTTACAACATCATAATTATATTAAGGACGAAAGTAAAAAAAATTAAAATACTATATAATACGAAAAGTATAATATTTAAAGGAACAAAACAATGACTGTTTGACGTATACGTATATTTTTCAGATTTCATATTAAAGTCGTTCTGAAGGTTTCTAAGGCTCCTTAATAGTTAAAAGTAAACTGTAAAAAACAATATACGGCAAACATTTTCTCAGTGAGACTAGTATGTAGTATTTTCAAAAAATTTTTTTAATCACTAAAAGGTTGCTATATACTTTTTTAGGACCAGTTTTAAATAAAATAATAAAAAAAATAATGAAACTTTCAATTTCACCATTTATTTCACGAAAATATTATTTATATTTTTCATCAACAAATTTTAACTTTTAAAATTTAAAACTAACCTGTTTAACCCATAAATTTGTAGTCATCACTTGAGCTTTCAAATTAACTTCAATCAATTGGGATACTTTTAGGCCCAAGTATACTGTTAAAGTTTCTGAATTATTACCTACAGGACGAATTAATCGATTATAATTGCTTAACAAATCATCATAAAGTCTTTTGGTATAAGGATTAGCCTCAAAATTAAGAATTGGGCCTGAAAATAAAAATGTTTATGGTTATCATTATGTTTAATAATAATAATAACTAATAAGAGTATAAAATATGATGGTACAACATGAATATATGCTTTATCAATGACAATGACACAGCATTGGTAATGGTTAAAATGAATATTAAAATAAAATAAATCTAGAACTCAATGACTGAGTTATGGTTATTTAATAAAACTATTCAGTAAGATACATTTAACGGTTTTATAAATTTGAAGATTAAATTATTTTGGTTAGTTAAATTCAAGATACGATATTAATATTTGTAAATATCACATATTTGTATTTAATATTGGCAGAACCTTATATAGAAATCGATAAAGGAAAATAACATTTTAATTTTAAATAATATTGTAATCAGTAATCCTAGACTCTACCCAGGTTTTGTTACTCTTCGATTATTGTTTTAAATACGAATATTTTTCCATAGGTATATATAATAATTTTTAAATGTGTAATCAAAAATACATTCATAAATATACTCATAAAAATATTTGTAGGGCAAAAAAGCGACATGATATTCATAAAACATATAAAAAAAACATCATTTGGTTTTGGAGCTTTTATTTCCACCACAGCAATTTAGGAACCATATTTTAACAAGCTCTTAATTTTTACCCAATGTGAAAAGAATTCTTACTATTAAACTAATGAATCAATGATATAATATGAGGAGGGTAAGTTAATAAAAATTTTGAATCAATGAATTTTATAATAATAATAATTTGCTGTTGGTGAATTATTTTTAAAGTTGAGCCAAGTTTTAGGAAAATAAATATGCAATTTATATTTATATTTTTGACATTCAATTGTCAACATGCGCACTAATAGTAAACATTTCATTATTGCAATAATAGCATTATTGTTTTTATGAAACAAAAGCCAAATATTTGATTTAGGAAAAGCAAAACAGTCAAAAATTTCTAATAAATTATACTCTACTCTGCAAGCACACGAAATTACTTCCAATACTGATTCAATATTGAAAGTAATTATCAAATTTGGCCGCCCACCTACAACTAGTCTACAGAGATACAAAAAAAACTAAAATCATAACTTTTATGATACAATTTAACATCTTTTTGACTTGAAATCATAATTAATGGTCTTCGTAATAAATAATTTCTTAACATATATATTTTGAAAGAATCTGTCATTCTATGTACCAAAATAATAATATGATACAATGAAATCTACATACAAAACTATATTATTCATATCATATATTAAGTAGGTACAGTACATGTTATATATATATATATATATATAAAATTCCACTCCTTGAAATCTTAAAAACGAAAAAATTATGAATTTTCTTTAAAAAAATAACATACCTACTCCCAATCCTTGGGCCACAGAGCTTAGAGCTAACAAAAATAAACACTTTACATACATTTTAAATTTTTTTTTTTATCTAATTTTTAGATTTTATAATATTTTAAAATTATTAAAAAATCATTTTTGAAATATAATAGGAGCTCACAATAATTATGTACGTGTTATCAGTACGACCGTCTAGGGTAGACTGAAAATTTAGTTTTTCTTATTTAACATTAGAAAAGGATATCTGAAAAAGTATTGTAAAGGATATTTTAGTATGGTTCAATTATTTGGTGTATAAAAAATATCCCGATATTTTTAAATAAAATTTCTGATGTTAGTTGTATTATAGTTATGCAATGATTATTAAAGCATAACTAATAAAAAGACACAACACAGTCACAGATTCGCAAGAAGAACCAGAAAATAGCTTTCAAAATCTTCTAGAGATATAAAGAATTTTATAAGTGTTACATCCAATTTTTATAGCAATTGTCTATAGCACGCCGGTACTCTTTACATAAAAAAACATCCAATTTGGTTTTTTTCGAGTTTATCGCGGATTTAATTGGATTTTTTTTAGCAATTATCAGATTTGAAGGTTGTTAATTTTATTTTTAATTATTAACAAGCTTTTGTTTTGTATGATAGCCCATCATAGAATCTCTCCTAATAATCTAGAATTTAAAACAACGTAGTTAAATAAAAAATTGCATTCTGTTTTCCATTTAAATGTTTATTTTTATTATTTGTTTTTTGATTTATTATTAGACTTAAATTATTTTATATAAATATTTAGGTGTAAATAGTTAAGGTTAACATTATTAAAAAAAAAATTGGTAAATATTTCTGTTATTCAAGTCTATAAAGGCCCTTCTTTAGCAACTTTTACAATGTTTGGTAATGAAATAAAAAATAAGAAAAAAAAAAAAAGGTTATTGACTATGTAGAATATTTTTAACTGAAAGAACAAAATCAATCTACTTTTTTTTATAAGAAAAACGTTCTCCTTTGATTATTTAATTTTTGTTATTGCTATCTACTTTAAGCTCAATAAATACTTTAATATTATGTTTATGTTCAATCTAAATTGTTTAATGAAATTCTAGCTCTAGGCCTTACTAATTATAGGTCTATTCTGGAACTTACTGTGAATTGGTATTTGTTCAAAAATTCTGTTCTCAAATTCTTACGCATCACACGAGAAGTGCATATCATTTAATTTAATAAGCGAATAAGATTTTCGAACAAATATAATTTCACATTAAGTGCGGGAATACAAAGGCATATTAAGTTCACTGTATTTCACAAGTTAATATTTTTTCAAATAACTTTTGCAAATATAGTGATATAATTTACGTTTACATTGCCCGTTTTTGCCCAAAAATTTAAATAAATTATATACAAATTTTCCAACTTTATTATATTATGCATTACAATTTAATATATGCAAGAATTTAAAAAAAAGTTGAATGTTTATTTTAAGAAAAATAAAGAAAAATTTAATTTTGTTTTTGTTTACCTTACGAAAAATTCTCTTAATCTTTAATTTCATCTCTTTCTATTACAATAATACATAGCTATGAAAAATCATATGAGCTCTAAATTCTGAACCTTTGTTTAAATTGTGCAAATACAAAATACTTCTATTCTATCAATAAAATATAAAAATTTTGTTCTCTATTTATAAATTCATTGGAAAAAATCAGAACGATTGAAATAAAATATATTAAATTATAAATTAATATATATGTTTTATATAGAAAAAAAATCAATATTATTAACAAATTTTGAATAACATAAAATCTTAAAAGGATTGTTCCGTTTTGGGGAAAGTTTGACTTAGAAAACTTTAAAAAATATATAATATTTTTTGGGTATTAAGTTTAACAAATTTTGTTTCTATAATTTTATCCTTTTCAGAGCCAATTATCGGATCATAAATACAACTTTAAAAAAAATACAAACTTTTAGTCAAATTGGACAATTGAAGCATTTACACAAACTTCAGTACAAGATGGGGTTTGAACAAACAATTCGAACAAAAAATTATCAATAATCCAAAACAATTATCAAGCATTTATCAAACAAATATTGTATTAGATATTTTACACTTGATGTGTTATGTTACATGGAATATAATTTTGATACATTTCAAAATATAGTTCATCAGTTGAATGAATTTAAATGCTATCGTGTGCTCTCTCTCATTGAATTGTTTAGTGTTTAATTTATTTTATGTTTGACGTGTTTTTTAAACACAACAATAAAAAATCATAAGGATAATATTATTGCTCAAATTTTCATGAATTAAAAAAATACATTTCCAGTAATATATAACAAAATAAATAAATTTAAATTGTAAATAGAGTTTTCCTCTATTTTTTTTTAAATAAAAAATAACAAAATTATATTAAGCTTACTAAAATTTTAGTACATAACTTTTTGTTAAATTATATTGAAATAATAAATGATATTAAAATTTTTATTAATATTTCATAAACTATTTATGTATTTTATTTTAATCAATTTGTTTCGGAACATCCATAAATATATTTAAATATTCAGCTAAATTTGTTAATATACTAGGATCGCAAGTAAGCATTAAAGTCTGGTAACGTTGTTCCCCTAAATTAGATCTCAATGTTGCAAGCTAAAAAAAAATATAAAGAAATTTGTAAACTGACAAGTGAAAGCTTACTTTTGTAATATATACCTGGGTCTGAACATAATCCTTCAGAACTATTCGATGAACAGGATCTCTTAAACATAATTGCCTGCACCTTTCATAATGATAAGTTTTGTATTCGAATTCTTCAAAATTAAACATTTGACTTGCTTCAAATTCATGCTCATCAGTGAAAACCAATACACTAAAAAGATACAATTTCATTTAAGTTATTATTTAAGTAATTATAAAAATATAAAAAAATGTGTGAATCTCATCCACATAAGCTCATGGGGAAGTTTAACTTCTTTAGTTATTCACAACAATTACATATTTTCCTAGTAATAAATAAATGTTTCCTCTAGAGTAGCAATGAAATATAGTAGGTAATTACTTTATTTTCAGTCTTTGATTATTTTGTACACATACCACGAGCGGATTATAACAAACTCAAAAGGAACATAAATATTTTTGTTAAACTGCATAGGGTAGGAAATTTTGTAATACGGTACAAATTGAGAAATAGAAATTGAATAAAATAATTTAAAAAAATGTTCAATACTTGTCCTCACATCTTTTATGAAGTTTCATAATTTATATTTTTCATACTTTTTTTTGCTACGATTACGAACTGTAATTTTTTTCGTGAGGTTGTTTTTTAAAGGCTTTCATAAAATAATCAAATTAAAAGTTGTCTTACTTCCAGATATAATGTTAATAAAATAAAATAAAATTTTGGTACTAAGTTTCGAACATGGTTTACCAACTTCGTTTATGTGTATTTCTCATCAATTTAATTTTTTAATTAATGTTATAAAATTTTAGTTGTATAAAATATTTTTTTTTTTTCTTTTCACTAATTTTTTTTTTAATTTTTAAAATTGGTAATCATAATTTAGCACTTTTTTTTCCATGTCTATAAAATCGCTATTATTTCGGTGTGTAGTATCGCTATTACCTACATCTACATGCTACACCACCTCATATTTCTCTGCTTTTCTATTTGTCGCTTGTCTCTCTGTTGAATTATTTCCCCATTTCGTTGCATAAAATTTTGAACAATACCTCGCTAAAGAAGTTAAACTTCAAAAATTAAAAAGATTCTCATAAATAATATGAGCTAATTTTATTTTACTTACTCATCCAAAACACCATCACCATGATCTTTCATAATATCATTTAAAGATTCGCAAATATTTTGTATAATTCCAGAAAACCGTTCATAAAATATTTGATTATCTGCAGTTAAAAGCGATCCTAGAGCAAGACCTGTGAAAAAAAAATTTTCAAAGAAAATTATTAAAATAAAAGATTGATTTTTTCATTAAAAAATTACTTAATAATTTCCGCTTTTGAGTGTGCGTAACTAATGGCATTTTCGAAACCCACACATCAATAATTGTTTCGAGAGGCTTTGATAAATTTATTTGCTGCAATGCTTCACTAAATGCTACTTGATTAATTAATAAAATTCTAGCTATTATTGCTAAATACATGCTCATTACCATAGGATAATCCTTATTTTCATAAACTTGTCTATGATTTAAAGATAATTTTGAAAACAAAGAACTTATTATTAATTTTTTTTATGATTTTTATTTATTTATTTAATAGTCTGACTGTTTCAAAATTTATTTAGTTTAAAACAGTCAGATTCTTAAAATCTAAAAACTTACTTAAAAATGTACGGTAGAGCTGGCTTCAATAAATCTAATCCTAGTTCTGGTTCAGTTTTTAGGCAGGCTTCAAAAAGTTTTAAAACCATCACTATACCCTCGGGTCTCATGTCAGTCATTAAATAGGCACAAGTTGTTATCATTTGCTTTCCAAAACGTTGCAAATATGTTTGTGGACTTAGTAAAATATTTGCTTGCATTATATACAAAACAGTTCGAAGATTCTCAGATGAACTTTCTAAACAAAAAAATGTTCACCCTTAATTATAACTACTGTATTTTGAAATTCGGGTCTAATTTACATATTTATCATATTAAAAAAATATCGTCAAATAATGTTTAAGTTACCTATAATAGGAATCAAATTTGTGCATAAATCCAACAATTCAGGAGTCATTTCTGTACTATTTTCTATAACAACTAACCATAATTCTAAACCTTCCTCCATTAAATAAATATGAGATGGTTCCTTAATATTGGTGCTAATAGATATAACTGGGTACAAAAATGGTGACAAATTATTAGGTATATCACAGAGAGCCTTAACTATTTGTAACTAGAATTTAAAAAAAAAATCAATTATTTTCAATTAAGAGAAAGAAAGAAATAAAATTCACCAAAGTTGAAATAATGGCACATCTTAACATATTATGATCTTCTGATTCTTTCCACAATAACGGTAAATATGTTATTAAATTATCAGCTTGAGCTTGGATATTGTCACTCATTTTGTCAACAATAAACGACATTATTCCAAGTACATTCATCTAAAATTATTAAGATTATACTAAATTCAGAGTAAATATTTACAAAATCTTTTTTGTCCACCTTAGTATCACATTCTTTTGCTTCTTTCAATAGAATAAATAATGATGAAAAACAAGGTTCCAAATATGGTAGAAAAGCTTCTGGTGTAAAATCAAAATCATCAATGGTTGTCATTAAAGCTCTGAAAAAATAAAAAAAATAATTTATTTTAATTAACATAATGTGAATAATTTATGGATAATAAAATTGTAACTATGATTACCTTGAAGAAGCTAATCTCACAAACATATCTTCATTACATTGTAATAATTGTAAGCATAGTTCATATACTTTGGGTCGTAAATTTCTTCCAAATTTTACACCAATCCAATGTCCTGCAAAAATATGAATTTATTGCATTTATATACCTATATTTAGTGACAACTAATTTTTACCAATTAACCAAATTATGCGTCTTCTTAAAATGCGAAAATTGTCAGTATTGATTCCGATTTCAACAACTAATTGATTTGTAAACCAATCATCAAAATTTATCTGAAAATAAAAATATCAAATTAGTTAAGCGACTGTTCAATTGATATTTTTAAGAAATTGCAACTTGTGGTTATTTTAAAAACTATATTATTTGGTCATTAAAATCGTGAAAAGCTTTCTTTATCTATATCAAAAATAAATAGTAAAAGTTAGTTTACAGACCAGAAATACATTTTTTAAAAGAGTATACATTTTTATAGAATATTTTCTTTTTGTGATTAAATTTACTAACCTCATCGAATAAGTTGAACGCTGAAAGGCCGGCGGCATTATAAATTGCATCTTTTAGTAAAATATCTTTTAGATCAGATTCTTTTGTAAGATTTATTTCTTGAGCTTTCCGTACATATTTCAAAACTTCCTCAGTCATTTCAGAACGGAATTGATTAAATAAGGTCAGAAAAAATGTTTCTGTGCATGGACGTAAAGAGTATTTAAAACTTTCTCCGCCTTCATCTGATGCAAACGCTTCAGGGTCTGCCGCCCATTGCTCTAAATCTTGTTTTGTTAATAAAAAGTAATGCGTTATAATTTTTTCACAAATATAAGTTAAACGTTCAGGAGTGAAAAAATTTTTTTTTGCTGCCATTGCAACCGGTATATTAAGGTTATGTGCACAATTCTCTATAACATATGTATTATAGGCATTACTAGATAAAATCCCTTTTATCAGATTAATGCAATGTATGGCAAACATTGAAAAATCAATAACATTTCCATTAAAAATCATCGTGGCACCATTATGGAAGACATACTCAAATGAAAATTCCAAAGCTGTTGAAATTAAATTCACGAATGATATTGGATGCTGCTCTAAAAATTCATTCAAAATTTTTGTTTGTTTTAAAATAAATTTTTCAATTAAATCAATCAAATTATCATTGGATGACCGATGCTTGAGTTGAAATCTCAATTCAATTGATTGTTTACAACGACGAAATATTGCTTGTAAAAATAGCATACAATCCTCAGAATTATGTGGCTTATGGATACCGTATATTGTCAATTTTCGCATAATTCTTAAAGATAAAATAGCTTTTTCCAAAATACCAACTGATATTTCGATTGATCTTTGCTCTTCCATTGATTGGAAAAACATATTTGTGTAGGTATCCCATAAATTTAAAATAAAAGCATACACATTTGAAGTTAATTGCTAAAATGATAAAAAAAAATATAATTGCTTTTGTTATTGAAAGGAAAGTCAATAAATATATATTGGAGAATTTTACAAGTGAAAAATATATTTCGAGTAAGTATAGCGTATTTAATGAATAAAATATTAACGAATATTATTAAATAAAAGATAACATTCAATGGGTTTAGACTGAATGTTTTCGAAGATTAAAATGAAGATTTTTTATTGTGTTTTGCAAATTAGTGTGCAATTTTCAATTCATTCAATTTTTCACACACAATAAAAAAAACTTAGTTTTAGTCTTCGAAAACATACTGTACGAGAGCTAGGTAACAAACTAAAAATATCGCGCATTCTAATAATATTTCTATTTCAAGGTCGGGTACCTGTGAGGTTAGAAATATTATTTTAAAATTAATTACGCTAGAAACAAAAACATGAAGTCTTTTTCATATGATAAGAAAAATTATTAAATTTCATGAAACCTCAAATAATTTTTTCTCAGCCATCAGACGTTTTGTTGAGAGTGCTTTAATAACTTGTTGTAACACCATTAATGAACGATGTTGTTGCAATTGATCTGGACTACGAACTGCTTCTAACAAGACTGGTATTAATTCTGGCCAATCTTTTGGGCAATCGAGTCTTAAAACAAAAAATAAATAAATAAAAAAATGTTTATTTGAACATTGTTTATTATAAGTAAGTAGAAACAAAAAATCCCAACTTTTTACCTTGCAATTTTCGCTATTAGTGCTGCAATTTGAACAGCAACTTGCATTACAGGCTCGTTGAAAGTGGCAATTAATTGATTTCGAATTTGTTCTTTCTCGCTTCCTTGAACTTCACTACAAAAATATTTTTTTTATTTTAGAGCACATTCTCATTGTAGGTAATCTTATATTATAGTTTCAGAAATGTGTTTCGAGACTACCTGGCTCAAAGTTGCTATGATACATTTTGTTACAAAATGTTTTTTTTTAAAAAACGACAAAATTCTGTATTTCGACAAGCTTAATAAAATTTCTTATTATTAAGAATGCGATTATGATGATAAATAATAAGAGCTGCGATAATTTTGAGTGATTAAAGTTTTGAATAGTTCATATTGCAGATGACATAACAGGATGGATAATAAATTCAGAAAATAAAATCTAAATTTCAATAATTTAATTTAAAGATTTTGTAATTACTTACAGTAAACAAGAGATGATAATTTATCAATGAGAATTTAATACATTTATCAACGATTGTAGTACAGAAAATTAACTTATCTTTTATAGGTATCACAGATCTTATCACTTCTCCTTAAAAACTCTTTAAAATAATAAATACTTATAAGTTACCCACACCCACGAATATGCTTTGTTTCAGAACAATAATAATTACTTTTAATATAATTCTGATTAGTGAAATTGCTAGGTACGTAGTCCACCAACCAACGGACGTACCTATCTGTTTAGATAAGAACCTAATATTTAGTTTTTTGATTTTTAGAAATAATGTAGGTACAGAGAATTTGGGGTTTACTTCATCTTTCTTACGAGTTAGTCTTGTATTGCAGACAATCAGAGATCGGCCCAATTTATATTTTAATAAACTCACTTTCTTGCATTTTTTCGCCAATATTTATTGATTCCATTTTTCAAGCAAACAGCTGCCATCCATCGAACATTAACATCAATTTGTTGATTAGATAAAAATTGAACTAAAATTAAATGAAAACCAGGTTCCGTCTCCCATTCGGCTAATTTTAGTTCAGCTTGTTTCAATAATTCGGTATTTTGACTACAGGCTGCCATTAAGGCTTGATAGACCAGCTCTCCGGGTGAAGTTGTAGGTTGCTCCATTTTTTTTTCTTAATGTTTTTTTTTCTTGGTAATTTTCAATATACCTAAAGGTATATTAATCTTATTTTAAAATTTTCTTCTTTATTAAAAAATTGAAAAGATAAATTCATTAAAAATATAATCCCAAAAATTTTTAAATCATTTTAATTTAAAAAAATTTTAGGCAAAAATTTAAAAAAAAAAATCATTTTTTCGTAAAACGCAAATTAATAAAGAAAAATAAGAACTTAAAAGATTTTTTTTTCTATTAATAATTTTGTTAAAAAAAAAATTATTATTTTTAATTTATTTTAAGAAAATAATAAAATTGTTTTTAAAATTAATTTCTTATTTATTTTTTTAATTTTAAACTTGAATATACAATTTTCAATATTTAAAAAAATATTCTTTAAAAAAATTTCTCTTTGATGATTGACTTGACTCTTCTTCAATCTTTTTGACAGACATCATCATGATAGAAAAAAACATCTGTTTATCGGCAAAATTTTAGCAGTTTTTTGTGAATAAAATTGTTTCCTTTTCAAACTTTTATTTATTTCCCCTCAATTTCTCTTTTTTTATGGGAGTGGCTACAGTTACGGCAACCGTAACTTATTTTTTTTTTTAACAGTTACGGTTAACGTAACTTATTTTTTTTTTAACAGTTACGGTTAACGTAACTTATTTTTTTTTTTTAAAGTTACGGCAACCGTAACTTTTACATAATGCTTAACGCAGTGGTTATACGAGAGTAAAAACTAGTCTTAACTATTTACAATTGTATGAGTTTTTTATTTGTATTTGTGACGTAATTATTCTCCACTGGCTAAACTATAGTTAAAACTATTTACAAACTATTTTATTATTTTACTTCACTTTTTAGTTTTTATTTACATTTAAAAAAAAAAATATTTCATTTGACAAGTAATACTTTAGATTCAGAATTTTTTTTAGTTATAACTATTAGTTATAACTATTTCATAATTTTTTTTTTTTATACAATTTTTCACACATACATTCAAAAAACATCTTAGTTATAACTAGTTTTTACTCTCGTCTAACCCCCAAGTAAAGTTACGGCAATTTTTTTTTGTCGAAAAAAAAAAAATTTTATTTAATTTTTTTTTCTTTTTTTTCTTGTTTTTCTTTTTTTCTTTTCTTTCTTTTCTTCCTTTTTTTTTGTTTTAACCCTTTCTTCGGGATTCGAACCTCGTTCTTTAGCATTTCATTCTACCACTCTACCTCTCGGCTACAGTATTAAAATTATAAACGTGTACAAAATAGAAAATATAAATTATGTGTACATGTGAAAGTTATTGACAAGTAAAAAACCTTACATCGTCATACAAAAAATGCAAGAATAGTAAAACCTTACATAGTTATACAAAAATACAAAAATAGTTTTAAAAGCGCGAAGCGCCAAAGCAAAATAAAAAAAAAAAAAAAAAAAGAAGCCCCAGGGGGTTTGGGGGAGGCGGCGGCCGTCCCCCATTCAGCATAACAACTTTTTATTTAAAAAAAAAGTCATAATGCTCAAAAAAAAACTTTGCCGTAATCACTAAAAAAAAAAAAAAGTTACGTAACTTTAGACAATTTTCTACAGGATTACGGTTGCCGTAACTCTAAAAAAAAAAAAAGAGTTACGTTTGCCGTAACTTTAAACAATTTTCAACAGGATTACGGTTGCCGTAACTCTAAAAATAAAAAAAGAGTTACGTTTGCCGTAACTTTAGTCAATTTTCAACAGGATTACGGTTGCCGTAACTCTAAAAATAAAAAAAGAGTTACGTTTGCCGTAACTTTAGTCAATTTTGAACAGGATTACGGTTGCCGTAACTCTCAAAAAAAAAAAAAGAGTTACGTTTGCCGTAACTTTAGTCAATTTTGAACAGGATTACGGTTGCCGTAACTTAAAAAAAAAAAAAAGAGTTACGTTTGCCGTAACTGTAGATGCTCCCTTTTTTTATTGAATGTCCTATTGTGAATAAAAAGTATTCACGGTTAAATGTAAATAAAACTAGGGCACGCGAAACAAAAGTAGCCATAGTAACGTTATGTCTTTTTAGTTTTTTTTAAATAAATATTTATTCTTCAGTTTTTCCATTTTTTTTTAAATTAAAAAAACATGATATTTAATGAATTTTTTTCATTAATTTATTGTAATTGACTTAATTATTATATGTAAGAAGGAAAAGGAAGGACCTACACAATATACCTACCTAGAATTAAATTTTAAATATGAATGATGCAAAAACATTTTTTTATATCTATGTCACCGGACAGATCGATCATTGTTATTTTCCAGTAGGGCCTGATGGTGCACAAGTTTTTTGTAAATTTGGTAAGATATGGATGTGTTTTTCAAAACTTAAATGACCAAATCTTTATAGATTATGTACAATTTGTGTTCTGAGTTTTAACTTTGACAAGTAGTTAACATGAAAATATAGGTCTATTTATATATTAAAACAACTTTTATTTCAAATCGAAAAAAATTGTAATAACTTATTCTAAAACATACCAACCTTAAGCTTAAGGCAAATATTCAGAATAAAACTTCAAATATTAAATAATCTACTTTATTTAAATATAAATATAATTTCCATTTTAGATTGTGTCAGCGGTTCGGATTGGGAGCTTGTTAGTGGCATTAAAAGTGGAATTACGCAAAGTTCAACCAACAGAAAGGAAAGCCATGAAATTGCCTTTAATATGCCAATAGAATTCACATTTAAGTCAACTAATACATTTGGTTGTAAGAATCTGACATTTCACTCACATAGATTCCTGTAGATCTCAATTGAATATTAAAATATTTTAGGGCCTCAAGTGATAATTAGTATTTATGGAAAAAATTTTTGGGGTTCAGAAACAGCATTAGGCTATGCAAGAATACTTGTTCCTCTAATAGGAAAACACTCAATTTCAGCTCCGATTTTAATACCAAAATATTCAAGCTTTCTTTCTGAATTCTTAAGTTGGTTTTCAGGAAAAAAACCAGAATTAAGAAATCCTCATTCATTATATTCTGGACTAAGAGGTAATTCAATAAAATAATAATAAAAATAGAACATTATTAATATTAAAGTTTTTTTTTTCAGGTGTGCAAATAGAATCATATGGACACGTTATGCTGACGTTACAAACAATTTCGCAAAATATAAATAAAATGGGTTATGATTTTGGATCATCCGATATTGTTAATTCGTGATAATGTTTTACAGAGTCACTAATTATAATAAATTAGAAATTTTGTTATCTACGTAAATATATTACGTCAATAATTGTCATTATACACTAATTAATATATAGCGTATTATGTGTTATAATTATGTAGAGACCATCTAGAATGTACTACTGAATAAAATAGTTATCAATTTCTCGCCACAATTTCTTTTAATTTTTTTTTGTTTTTTCTTTTAGGTCTTAGAGTTGCTTAGAGCTTTATAAAATTTACTTTCTCTTGAAATTTTACTGATCTGTTAGAATTTTTTTAAGCTTGCCCTTACATTAATCATCTGTTATATTGATATTTGTATATATTTGAAAAAAATTATTAAAAATTTAAGACATTGTACTTAAATAAACATTTTTTTTCATTATGGAGTATTAATATTGGATGTAGCTATAGCAAAATATCCACTTGTGTACAGACAGAGGTTTGTTTCCGGATAATGAGTTTCTTGGAGTTCTCAGATTATTGAATAATTTCTATGATAATTTCTGAATAACCACTGATTATTTCTATTCTGTTCTGATATAAAATTTAAAATGTGCAATGCAAAAATCTAACCTAATAACACCCTTTAATTCACAATAGAAATATTGTTTTTGTTTTGTTTTTAATTATTATGAATGTTAATGAAATGATGAATTAGAAGTAATAAAAAGAAGCAAAGAAGCATAAGAGTTAAAGAAATAAATAATCCGACCAATTTAATGATGATAATGATGAAGTAGAAGTAGAAAGAAGTATATGAGTTAAATAAACAAATAATCTGACCAATCTGCCTGTAATTGTTGATCAAGATAGAAACAAAAAATTATAAAAAACAAATTAAAAATAAATAATGTTATCGAAAATAATTAATATAAAAATATTAAAATGACCAATAAATTAATACTGAAACTGATTTTAATCTTTGATACAATTTTTACAATATTTGCCATTAATCATTGGTTTTTAAACATTGAAAGTGGGAAAATTTTACAAAAGGTTTGTTATAATTTTTTTCTGCCTTTTTCACTTATGATAATGAAGCTGGAAAGTTCAATCCATTTTATCCGTAATACCTACCTATATTAAAAAAGTTCATGGAAAATAAATTAAAAAAGTAAATTTAGGTATAGGTTGTTTTAAAAACTTTCGTATGAATTGTACACTGGACATTTAATTAAAAAAAAATGAGCTGTCCAATCGAAAAGTGGGCAGATGACAAGTCTAAAACAGGACGAGGTGATGAGAGTGTTAAAATATGTATTATTACTATGGTACCTACCTACATATACTAGGTATAATGTGCATAATTATAATGTAGGTGTGTATGAATGCTGTTCCTCTATTTAGAGTTTGTCAACGCTTACATTTGTCCTATAACAGAAACAGTTTATTTTATGTGAACTTCTTAAATCTTTTGATTTTGACAGTTAGTAAATATTTGAAGGGTTGATTGAAGCTCTAATCTAGATTTTTTTTTAGATTGATTCACCATTTTTTCTAAGAGAACCGAACAATTTAATAGCTTTTCTTGATCAAATTAAGCATAACGAAATAATTGAAAACACAATACATTTATTAACCGAAGAGAAGAAACGTATGGTTGAGCAAATTAATCATTCTATTCAATTTGGAATGGAATTAATTAAACAATCAAAATGTGCAATGGAATTTTATAAAATTGAGAATTCAATAACTTATGTAAAAATATCAAAAGAATATTTGAAACGTATTAGCCTGAAAAAAAAACCAGCGATAACAATGGTAGATAAAAATATTTTACCGTTTTGTTGGCGTTATACAACATTAAAAGCTGGAATTTGTACTTACGATCATTTGGAAAGCCTGGCGGATACAAAAAAATTAAATATTGAAGCGGAAAAAGAACTTCAGGATTCTGAACTCGAATTCAATAATGATTATTTTGTTTCCAGCTTGTTAGCGGGATTAGAAGAAAATCCAAATTCATGGAAATATCATACTTTAAGTTCATATTTTTGGAGAATGAAAGGTGATGCACATCAAGCTGCTGAATGTGCCAAAAGAGGTGTAATGTTGGCTCCCAGACGATTCAAGGACATACCTCTATTAAGTTTAGGAATTATACTATGGAGAGCAGAAAAATTTGCAGAAGCAGAAATTTTATTTTCTGCTGCTGTTGATCATGCACCTGAAATACCCGAAAATCAATTTGCACTTGGAACTGTATTAGCTATGACTTACCAGAATAGATCTATGGAACATTTAGAATTAGCAAAAACTATTTTGCCAAGCATTTATGGACCAAAATTACTAAATATTCAAAATGTTTTAAAATGCGTTGATAGTTTAAATAAAAAGACTGCTGCAATGTACAAGTATGTAGCAAAAAATTTATAATAGATAGGTATGTCAATGAAATTTGTTAATTTTTCTTTTATCTTTTTTAGAAAAGTAGACGTTATTAAAAAAGAAGTTAATGATCTGAAAGATTTGAAAAATGTGTTATCAGACAGTCATAATAAATTAATTCAACAGCAGGTAAATTATTAAAAAAAAATTCTTACAAAAGTTTCTAATAATCTAGGTAGGTATTAATATCTTCCATTATTTGTGTACCTACATTTTCTTGAAATTAAGTAAATAACTTATATTTTGTTATCACCTATTATTTTTCCTAAATATGTCAAATTTTTTTTACTTCTCAAGACGAAAGGTTCCTACTTTTAGAAATTGAATGAAAGTGGAAATTTCCATCTTTTTTCCGGAAATATTTTTTAAGTGGAAACAAGATAAAAGATAATCGGTTTTCACCTATTTTCCAATACTTAGTACCTTGTTAGCGACTTTTCTTCGTTGGGTGGTTGGAACAAAGCACAAACCATCATCACAAATTAGAGCTGCGACTTTGTTATCGACTTGACGACTTGACGAATTGAATAAATTTACTTAAGTAATACAATTCACAATAGTGAAGTACATATTGACAATTGAAACAGCTGTTTTTTATTTTTTGAGCTGTACGTCTAAAAAAATCAAAAGCATACCGTCTTACCTCGATTAAGACGGAATACTTTTAAACGAATAAAAGGATCGGCGGGCCTTCTATTTAAATAGAAGGCCCGCCGGTCCCTCTGTTCGAAAAAATTAAGCAACTTTTGCATCTCTCACCATGAAGCGCTTTTCAAAAAAAAACACTGCTACAATCGAAAAAATATTAATTATTAATTTTTTTTATAATACGAACGAAGCGCAGTTAAACGAGTAATAAAATAACTCGTGTAAACAACCACTTACCTAAAATATTCGTCTATAGATTTTAAACATTATGTTTTTAAAAATATTCAAATAGAAGGTTCGGTCCTTGTATTATGCGGTCCCTTTATTCGATAATTTATATAAACTATTATAAAAGTCTTGTACAAAAAAAATTCAAATAGAGGGACCGGTCCTTATTATCGAGGTAAGACGGAGCTAGCAATGGTCAGCACTAATAGACTTGTATTTGGCATATTACTGTAATTACATAATACAAATGTATCTCCGCCCAACTCACAATTCTGGGCTTACACGCTCATGCAATTTACTCGAATTGACTTGTGTTAACCGCGCAAGTAAGAAACCATGAAATCGGCGTCAATAGCGGTCGCGGCGGTTAACTGATAAATCTACTCGGCTTGCATGTCCATGTTTTGTTGAATGAAATGAAAAATTTTATATTTGCAATGCATACGTGAGGTGAGCTGCACTTAGAATTTTTTAACGGAGTGATAAAAATTAATGAGGAAGAAATAATTTCTTTAAAAATTATTATAATAATAAAATTAATAATTAATAAATAAATAAATGAAAATAAAAAAAAAAATTAAATAAATTTTAAGAACTTTTATTAAAATTCGGGTAATAGAAATGGAGAACATATGCGAAGTGACTGATGTTGTATTTTTAATTGAAGGAACAGCCATAAATGGAGCATACATTAATGATTTGAAACAGAACTACATAATTCCAACTTTGGAATATTTTTCGCAAGGTAAGTTAGATCTATCTAACTAGGTTTTCCTTTTATCTGCCACTATCCAAAAATAAAATTCGGTGAACCTACCTATAACCTTATACAGTAGGAAGATAGGTACCTACCTACTTTTTCGGCACAACTACGGTCCAAATGCGTACGAAAATATGCTCACCTCACCATCATGTTCGGACTCCTAGGACATAGTAAGCACACCAGTACCCGGCCAACATTAGTATCCGATAAAATTAAAAAAAATTAGTTTAAATAATAGGTAACTAGGTACTTATATATACATTATTTAATTGTAGATGAACGTGATTATTTGGTATCAGAACGTACAGCAACATTATATGCTGTGGTTTTATATAAAACTGCTCAAGCAATGCCAAACAATTCAACAATGACGTACGGACCATTTTCGAGTCCTCAAAAAGTTTTAACTTACATCGACAAGCTCCCTATGCATGGCGGTCGAAGTGAATCAAATGCTAATTTAGCTGAAGGCCTTGCAACGTCATTAGTATGCTTTGATGATTTTAAAGAATTTCGTTCGTCCAATCTTGAAATGAATGTACAACGTCATTGTATACTTATTTGTAACAGTGCTCCATATCATATGCCAGTAATGGAATGTTATCAGTATGAGGGAAAAACTGTAGAACAGTTAGCCTCAATTCTACATGATAAAAAAATTAATTTATCTATAATTTCACCAAGAAAAATACCAATATTATTTAAACTTTATATGAAAGCTGATGGTGATTTACCCTTGACAGCTAAAAATAATTGCAAAGATATTCGTCATCTGGTTTTACTTAAAGGATTTAATTTAAAAGAGCGTCCAATAAGTCCACAGCCAGCTCAAATGCAACAACAATTGCCACCAAATGCACCATCCCCAATGAATCCTATCACAAATGAAATGGTTAATCAACAAATGAATCCAAATCAGCAAATAAATTCAATGCAACAGCAAATAATGAATCAGCAACAATTTCAGCAACAACAAGGGATGCAAAATTCTAATTATAACCCTAATGTACCAAATGTTAATCGTTGGCTTTTCCAACAACAGCAGAATCCACAAAGACCAGGTCAGTTTATGGGAGGTCCAGGAGTTATGCCTGGCAATCCAAATATGTCACCACATCAACCTAATTCAGTTTTAATATCCCAACTTCAAGCGAATAACTCACCGAATCCAAATCAAATTTTAACTCCTCAACATCAAGCAATGAGAATGCAAATGATAAATCAACAACAACAAATGATGAATCAACAACAAATGAATCCTATGCAAGCAAATCAATTGATGCCATCAGTTCCCCCACAGATGGGAGGTGCACCTGGAGGTCCGGTTGTTCCACCAAATATGAATCCAATGGGACCGCAACCACCCCAGCAAATGCAAATGCAGCAACAACAACAACAGCAGCAACAACAGCAACAACAACAGCAGCAACAACAACAGCAGCAACAACAACAGCAACAGCAACAACAACAACAGCAACAACAACAACAGCAACAACAAATGCAACAAAATCAAGGTGAAATGGGAAGGGATCGGGAAAAAATATGGTCAGGAATATTGGAGTGGTTTGAAAAAACCAAAACTGAGGCTAAAGTATCGCGTCAGGTTCCCTGTCAAGTGACTGCAAATATGAAAGACGGCGAGCCCGAAGTTAAAGCTGTTAATTGGCCACCAATTTTATTGATGCAATTAATGCCAAAACAATTGGTCGGAAACATTGGTGGTCAGTTCCTAAAGGATTCGAAAATGGTGGTTTTTAGGCCAAATCCATGTGAAGCTCTAGAATCATTAGCAAAGACAATGAACTCTGGTTTTGCTGGCTGCGTGCACTTTACATCGAACCAGCAACAAAATCAAGGACAATTAAATCAACATCAAGTCGCGCCTTGCGATATAAAAATATTAATTTTATTGTATACAGCCGAGAAAAAAACATTCCTTGGATTCATTCCAAATAATCAAACAGTTTTTGTTGACCGGTTGAGAAAAGTTATTCAACAAAAACAGGGAATGACACAGCAGCAAGGTGCTGGTACTTCTGCCGGTCCTCCTGTTGTTATGAATCAGATGCAACCACAACAAGGAGCCCCTCCGGGAGTTATGGGTGGTGGAAATAATCAAATGCAAAATCAAATGCAGAATGCCATCCAAATGCAAGATCCCACACAACAGCATTTCAATGCCTACAATCAAATGCCGATAATGCAAGATAATATGAGCAATATGCAACAAATTAATATGATGCAGCAACAAAGAATGGGAATGCAAGGAAATCCACAACAGCAAATGGTGCAACAAAGAATGCAAAGGCCTCAGATGAATCCAGGTCCGGGACAAATGAATCCTGGTCCTAATCAAATGAATGCTGGTCCAGGTCAAATGAATCTCAATAATCCTGGATTAAGATTACTATTGCAACAACCGAATGCTCCTACTAATCCCCAATTTCGTCCTCAAATGCCAATGGGACCTGGTGGACCGGGAAATAATCCTAATATGGTTGGCGGTGGCTTACCAAATCGTTCGAATGCATTTGATGACGCTAATTTTGAATTCTAACTTTAAATTAAAATTTAGTATTATTTATTCATTATATTATTTGATATTATAAAAAATAGTTATATAATAAAATTTGGGATATGATATGGCATAAATTAATTTTTTTCTATGATTAAATTAAAATCATTGAAAGTATACAATTTAACACTTATTCGTGAGTTTAGTTAATGTACATAAGTACATTATTTGACCTGAAGTCTACATTAGTTTCATTAAATATTTCTTTGTATTACACCATTTTTTGAAAGGTACTGAATGAATCTGCATGCTTATAAGCTAAAGAACTTTTTAACGTTTTTAGTTACCGTACTACTTGGTTCCATATACTTTGATTCAGGCAGTTCTAATAAAGATAATTTAAATAGAATGAGCATGCTAATAAGCTAAAAAAAATTTATCGTTTTTAGGTACCACTTGGTTCCCGATACTTTGATACAGGCAGTTCTAATAAAGATAATCTATTAAATAGAGGTCAATATTGTAGCACAAAAACATTAGCTGATTCTGGTGAACCAGTTTTATATTGTGATTTTTATTCAGATTTACAAATGCGCTTGGAAAGCAAAGATGTCGACATTGAATCATTAGAAGAGGAAATTACAACAAATAGCGAACTTATAATTAAAAAATTGTCATTAGATTTTAAAAATAATTTGAAATCAGAAAGCAAAAAAAATAATAATAAAAAAGATAATAAAAATGGAAGAATATCTTAAAAAGTTTCTTAATAAATTAATTTGTATACGATGTACACAAAGAAATATTGTAAAATATAATGTAAATATCCTAATTCTAATGTGTTCCATAATTTGTTGAAATGGTTAAAATTAAAATAAATATATTTTTTTAATTATAAAATGTTTATAATTGTTACTTCTTTATTTCAAAGGTCTACAATATCACATTTTTAAAACAGCCCATTTTATAAATTATTAATTTTTCTTGAATCATCTAATATACTTTTTAACTGATCAATTATACAATTATATTTGAAAAATTATAAAATCATTATCTTTGTATTTTTCGATTGATGATATTTTCATTGAATTTAGATATAAATGTTTAGCATTAAAATCCTTGTTTAATTCGTGCTGAACTTTCAACCAATGAGTTCATTTTAGATTAATGTCATATTTTAAGTCCTAAAATGCCAATCGAATCAACAATTGTTCTGTATACAGTATACCATAAGTGTTTGTAATTAATCCTCAAAAATATTTTTTTTTTTTAATTATAATATATAGTACATTATGTAATAAATATTTTATTTCACCATTTAATTTCATCATTTTCTAACGATTTCATTACATGTTCTAAACTATTAAAAACATGATCTTGATTTACTCTTTTATCAATCGTATCGGTCTTACCAATCAATAAACTGCACCAATTTGATTCCATTGCTCCAATATAATCTAATTCTAATGTGTTTCCTATATGCAAAGCTTGTTGAGGCTCAATTTCACATCCTTTTGATTTCGACGCCAATTTAAGAGCTTTGCTGAAAATCTCTTTATTAGGTTTTGGGCTTCCAGTTTCGTATGATGTTAAAATGAAATCAAATTTTGGTAATTCCATAACATGAATAATTTCAGATAAGCTTGAATCGAAATTCGATATGATTCCTATTATTTTATCAAGGTTTCTAATTTTTTGTATAATATCATCAGCACCTGTAATTTTACGCCAACATTCTGCAGTCCGATATTGCAAAACTAATTTATTTGCAATTTTTTCCAAGTCAGCGTTTGGTATTTTGGGTTCAGCAGCGTTATTGAATATATTTTTAACTAATTGAAACCACCAAGCTTTCCAATCCATATGACTGTTAGCTCCAAAATTGGGATTCAATAGAGACATTTTCCTGAATTCCATTTTAAATGCTTGATTCAGTTTATCTTGATTAATATTTGAGTACCCAAAAGATGCAGCTAAAAAAATTATTCTGAAACTTTTAATTTGAGCTTATTTATGTACTAAAAAAGGCATTAAAATGGATCATCTAATATTATCCCAGTAAAATTAATACTAGTTCTCTGTTATGTGGCTGCATTGAGATTAAAGTAAATGCACCAGCAATAAGAACCTTTTGAACTGTAATGAGTTTTAACTTTTAACTAAGTAAGAACAAAGAAATTAAATTAATGGATGTGCTAAATTATTTAAATACGGAGAATTCTTCAATTATATTAAAGTATTTAAATTTTAATTTTTAATCTTTTTATATCATTGCATTAATTCATTTTACCTGTTTTTGCATACTGAATCGCAGGTGGCATTCTAAATTTCAATAATGTATCAGTAACATCAAAAGTTATTAAATGAAATTTTTGTAAATTATAACCCAATCGATTTACTAACGTCATAATTTTCAATAGAAATATTTATTTTCGACACTTAAAAACTAAAAGCTTAAAACGCAACTTTATTCTAGCAATTATTATAATTACATGTATGTACCTATTTGTTATGTGTACCTATAGAATTAAATTGAAATCAGAATTAAAATGTCAGAATTCTTTCTGTCTGTAAAAAAAAAATTAATTAACTTCACAAAGGCAAACAAATTCATTGGATATTTTTGAATTTTGTTTGTTACTTAAAAGCTTCAAACAAATTTCAAGCTAATTATTTCATAGTCATAGTATAATATTCAAACAATTTGAAGAACATTTTGTAGTCTTCGCGAGTTAAAACAAATAAAATTAAAAAGATACTTCTAATCGAGTAATTAGCTTTGAGTTATGTAACATATTCTGAAGATGTAGCAAAAATGCTACGAAATATCAATTTTAAAGAAACAATAAATAAAAATGGATGTAAAATAAAAAATAAAATATTTTTTTTTATTATTTATTTTTGCATTATTTTATTGATCCAGCTCGAAAGCCCGGTAAACAAAATCAAAAACATTATTAAAGCTTAAATTTCCAGAACATAATTCAGATTCTCTGTTACATTTAAAAATTTGTATATACAATGAATGATTAAAATTTTATATTTTGTATTTTTTTTTGAAAAGCTTAAAAATTAAAATGTATAATCATTTTTTCCCTTCAACCATAATAATATGATATCCAAATTTAGTTTTGATGGGAGGATCTGTATACACGGGGTTGTTTACTGTTGACACTGGAAGCGCAAATGCTAAAATAATTAAAAATAAAATAATTTGTAATTCGCTTTAAATAACAAATTTGTCTCTTAAATTTAAAAATTACTGATCGATGGAATTTTCGTTAGGCAAGATGCTAGAAGATGATCGCCATTATTTTTAACGACATAAAAGGCACAAAAGGAATGTTGAGTCAATGTTTATTTTATGCTAAATCATACATGTAAATTATTATGTTTGAGAGAACTTCCGAACCGAACCGTGTGAATTTTTTTTTAATAAATAACGTTTAATTTTTAATTATTTAAATAGCTGCGTTATCTTTCACTACTATCTTTAATATTTTGTAAACTAACCAGCATCTTGAAATGGTCCAACCATTGATCCGCGAATTTGCCAGCCCAGACTTCCACCTAAAAAATAATTTGATTTAAAAATTATACAAATAAAATATGAGAGATCATAAAAAAAAAGTTTTGTATGTAAGATACCTACTTAATCAAAACATTACGTGTCTTATTTTTATACTTTTTCAATAAAACTAAAACCAAAAAATTAATAAATTTTTATAAATAAAGATGTATAGCACTTAACATATCACAATCGGTAAAAATTTTTTTTAAATGATTTGTTTCATTGTAGGTATTTCATACAGGAGATAAATTTATTTTGAATTCTACAATTTATTTTAAATTTAAACTTATGTCTAATTAAATAATGCGATTGTTGCGGACTTAGCTATTAATAAGTCCGTTTATTATTCTTTCCTTAACTTCCTTAGAAGTTTTTATTCTTATTATAAAATATATTGTACAATTGCTTATTAAAAATTATGCACTTGTAGTAAAAAGAGAAACGAGTTTTATATAGGTAAGCCGGTACCTACCTTGTCTAGCTTTGTCTTCACTGTAAGCGGTTGCAACTTCAGGAAATTTTTGTCCACCTTTTAATTTTTCTAATGCTTCCAAAATTTTACCCTGTTTTTCACAAAGAATATGTCGAACGTTCACTGAATTTCCACCTTTCTTCTCTTTTGCTCCTAAAAATGGAATTTGATGTAATGAAATTAGTAGATACAGAATTAATTAGTAACAAAAAATAGTTATTTTATAAACCTTTATCCTTTTCAGCGTCTGATGCAGCAGCTCCTTTAGATGCTGATGATTTTTTTTTTGGTGGCATATTATTTTAAACGCTTTTATTATTTTATTTGTTTCCTATTATTAACCGGCTTAATAAAATTTTCAACAATAATTTAATCTATGGAGCCGAATTTGACAATCAAATTAAATGTCAATAAAAAACGTAAAAAATATGGTTCACTTAGTTCACTACTTTTATTTACTGTTAATTAAAATTAACTTAACAGAAAAAATAATATGTTGGTCGTTCTTACTACATTCACAATAGACATGTTAATTTCAGATCTGTAGCGGAAAATAAAGGATGATGGTTGATTAAAGGTAAATTTTTAGATGGTGATTTTTATTTTAAGTTATTTTTTAAACATTTTTGCTACAAATTATTCATTGGTTTTAGTTATATCCTTGAAGATTTGTTGACACTTATGTTCATATGGGTACCTACCTATGTTGATTTTCTATAAAAATTATATGTATTATTAATTATACGATTATAAATAGGTACTTATACTATTCTTCATACCACACCGGCGAATTTGCTGGCAAGATATTTGTGTTTATACTCGACAGCACTGACAATACTGTACTCAATATATATAGAATATAGTACATCTGTTTGAGTTTTAATTTTTTAATACCAATTGAAAAAAAGTAATAATTTTTTTTATTCAATTTTATTTTGGTGCTGCGAAAAGATTATTCTACAATCTATTCAAATCTTTTGAAAGTCATTTTGTTTTCAAAACCTTTGATCCCATCCTAAAGTTTAATTCTAATAAATATAACTAGCAGCAGCGACGAGACAACGGCAGGGAAATTATTTAGATCAGTTATAAGCAAAATAAAGATGAATAATCTCAAAGAGGTATCGTGCAGTAAATCATTTGATGGACTACAAAAAATTTTTTCCCATCATTCAAAAGAACTGTCATGTGATATGAAATTCTCGATTTATTTACCACCCGGTGCTGATAAACAAAATCCAATTCCAGTTTTATATTGGCTCAGCGGTTTAACTTGTTCTGAAGAGAATTTTATTCAGAAAGCTGGAGCTCAACGTTATGCAGCAAAATATGGATTATGCATTGTTTGTCCAGACACATCACCACGTCAAGTTAATTTGCCTGGTGAAGATGAAAGTTATGATTTTGGTTCGGGTGCTGGATTTTATGTTGACGCAACAGAAGAACCTTGGAAAAAGCATTACCGAATGTTCAGTTACGTTACTAATGAATTAATTAAATT
Source organism: Hybos culiciformis (assembly GCA_964007475.1). Classification (NCBI taxonomy): domain Eukaryota; kingdom Metazoa; phylum Arthropoda; class Insecta; order Diptera; family Hybotidae; genus Hybos; species Hybos culiciformis. The sequence continues at coordinate 26,213,771 of OZ023273.1, read as the reverse complement.
AGTGGAATCAAATTTTCCCATAATACCCGATAAACGTGGTATTTCTGGCCATAGCATGGGTGGCCATGGTGCACTTATTTGTGCTTTAAAAAATAGTGGATTATATAAGTCTGTGTCAGCTATTGCACCAATTGCAAATCCAATGCAGGCTCCTTGGGGTCAAAAAGCTTTTACCGGCTATTTAGGTTCAGATAAAACAAAGTGGGAGAAATATGATGCAACTGAATTAGCCAAAAACTACGATGGAGTTCCAATAGAAATTTTAATTGATCAAGGAAATGAGGATAATTTTTATAAACAAAAACAATTATTGCCAGAAAATTTGATCAAAAATTCTGCAAACAATGATCGAATTCAAGCTATATTGAAAATGAGAGAAGGTTACGATCATAGTTATTTTTATGTAGCATCAATTATTGGAGAACATATAGAATATCATTCAAAGCTGTTGAATGCATAAAAAATTTGTCATTTGTTTTATATTTTTCTTTTACAAAATAAAGTCAAATGATTTATTAAACAATTTTTGTACTTATTTCTATTTCGAAAAAACTATGGGAAATAAATGAACATAACTTTTATATAAATATGCAATTTATTTATTGCCCAGTAATAAATTCCGTATACATATTTGAATAAAAGAGAAGCAAACTGGATATCAAAAGATGTTGCATATTCAATTTTATTAAAATAGAATATTCTGTTTCGGCGCAGATAGGGACATTATGTATAACAATATAGAAGAAAGTAGATGAATACTTAAAAGTGAATATTTTAGAATTAAAATCGAATAAAGATAATTTAAAATTTCAATTATTTTTGTCTGGATTCTTAATATTCAAAATCTTTGAATTTAAAATTTTGTAATAAGAACTTCATAAGATTTGGAAAAAATCAGATAAAAAGGATTTTGAAACTAAGGATACTCATACAATAAAAATATTGTCAAGCAGATTATAGGAACTCCAGTCCAGATTCATTCGATTGTATTTTTTTTCCTTTTAAGCGAGAATAGAATTGCTTATTCATTGAATATCATAAAATTGGTATTTAATTGAATTTCACTATCAAAATAACTCCAGGTTGAGTAAATTAAATAATGCTCACTGTGTTTGTTCACCAAAAGTTATGAAAAAAATTTTCTTAGTATTAGGTCGTCAAATTTCTCAGTTACTTAAATTATTACAAAATAAAAAACGATTGATGCTTGCTGTTATTGTACGTAAGACTTTATTAATTAAAAAAGGCCTAATATTTATTTTGAAGCTGTGGAATAAATGCAATAATTAAACAAAAATTGGTAATTCGAATTATTAAATATTTTTTTTTATAAATAACTTTAAATTTTCATGAAAATTTATTTTTAAATGTTTCTTAAATATTTTATGGTTTACATCTGTCCAAGAATCTAGGATATAAACAAACTTCGCGAATATGATAGCGGTTCAATAGCCAGCATAAATATCGTTCGAGACCTAAGCCATATCCACCATGAGGCTGAGTACCATAAAGTCGTTGATCGGTATACCAATAGTATGGTTTTGGATCGATACCTTCACGATCATAACCTTTAAGCAAATCGTCATGATCGTAGATCCTCATAGAACCGCCAACAATTTCACCGACGTTTGGCAATAGAACATCCACACTTTCAGTTAATTCATCATCTTCTGGACAACGGGACATATAAAATGATTTAATGTTCTTAGGAAAGCGACATAACATAATTGGCTCATTGATAGCATCAGTCATTTTACGTTCAGGCGCCTCAGGGATATCCTAAAAGAAATTAATTTATTATAAGCGTCAAGTTAAGAAATCACATTTACCTAAATAAAATAAACAAAATAAAATACAGAAAATTCAGACTTATCTTTTTTCTCTAGTTTTTTTTTGTGACTGTTTATAATAAATTACCTCGCCAAATTCATAAAATGTACCGTCATCTTTAGTGACATTGTTCTCTTTTAGCCATTTGATTGCATCAGAATAATTCATTCGTCGAAATGGTTTTTTTGGCGGTTTAAAATCAGGATTTAATTCATGAACAATTTGTCCATAGGGACTTTTAAGTACACGATCGACTACGTCACAAATAAGATCCTCCAAACGATCAAGTAAATCATCGAAACTGATGAATGGACATTCTGCTTCAATGTGAGTGTATTCAGCTAAATGTCTACGTGTTCTCGATTGTTCAGCTCTATAACTTTGAGCAATACAGAATACATCGCCCAAAGTTGGAATACAAGTTTCCAGATATAGTTGAGAACTCTGAGTTAGGTATGCTTCCTCGCTGAAAGTAAAAAAAAATGTATAATGGAAAGTGTAAATTGATATTATTTACTTACCCAAAGTATTGTAATTTAAACAAAGTTGAACCTCCTTCTACTTGAGTTTGAACCAAAGTGGGTGGTGTTACTTCAGTATAACCTTTGCTGAAATAATGCTCCCGGAATGCTTGCATCACAACCGAACGCATTTTTAAAATTTTTGATGTATTTTCACCTCTTATCATAATATGACGATTATCAAGTTGGACGTCTGGATGAGCCTCCTCATTCAAAATACTATCTGCTCCGCCTGGTGGTGCCAAGCCAACCAATTCCCAATAATCAACATGTAATTCATGACCACCTGGAGCAGATTTTCCGTCGGGAACCTCTTTCAATGAACCAAACAATTGAACCGATGATTCAGTTGAAAGAACTAGTGCTTCATAAGTTTGACAAAGTAAATCAGTCAAAACACACTGAAGAAAACCAGTTCCATCACGAAGTGTTATGAATATCAATCCTTTGCCTTGACGCCTTAACCGATGTACCCAACCATATAATTTAACTCGAATTCCTCTGTTAGTTCCTCCATCACAAATTTTCACACTTTTTGCAGCTGGCCATGACGGATCTTCGGAAATTTTAGTTTTTTTAGCTTCTTCAAGATTTTGTGTTCTTTTTTTTGCATCATCAGCTTCACGTTGTTCTTTCTCAACTGACTTGTAGTTCTCTCGCACCCAAAGTTTTTGAATTTTTTTCAATTGAGATTTCGCGGCTGGTTCATATTTGTTTGAAGATTTTTCATCTTTCGAATCAACGTAAATTGTTGGAAATGGTTCTTTACCGGCATGCCGCATTGCTTGCAATACAGTCTTGTACGGATTGGATTCAATTCCGCTGCCAGCTTCATCAGAACCAGTTTTTTCCGAAGTGTAAATTGAATCTAAAATACAAAAAAAAAATTTATTTCTTTCTTAACTTAAATTTTGAGACAAATGAAAGTAAATTTCATCAACCACAAACCGTGAATTCTTTTTTTATTTTTTGTTAGGTAGGAAAGAAAAAGGCAACGACCTAAAAAACATTCATTTTTTTTTTAATAAAAAAAATGAAATTGGCCATGTCGGCAAATTATAATTTTTTTTAACCTCAATGACATTATAACAGATTAATTTTCTCATTAATTAGAATTCAAACGTACCTAGACTTAAGTTAGCCATTGATTCTTCTGGCATTTTTTTCTAATTTTTTTAATTATATTTTTTTAATAAAAATTTTTTAATTTTTTATTTGAATTTATCTTCACGAATTCACGATCTTTTTATTTTATTTTCACTTTCTGATCTGATTAAAATTAATGTAGAAACTACGAAACAATATGCGAAATTGCATCAGACATAATTTATTTACAATTTTTCTTTTTAGCACAATTAAATGACATATATTTTACAATGGTGTTACCAACACTTTTGTTTTTGTTTACGGCTAAAAAAAAATATTTTGTTGGACACAAGAACAATACAAACAGGTTAAGTAATACGCTATTTTTATGAGAAATGTCAAGTGACCTAATTGATATCCAGCTGTTCAATTTTTCTATATATGATTTACATTTTTCAAGAAAAAAAATAAAAAAAAAACAATGCAATATATGGAAATTGAATATCAATGACGTCAGAGACGCGGCCATTTTTTTTTCCTTTTTGTTCAACATTACTCAACCTGTTTGAATTGAACTTGGTCGGACATAAATTCAACGGACGCAAGTGTTTTTTTTTTTGAGTTTCTCTTGAGTATAAAATTTTTTTCTTAAAGAAACCTAACGCAGTGGTTAGACGAGAGTAAAAACTAGTCTTAACTATTTACAATTGTATGAGTTTTCTATTTGTATTTGTAATGTAATTATTCGCCACTGACTTAACTACAGTTAAAACTATTTACAAACTATTTTATTATTTTTTTACTTCACTTTTTAGTTTTTGTTTACATTTAAAAAAACAAAAATTTCATTTGACAAGAATAGTTTAGATTTAAAATTTTTTTTAGTTCAAACTATTAATTAGGTACAACAATTTCAAGATTTTTTATTTTATACAATTTTTCACATATACATTCAAAAAACATCTTAGTATAACTATTTTTTAGTCTCGTCTAACCCCCAAGTTAATACAGTACAAAAAAAAATATAATGGCAAGACAGTGTAGCTTTGAATGTAACTTGGGGGTTAGACGAGAGTAAAAACTAGTTATAACTAAGATGTTTTTTGAATGTATGTGTGAAAAATTGTATAAAAAAAAAAAAATTATGAAATAGTTATAACTAATAGTTATAACTAGAAAAAATTCTGAATCTAAAGTATTACTTGTCAAATGAAATATTTTTTTTTTTAAATGTAAATAAAAACTAAAAAGTGAAGTAAAATAATAAAATAGTTTGTAAATAGTTTTAACTATAGTTTAGCCAGTGGAGAATAATTACGTCACAAATACAAATAAAAAACTCATACAATTGTAAATAGTTAAGACTAGTTTTTACTCTCGTATAACCACTGCGTAAAAAAAAATTAAAAAATTGAAAAGTTTTGTTGTTCACTTTAAAATGTCAATAGAGTCAATAAAGTGAAATTTGTTTATTTTGAAAATTGTTTTCTAAACAAATTCGACTTCAATTTCAACCCTAAATTCTACAAAGCAAGAGCAATTTCCCAAGTTCATTCATTTTTATTTAATTAGGTACGACGGAACGGGTACGAGAAAATATTTTCATCGTTATACTCTAGTCCTTTTAGTTTTCATCATTTTAAAATCATAAATTATTTTGTAAACTTAAAAAAAAATATATAACTTAAAAAAAAATGTTTTTTCAAAAATTATATTGTCAACCGAATTTGAAAACAATTCACAGGTGAGTACTTACCTATAGAAATACAACTATTTCATAATTTATTAATAAAATTAATTAATTTTTTTTTACCATTTTAGTTTAACATCAAAAATTAAATTATTGGGAACAACGTGTACACCTTGTGTTCGAAAAAATTATTTTCAAAATTTTCGACATTTTAGACGAACCTCTCGGCCAAACGATTCTACTACGGGAAAGAGCTTAATTCCAACGCCATTTGTTGGCGTTAGAGTTGAAACGGGTCCAGTTTCGTCAGGAAGCTTAACAAAAGCTGTTATTTTCACAATAGCTGTAAGTTTTAATAAATTGTTGAACTTAGAATAAGATTTTTTAATAACATTCGAGAATTATAAGGTTTCGTAGGCGATGATACTGATCCTCTTGAAATTAAGTGAGAAAAGTATAATGTTCTTGAAGTTTATAAAAATAAATACAATATAGCTTAACGCATTTACAAAAAAATTGCATTTTCTGATAACTACAGAAAAGTTTACAACAATATGTTGAATTTGTATTTATATGTACCTACCTTATCTCAGTACATACCTACTTGCTTAAACCTTAGTTATTATTTGGAGTAATTGTAACTAAAATATTTTTTAGTTTTCAGCTGGAACTTTTATTGGAGTATCAGTATGGGAATACGAAAGTCTTAGATCGAAATTGAGAGGACGTAATAATTTATCGAGCTTTACATGGTTTTCTAATAAAATTAATCAAAAACGTTTTCCATCAGACTGGCGCAATGAAGTTGGATCATGGTGGACTCGTTTAACACCTGGTGAACGCGTTTTTGTACCACTATGTGCTTTGAATATTTTAGTTTTCGGAATGTGGAGAGTAAAAAATTTACAACCCTTAATGATAAAATATTTTTGTTCAAATCCAGCAGCTCGTAAGTTAAACTTCTAAATTTTTTATTTCAGAAAATAAATTTCTTTTTTAATTTTTAGGTGCAGTATGTTGGCCAATGTTTCTATCAACGTTTAGTCATTATTCTTTGTTTCATATTTTCGCAAACATGTATGTTTTACATAGTTTTTCAAATGTAGCTGTTGCAACTCTTGGAAAAGAACAATTCTTAGGTTTATATTTAAGTGCCGGAGTTATTTCAAGTTTAGCCAGTTATGCGTATAAGGCATTAGGTAGTCAAGCTGGTATGTCGCTAGGAGCTGTAAGTAGTACTTATTTATTTCTAAAAATAAATTAATATTTATTGTAAAAAAATTAATTATAAAACGGATTGAAATTATTAGAAAAAAAATTGAATTTTTTAGTCCGGAGCAATAATGGCAATATTGGGCTTTGTATGTTGCGAATATCCAGATACACAATTAAGCATATTATTTTTACCAATGTTTACATTTTCAGCTGGGGCGGTAAGAATTTTGTTGAACAACATCTGACAGATTAAAATAATACATTTAATAAATTTTTTTTTTTAGGCAATCAAAGTTATTATAGGCTTGGATGCAGCTGGTGTTTTATTAGGTTGGAAAATATTTGATCATGCTGCACATTTAGGTGGTGCACTATTTGGCATGTAAGATACTTTTATTATTTTTGTTGTATGAGATATTCTATCAATGATAATCAAAATTACGAATAAAGTTCTACTTTGATCTTCGCAATGAAAATATGTTATAATTTAAAAATTACTTGGTGTCGATTTTAAATATTGGCATAACATTTTTTAATAGATACTTGACTTTAATATATTGAAAATTAATAACATTTATAAACTAAAAAACATTTTCTTTTATTTTAGATTTTGGTCGTTCTATGGAAAACAAATTGTGTGGCCGAAACGAGAGCCCATCCTTAGGGCATATCATCAAATTCGGGGTCCAAAATAATATTAGCTAATTAGTTCAATTATTGTAAATATAAAATTTAATAATGTTTCTGATATGAAATTTTTTAAAATTCCATCTCACTGAAAAAATTTTAAAATTCATTAAATTCCAAATTATTTTCCTTAATTTAAATTTTATTTTTAAATCGAAAAAGTATCCTTAATTATACTTATGTTTCGTTTAAAAAAAACTTGTGTTTTTTTATTTTTTTGCTGACATTTTTTTTTTGGTTTTTTATTATAAATAATTAAATTAGAAAACGAATTTTATTTAAAAAGGAAATAAAAAAAATAATCACTTTATGTATGTTTCATATAATAAGGTCTTGGACTATTACAAAATTTATATCATTACTAGCTAACCTTGTTTTACCACAAATATTTTTCTATTTTTCTTTTTTTTTAATCAATTTTAATTTAGTCGCGATTGTATATTGTATAATTTAGTCGCGATTGTATATGATGGAGGGATGGTCTATGACACATAAAAAAACATGCAATTTTGTTTTTTCCCATTTTTCGCGAATTATGTCGGGATTCTCGAGGGATAATAACGGACAAATTTAATGGGGGTGAACTTCTTTATTAAATTATAATTTTCACGGTTTTCAGAATTTAGTTGGCATTGGATGTGATGAAGGTATGGTCTATGACACGCCCATAGCAGAAATCCTTTGCATAAAAAAAACCAAACTGGGACACATATAGATATCCTAATCAATTTTTTATATTAAGATTCTTTATCAGTTAAACATGAATTGTTTTGAAATGAATTTTACTTATTGTACTTATTGATCAAACTTGCTGCAATCAAAAAATCATGTGAATAAATAATGTTTGTAATAAACGTAAGATTTTTATGTTGAGGAAATAATTTTCGTAGCTTTGCCAAACAAAAAAAAAAATATATAATTAGGAAACAAAATGTAAACCTTAAATCAATAATAGATTTATATTTTTTATTTTCTAAATAATGAAAGTACCTTATTTTTAATGAAATTATTATAATGTTACATTATTTTTCTAAAAGTTCTGTCATTCAACTTACTCCTTTATGCATGAAATAGGAAAAATAATTAGGAAGAGCTACAATAAAAGTAAGTTACTTTGATTTTTATTATTTGCATTTTATCTTTATAAAATTATTGTATTTATAAAATATGAAAGAGATTATAAAGAATTTTTATTGATTTCAAAAAGGACACTTAATATTTTTTCAACAATTTCAATTTCGTTTTAATATAATATTCTTTTATTATATTTCGTTCCAGATTTATATTTATCTGAAAATTTTTTATATCTTTTTATGGTTAGTTTTATATTTCACACAGCTAGATTTCTTCTTTCTTAAGTTAAATTTAAGTGTACATATATTGAACAGAGTTTATACAGAATTTTTCTTTGTTTTAAAATACTAAATCGGAAAACAGCACATTCTTTTCCATAGGACCATTAAAAATTTTTTAGAGATTATAAAACTTAAGTACTTTGTAAAGTATGAATTTAAATTTGTTTTTACTTAAGTTCGAAAATCCCATTTTCTATTTTTTTTTTTTTTTTATTAAAATTACCAAATCACTAGGTGGGATACCTTTTATACTATAAGAAGTATGGATTTGGTAATGAGGACAGGAAGTTTAGACGGGATTAAAAAGTGGGACAGTTAGTAGGTAATCATTTACTCTCTTCTTAAAGCGGCGCAAGTCGTAAATCAAGCGCCCGCCAGCTGTCGGGAACAGTTTTGATGGGAGAGCATTCCACATTGTCGAGGTGCGAATTGAAAGCGAATCTCCGAAGCTCGTTCTATCACATCTGGGAATTTTGACGAAATGTGGGTGTGACGTTAAAGCGGCACTAGTTTGGCGTGAAAATACTTGAAGTAGAGGAAGTAAGGCCTTTACTTCCAGGGAACACGTATCCCTTCCAACAAGGTATTTATAGAAAATGGAAAATGAACCTACATTACGACGGTGGTTGAGTGGTGTTATTAGCTGGTGGTTTGGTGATTATCGATGGACTTTCCAACTTAGATCGGAAGTTATTTTCAAACCCAGGTTTACCAATTAATACTTTCGCCTTGAAAACTTATTGCTTTGTAATTAAAATCTCCGTATTTATAACATTAAAAACCTTGCTTCGATTCGTACTCACAATAATTTTTCTTTAATATTTAATTCCAATTTTTTTTATAGGCTGCGCTAATACAATTTTGCGACATTTCTTAATTTCCTTATGTTATTAATTTGATTCATAGAGCTGGTATCGACAACGAAATTTCGTTATTCGGATCCGAATAACGCAAGTCTGGACAGAATATTCCTGATAAAAATATTAAAAAAGTGATGCTCGTTAACGATAATGAAAATTTTAGGTAGATAACCGGAAATATTCGTCATGTATATTATTATAATTAAATTAAAATAATACAAAATAATTGCTTTTAATCAATTTTTGCGCATCTTTTCCTCATTTTTTATAACAAATTTGAGAAATTGTTATAAGTAAGAAAAAATATAAATATTTTCAAATTTAATTTTTTTTTTTAAATAAGATTTTGTCCGTGTATAAGAATTTTAAATATTTTTCAATTTATTGACATTAGTAAGAACGAATTCAAAATGTTATATTAGAACACCTAAATATTTTCAAACAACAATGAATGAACAAATAAATACAGCTCATTAAGTTAACGGATGCTAAAATTGTTCTATACGAAATTTGGGTGCGGATTTGGGTTCAATTACATTATTAATATGAATTATTAATATGACTTGAAATTTTATAATTTTTAATGAATTATTAATATATGAAATGTAATGTTTAATGAATTTATTAAGGTACCTACGCAATTCTAATTTTTGTTCTTGTATTGAAATATTAGAAATTTTAATTGAAAATTTTATTGATTTTATAAATTAAATTTTTATTTTTATAAATAAATTTTCTTTCTTGTTTAATTAGTTATTAAGAAAAATCTGTAAAGTTATTGTACTGATAGATCGGAATTAAAAATAAAAATAAAAGATTAAATATAAGGAGATCTTGTAGTTTTGTATTACCTTGGTTGTTTTTGTTTTTTTCAATTAAATGAACATTGTAACTATAAATGCAATGCAAAATTGAATAAAAATATATTTATCAAATCTTCTTTATCTCTAAAGGCTAAAAGCAAACTTATTCTAAATGAAAACGCATTACAGAAAATGATACGAAATAATCCATTTATAATAATGTAAATACGAATATTTAAATGTAGTATTTCTTATAAAAAAAAAAAGAAGAAAATATATTATTGCATTTTATGCAGGTAAAAAGATTAAATTATGAATTTACTGAAGTAGGTAGGTATTAATAACAAATATTTCATAAAAAGATTTGTATTTTTTTTTATTAAAAATTTTCAAAAACTTATATGTATATGTATCATCCAGGTTTTTTCCTCTGACCGCAATTTTTCAAACATTATGGGGTTTTTCCCCACTCAAATGGGACATAAACTCATAATTTTTTTTTTGAATTATAACCGTACAAAATTTCTTGTTGTATTATGACCGGAGTGAATCATTTTCCCACTTCTCGTGTATGGCGTTTTGTCGCTCTTTTCTGAGTCATAACCAGGCCTGTCGAGAGGGGGGGGAGGGGGGTATAATTCCCTGGGCCCACAGAGCTAAGGGGCCCGCTTGTTCAATTTTTTTGCGACAAAAACAATATACATTAACATTATACATATGTGATATTAAGTTTCATGCTTAAATGTTTATTAAGTTTCATGCTTACAGTCATTATTGGAAAAAATTTACATAAAAAGTCCTTGATGATGGCGTCAAGTAGAATTTTTTGTAATTTGTTATGGAAAAAAGTGTATAAAAATTTTATCATTAGTAAGTATAATTTTAAGGTGTTGATTTTTCAGCTTTTTTTCACAAAATTAATTTTCTATTTCTACTATTACTAGACATCCAAACTGTTCGTATTTGTTGGACTGTTTGGACCGCGGTCCGAATTTAAATAATCTAGGGGGGGTTGTCTTTATTAATTATTTGTGATTTTTTAAAGTGGTATAAATTAAAGTTTTTATATTAAAAGTTTTTATATTAAGCGAAAAAACTTTACATTCTGATCATATGAGGATCTTATTTCCTACCCTGTACACCATAATTCTGATTTCACAAGTAGATTTGTACAAATGCACAAAGTGTGACTATTAATGATAAAAGTATGTGTTTAGGAGGCTCAATTAAGTAGTATTATTTTCATAATGTTAAAACCTATAAAAAACCTATAAAAAAAATTTTTATTTGTAAAAATCTTTTCCCGGGCCCGGTGTAGGCTATCGACGCCCCTGGTCATAACCCCTGCGTCTTAAAAATTTTACTCCTCCTACACATGACGATTTCAAAGCAATTTATATATATTTGATATTATGCCGAAAGAACATAAATATTAGCTTTCACAGAAAAATTGCCTATCTTCAGTTGTTTTCTTGATAAAAATATTAGCACTACATAGATTTAGATATTTAATGTTACAGTTTTCAGATACTAAAATTTTAAGTGCCAATTTTTCTCATTTATTTCTGATTAACAGTTTTTCTTAAGATTATTACAGATGTGATAGAGTGGCATTGAAAAATTAAAATGCAAAAAAAAATAAATAAATAAAAAAAATTAAAAAAAAAAAGTATTTATGTATATTTCAGTTTTCTTGTATCTAGAAAAAAAGTTAGTAACTGTTGGTATGCTGTTATGTTTAATTTAATTCTTTAATCTTTATACATTATATGAAACTTAAGTAAAATAAAAGGAACAAACCTATCAATTGCTTTTTTTCTATAATGACCAAACTATTCTCGTGACCAAATTTTAACTTAAAAATAATTATGATTTTTTGCATACAATTTTTTTTTTTTATAACAATAATAAATAAACATTTGTCGTAAATTCAACAAAAAAAAAAAGGAAGAATACATACATATATAGGTATAGTTATTACAACAATTTTTCATTTTAAAGTTTTCTTCACTTAAAGTTTTTCTCGGTAAAATGAAAATCTTAGAAATTCTAGGAAAAAAAAAAGAATCTTATTTTTTTTTTTTGAAAAAAAAAAAAAGTAAAAAACTAAAGAAAATAATACGGGAAAATAATGCGCATAAAACCCAGCATGAGAAAAACAATTTATTATGACAAATTTTTAAAAAGTTGTTGATTTATTTCATAAGTTCTTTTTTTTATATAATAATATATTTATTATAAAAAAAAAAAATAGTTTATTGTTTTTTCATAAAGTTAGTTTTTTATGTATATACATATTTTTTTTTATTTGAAAATAAGATCTCATTGTTTTTACAAAAAGAAAAAAAAAACATTGTTAAGGAAAAAGTATTCCGAACAAGAAATAATATTTGCTTCTTGTTTCCCTCGAAAAAAGAAAAAAAAAAGAAATTTTTTTTTTTTTTAAACAAAATAGTACAGAATTCGTTGATGAGTTAAAGATGCCAAAAAAAAAAAAATTATGATTTTTGGATCAACCTTGATCTATTCTATAATATGTACATATAAGTTATAACACCTATATATAGAATAAAATGAAACTTGAATCCCTGCTGTTACATATTTATCAAACGTCAATGAATTTTCAAATGACTTCAGAAATGAATTTACATTTTAAATTCAGTCCTTGATTTAGTTAAAACAAAAATTATTAACAAAAAAAGAAAATCATATACCTAATATTTATACTTAAATTAAAATTTATAGAGATAATAAAGTTTCAATAATATTTCAATTCGTTAATTTCCTAACAACATCCCAATAATATATTTATTGTATTCTGTATTTTGATTTGAGGAATTTAATACAAAATGTTATATAATTTCCTTTAAAAAAATAATATTGATTTCCTTGCAAAAATAACAAAAACAAAAGATATTGTTATACCTACGCAGCAGAGTTGACTAAATTTAAGTATTTTGCAATACAAGTACCAATATACTGGTACTGCAAAAATACTGCAATATTTTTCTAGAATGTTCTGATACTTAAAAAAATTTCAGTACCAGTATACTGGTACTGTAAAAATACTGCAATATTTTTCTAGAATGTACTGCTACTTAAAAAAATTTCAGTACCAGTATACTGGTACTGCAAAAATACTGCAGTATTTTCTCACAGTATACTGGTACTGCAAAACAAATACAGTACCTACCAGTATATTGAACTGTACAAAAAATCCTAAAATTGTTTGTCACAATATGTGATGAACTACTCAATTTCTGTATAATGCAATCAATATTAAGCAAATGTTCGAGTATTCAAGGAATATTGACGAAAACGTTAATAAACTTGTGCTTCTAAAAGCTAATTATAAACTAATTAAAACTAATTAAAACTCTGGGTAGAGAATAAAAAAGTACTAGAAATTTAATATGCGACAAATACTTACTTACAATTCTGTTCAAATTTACTTTAGGAACACATTTATTAAATTTCAAACCAAACTTTAAAATAAATATGTAGGTAAGTTAATACAATATTCCTTGAATAGTCGAACATTTATTTAATATTGATTGCATTATACAGAAATTGAGTTCATCACACATTGTGACAAACAATTTTAGGAATTTTTGTACAGTTCAATATACTGGTAGGTACAGTATTTTTTTTTTAGTACCAGTATATTGTGAGAAAATACTGCATTATTTTTGCAGTATCAGTATACTGGTACTGAAATTTTTTTAAGTAGCAGTACATTCTAGAAAAATATTGCAGTATTTTTACAGTATCAGTATACTGGTACTGAAATTTTTTTAAGTACCAGTACATTCTACAAAAATATTGCAGTATTTTTGCAGTACCAGTATACTGTTACTGCACATTGCTGTCAGTACAAAAATACTTAAATTTAGTCAGCTCTGCCACACCTACGCAAAAACATATATTATATATGTACTATATATAGAAAATCATGTAAAATAGAAAAGTTAATTCGATTTTCCGCTAAGACAAATTAAATTTTGAAATTAATTTTTTTACCATAAAATTCAAGAATAGTTATACATATAAGTTCTTAAATGCTGATGCTACTATAATTGTTATATTATACTTAGATCAAGTAATTTAATAGGATTAATACTACGGTATCATCTGACAGTCAAAACTTCATCGCAACCTTAGAGGCTGGACTTAGTTAAACATTAAATCAAATAAGATTTTTTTTACAGAGGCCACGTTTATTTAATTATGTATTTACTACAAAATCTGAAACATTTATTAATTTTTTAGATAATAAAAGTTAATTCCAACAATTTTGTTAATTTTTCTTCAGATTTTAAAAATTTTATATATTATTACCTTCATATATAATTTTTGTACAAATTTTATGAAACTGAAATAGTACATTATTGTTGGTAAATTATATTATAAAAAATTATTATTTGACCTTCATTTTGTTATGTTTTACTTCTTTCTGATAGATTAAAAAAAAACCATCAAACTCTTTCTTTTTTTAAAATGTCAATTTTATTAAATCGATTAAGAATTAAGAAAGGTTACAGCCCCAAAATATAATTTAAACATCAATTCGTGTCATAACACATAAATACACATAAAAACTGAATGCATATTATGTTAGTAGGCATAATTTTTTGATATTATTGAAAAAACTAAAAATTAATAACACTTGTAACAAAACTTATTAATTATGCCAAAATTATAGTTTTTATTGTTTTATGTAGCGAAATAGTTAGATTACAACACATGTTAAGAAAATTTGTTATTACAACGAGTTGTGTAAACACAAACAACATAAAAACGAGTCAATACTACACGAGTAATATTGACAAGTGTCTATGTGTTTTTGTGTATATACACAACGAGCTGTATAACAAATTTTATTAACATGTTTTGTATACCGTTTTAATGTGCATGTGAGAGGTAGTTGCAATCAATACATTTGCAATGCAAAAAATAAACAAAAGTTCAAAATGAAGTAAGTAAATAAAATTTGAAGTAAGTAAATAAAATTTACTTAATACGGAGAATGTAAATAAAATTTACTTGATTAAATAATTACATGTGTATTGATGCATGTAATATACCATTTACCGAGCTAAATTTACGATTGTAAATACAACTTACCGATCACATGCACATTAAAATTATTTAAATAAAATATTTTTCTTATACCTACCAACAAAATGAGTTTTTGAAATTTTTATGTCGAGTATTGCTATAACCATCATATGTACATAAATGAATTAATCAAAAAGTAAAAGTACTTTTCGTTGTTTTTCAAGTACATTTAAATTGATTTACTGCAGTCGATTTTCGTAAGGAGTGAAACAAACGAATTGGATATATCAAAAATACATACTTAGAATTAAATACATAACAATAATTTAATAAATGTATATAAATAAATAACTACATAATTAAAAAAATTATTAAATGTATTAAAGTTTAATGTTTAAAGTTGAATGTTATTAAAGTTTAATGTTTAAAAAATTAATCATTAAAATACGGTTTTTTTTCTCGAAAATTTAAAAATAAAAATAATAGTGTGATAATTAATTTTTAATTTTTAATTGAAATAAGATTTTCAAACCCAAGTCCAAGTACTTATTTTATTTAAATTGATATTATGTTATTAGGTATAAAGAATTGTAATGAACTATACTTGTCGATTTTTCATATATGTACTAGGTCTCTTTTTTTTCTTTAAATTTTTAAATTCTTTTATTTTTAATTCTCAAAATATCTATTTTGAATTTTAAGTTAACAACGTTAAAAATTATCAAAATATCGAATTACTAAAATTTTATTTTTAAATCCACCTACATGAGACAAAATTTATTTATAAAAAAAAAACGTAAAAAATGCCCTTTTTTTATTCTAAATAAATAAAATATAAGGCTCAAAATGATTTCAATATCTTTAATTATTATTATTGCCGAATATTTTCCGATTAAAAAATTTCAATAATAGATATTATAGGCAGATCATTTTTTTTAATTTGATTATAATATTTTAATTACACAATGAAATAATGAAATTATTATAATTATCACTTCTATATATTTGTTTTTAATAGAATTGATTGATAACAGACATATTATTGAACTTTTTACACAAAAGTCTGCTAATATTTATATAAAAAAATATTTAAAATTTATTATCTTATTTTGAATTCATTCATATTTCATTTAGTCCATAATAAAAATATTTAATTGATTCATAGTATTTTTATTGCAGACATTTCAAAACTCATTGAAATGTTCGCAAAGCTTCGCAAAGCTTATTTTGCTAAGTCCACTTTATATAATGTTTATAATTTATGTATTTCTGCAAAAAGAAAAAAAAAAAAGTTTAAAATATAATTTATTGAATATTTTCTAACAAAATAAAAGATTTATTGTTAAAATTTTTTTAATATGATAAAATAATAAAATAATTGAAGTACATTTAATCATAAAAGTATAGATTATTATTAGTACATGAGCAGTGCTTGTGAATTATTTTAATTATTTATTTTTTTATGTATTTTATAATACCCTTTCTACACTGGCAATATGAAGACGTCTTAAAGCAGTCTTATGAAAAAGTTGTTCACACCGCCAAAGGGACTCTCTTTCTCAATTACTTTTGATAGAAAAAAAAAACAAATTTTCATTGTTTATAATTTAATGTTCTGTTTGTTACTATTTTTTTGACAGAAATAAGTGAAATAATTAATTTAAGACAGAAAAACAACAAAAAATAACAACCTACAAGCTGCAAAGCGACAAAGTATGTACTTTGATGAGGGGGTTGGACATTTGTCCGCGGGACATTTGTCCGCGATTTGTTTTTGTATCGCGGACATAAAAATGACATTTGTCCGCGATTCAAAATGTCTTTTGTCCGCCGCGGACAAATGACATTTTCCAAAATGTCATTTGTCCGCGATAAAAATTAATCGCGGACAAATGACATTTTGCAAAATGACATTTGTCCGCTCAAAATCTGAAAAATCAATCGCGGACAAATGACATTTTGCAAAATGACATTTGTCCGCTAAAAAGTTAAAAAATCAATCGCGGACAAATGACATTTTGCAAAATGACATTTGTCCGCTAAAAATTAAAAAAAGCAATCGCGGACAAATGACATTTTGGAAAATGACATATGTCCGCTAAAAATTTGAGGCTAAAGTGCAGATGACGTGAACCAATCAGAATCGGCACAACAAGAGAGGGTGGTGTGGGGCGGCGGGCGGGCGGGTGGACTGGTGGTTGGTCAGTGGGATTTGCGCCGCAAATCCCACTGACCAACCACCAGTCCACCCGCCCGCCCGCCGCCCCCCACCACCCTCTTTAAGGGGCAAATCGGGCAAAAAAAAAAAAATTGCATATACAAAATGTATGAACAATTTGGGGGGACTCTACCCCTCTTCCCTTTTCCAAGCTTCAGACGATTCTGAGTGGTTCACGTAATCTGCAGTATCTCCAAAATTGAAAAATCAATCGCGGACAAATGACATTTTGCAAAATGACATTTGTCCGCTAAAAAAACCGAAAAATCAATCGCGGACAAATGACATTTTGCAAAATGACATTTGTCCGCTAAAAATTAAAAATTTCAATCGCGGACAAATGACATTTTGCAAAATGACATTTGTCCGCTAAAAATTCGAAAAATCAATCGCGGACAAATGACATTTTGCAAAATGACATTTGTCCGCTAAAGTTAGAAAATTCAATCGCGGACAAATGTCATTTTGCAAAATGTCATTTGTCCGCTAATTTTGGGACATTTGTCCGCGGCGGACAAATGTCATTTTACAATCGCGGACAAATGACATTTTGCAAAATGACATTTGTCCGCGAAGTTTTCCATACAAATTTCATCGCGGACAAATGTCCCGCGGACAAATGTCACGGCGCCCTTTGATGAGTCTTTCTTTCGGCTCTTGCTATTTTTATGTATATGGCAAAAGACGAAAAAGAGCTGAATTTAAGACTGCCAGTGCAGAAACGTTATAAATAAGGAATTGAAACTAGTTTAAATTAATAAATGTATTGGAAAAAAAAGTTGTCTTGAACAATATTTTATATTCACTTATTTTTATTTCTTGAAAATGTACCTATATAATAAGTCTTAAATTAATTAATTGTAGAGTTTTTAAAAGACAAACAGTTTAAATAAGAATTGGAAAAAATTGTTTAAACTTAAAAAAAAAAAAAAAAACACGAAGCAGTCATAGAACTGCCTACAGAAGTTTATACTTAAGATTTAAACTATGAAATAACGGTGGCTACAAATAACGGACTGCTTTTGGACAATGGCTACAAATAATGGACTGCTTTTGCCTCAAAATTTTGACACATTCTAGCTGAGATTGTAAGCTATTATACAATAATAAGTTTTGGAGCGAAAAAAAATCGATATGCCTTTCTTTTGTTGTCATATTGGTCGTAAAGGCAAATTTTCATATTAAAATTCCCGTCATTTATTTTACTCGATTTATGAATTAATAAGCGTTATATGAATACGGTATATAGAAAAATCGTGAAAAAAAATTCGGAAAATATCATAATACAAAAAAAAACTTATTATTAGATATTTGAAAAAAGAAGAACATTCAAAAAAAATTTCTTAAAATTCCCATTACCGAGATCGAACCTGGCACCTTCAGACTTCTAATCTGATATTCTATCGACGAAGCCATATGGCCATATAAATTCAGCTTTCTAAAATAGTATAAAAGAGCACTTTGGTTTAATAATAAAAATCCTAGCAATTTATTTTAAAAGATTTCCTATTTATTTCATTCCACTATTCGCATTCCGTATTTATATTATTTCCGTATTTATATTTCAAATGTGTGGCTTGGTGTGCAACGCAACAACTTCGAAAATTTTCATACAAGATAAAAACAAAAAAACCTATTTTTTTATTATATTTTAGAAAGCCAAAATCATATGGGCTATATGGCTTAGTGGCTAGAACATCAGACTATGAGAGTGAAGGTGTCAGGTTCGATTCCCCAAGAAATACATTTTTTTTTTAAATTTTATTCATTTTTTTGAACATAATAATTTTTAAATTTTTGAACATAATTTTTTTATTGGTAGTATATGTAATTTTTTTGCTTGTAATATTGGGCCCTATATATACATATATTTGAAATTAAAAAAGTCTTAAAGTGCCAGGCAGCAGCAAAGTACGATAATTATGAATTTCTACCCAAAATTTTTGGTCTGGTAATCTTTATTTCACCGGAGCTACCTATTTTGAAATTTTTTTTTTGCATATTTTGAACCGGGAAAACCTATAATGATAAATTACTTGATCGATATCTATACTATCAATGCCAAAATATACCTATACCTATGTTGTTTCTCAAGGCTTTAATAAAATTATTTGTAACGAGTTTAGTGCGTCCAATATTATAAATTTGTTGTTTATAGGATATAATGTTTATAACTTTAGTGGTTACATGATCTCTGTAAAAAAAATAAAACAAAAACATGAAATGAAATGTGATCACTTTTCTTACTTATTTTTCTCCCGGGAAATTCGTACATTTTTTAGCGTTTATTATCTTATTAACTACAACAGGATTAACAAATGCTTGTTTAAATACATATATACATATAACTGTCTTGTCATAGTAAGTGATAAAACATGTTTGAAAATTAGTTGGGACTTTAGTGATATACCTATTATCCGGTGTCTAAATTTTTTATGAATGATCACAAGATTATGTTAATTCTATTGTGAAAATAAGATTGCACGAAAAAGCTGTGAATATTGCAGAACGCTGCCCACAATATTGAAAAATAGTTCATTCAACTCGCTATTAAAAAACTGATTTCTGAATAGGATAGTTTTTTTTCACAATTAAATTTTTAAAATAAAATAGGATCTCGATACTTAAATTTATGCATCTGTCAACGTTTCCAATATTTTTTACATCCATTTTATATTCAATTATATTCAATTGCATTAATTCATATATGAAATTTTACAGTTTTCAACTAAGTTCTCAAATAAGTTTTTAGCTACATTTTAATTTTATAATCTTCTAATACATAAAATTTCCATGTCACAATGTTACTTACCGTACTCCTCCGAAACGGCTTTACCGATTTTTACCAAATTTTATATGAGCATTCAGTAGGTCTGAGAATCGGCTACTATCTATTTTCCATACCCCAGGGACCTCCCCCGGGGCGGACTTCAAAAGTTCGTCCGATTTCATTCAAATTTTTTACGTAAAAAGAGGAAAATTTGTTGACCTCCTACCCAGGAACCTCCTACCCAGGGACTTCCCATTGGGGCGGATTTTAAAAGTTCGTCCGATTTCATTCAAATTTGGTATGTAAAAAGAAGAACTGATTACAAACAAATTCTGTAACAAAAATTTGCTGACCTCCTACGCAGGGACCTCCTACCCAAAGACCACCCCTGGGGGCGGTTTTCAAGAGTTCGTCCGATTTCATTCAAATTTGGTATGTAAAAAGAGGAGCTGAATTTCGTAACAAACAATTTGTTGACCACCTACCCAGGGACCTCCTACGCAAAGACCGACCCTGGGGGCGAACTTCAAAAGTTCGTTCGATTTCATTTAAATTTGGTATTTAAAAAGAGGAGCTGATTACACACAAATTTCGTAACAAAAAATTTGTTGACCTCCTACCATAGCGACCTCCCCTCGGGGCGGACTTCAAAAGTTTGTCCGATTTGATTCAAATTTTTACGTAAGAAGAGGAACTGATAACATATAAATTTAGTAACAAAAAATTTGTTGACCTCCTACCCAGAGACTTCCCCGGGGGGGCGGACCTCAAAATTTCGTCCAATTTCATTCAAATTTGGTATGTAAAAAGAAGAACTGATTACACACAATTTCGTAACAAAAATTTGTCGACCTCCTAGCCAGGGACCTCACCTGGGGGCGGACTTTAAAAGTTCAACATCAAACTTATAGTATTGACAGAAGCAATTTAATGACGAATTGTTATACGAAAACCAATGGGAAGTGTCGACTATTCAGTTTTGAATAACTTGTTATTTTGTTTTCACTCATAACAGAATTCCGAATGTCATAAGTAGTTAGATAACAATCATTTCTGTTTACACAATATATATTTTGGTTCTTACTGAAAATGTATTCAATGCTTATTGGGTGGGAATTATTATTCACAATTTCCCATTTATTTTCTCGTGAATCAAATCGTTGAACTATTGTACTTGGAACATAAATCATGTTTTTTTTTCCAAATCCACCCAATGTAAATAAACTTCCATTTATTTCAACAATTTAAAAATAGCATTCCTGTCCGGTTTGCATTTTTCCATTGAAAACCATTCATTTCTATCCGGTTGAAAATATTCAACACTACCTTCATTATGAGGTCCGCCACAAATATAAATTTTTTGTTCGAATCCAATGAATCCATAAAAATGTCGTTTTTCAATCATCGGTGGAATATGAGACATTTTCTTTTTGGAAAGTGAAAACATTTTATTGTTATTGGAATTTGACTCTAATTGCAGTGCCAAAAAGATGGTCAAATCCGAATTTATGTTTCAAAATTGGTGTTAATTTTGGAGTATTCTGATCATACAATAAAATATGTTTTGGAGAAACTGCGAAAATCATTTCTTGTTTGATCTTTTCTTCTTCGACAATAATTTTTTCTTCTTCTTCGACAACAATTTTTTCTTCTTCTTCGACAATAATCTTTTCTTCGTCTGCATATAAAATTTTTTCCGAGAAAATTTGATTAAATTTTTCATTTTTCATTGATATCAAATCGGCAAAAATAGTTTTTTTAAATTTATCAGAAATTTTCGTATAATTAACGAGATTTAATAATTTTTCTAAAAATATTTCACGACCATCAAAATCAGCTTTAACCTATGGAATTAAATTGGAGTACAAAAAAAAGAACTGTTGAAAAAATTACCTGAATTTCTTTGAAATTTAAATCAAGCAAATTCTTTTCAAGAAAAGATTCAAAATTCATAAAAATGAATTCAAGAGATTTCTTTTCGAGTTTCTCATTATTGTAAAGACAACCATTCCTCCAAAATTTCAAACAATTTTTGATGTTCAGCATGTACACTAAGAATTCTGAACTTTTTTCTTTCAGTTCTTTCTGTAAGAAACCTGACATTTTATCTAAAATTTCCGCATTTTGTAATGTAATTTTAATCCTGTGTAAATATATTCAAGAATTTCTTCAAAAAATTGACCAAAAATTTCTCCGCTAAGTTCCACTTCATTTTGTATACTTTCTTTTAATCCGGAACTGAATAGTCCAGCAAAATAAGGACACCTTGTTGCAATAATAATTTTATGAGCTGGAAACTTACTGCCATCTTTGCACCGGAGCAAAACATCAGTAAAATTTGCATTTTTTCGGTGTTCATTTTCCTCACCTTGATGATTGAATATAGTTTCAATAATTTCTTGCAATTCGGTCGACATTATTAAAAAATTGTATTATTTTCGATAAATATAATTTTCTGAACAAAGAAAAAAATTTTTATCATATCTAATCTTATCGGAACAAGAAATAAAATAATTTTATTGACAGTATAGTAGACGACGAAGTCGCTATGTTAAAAATTGTAGAATTCCAATCAATCGACTGATTGATAAAAAAGTGTACAAATTGAATAAAAAAGTGTACAAATTGGGATCATCTAAAATGCAGTATACCTAATGCTCTAGCGTAAGATCGTTTGTGAATGGAGAGGCGATTCTAATGGTTTTCATTATATAAAATATAATTGAATCGGTGAGTTTTAAAAGGGGGTCACCTGCATTTTTCTAAAATTTTTAGGAGAAAAAAAACACTGTTATTCGACCATGCATTCTTAGTTGCGACAGCTAAGTAGTTTTTATGTCATCTCTTGGGGGTATATAATTATGCCGCATCATTTGACCGAAAGAATCTTTGGCTATAAAAAAAAATTGTAATTATGGGCGAAGAATCGTTTTACCCTTATCCCACTCCAAAACTTTAAGGCCGATCATTTTCATTTGAACGAAGGTATAACTTTTTGGTAAGAAAAATAACTTTTTTATTTTGTGCTTGTCACTGTTACACCAGTCTACAACGAAAAATTACATTTATATTTATATACAAAACTCGGATTTTTATTATCTTCACATGCAAGCGTAATTAATAGTAGATTATTGTATATGTAAACTAAATTTGTTATTTGTTAAACTAAAGAGTTCTGTATACACAAAAATACATTGACACGAGTCAATACTTATATCACGAGACCGAAGGTCGAGTGATATAAATTGACAAGTGTCAATGTATTTTTGTGTAAATACAGAACGAGTTGTATAACAAATTTTGTTTACATATCCAATATACTGTTTTAATGCGTAGGGAGAGGTAGTTGCAAAGAGAGAATATTTTTTCTTCTCATTTTTTCTCTTTTTTTTTTTTTTGTATTTGGCTGTATTGAAATATTGTGAGAGATATTATGTTTGTTTAGGTATTACGTAATATTCAATACGAAACATCTAAATGATTTCATTATTTACGCTGATGCATCTAAATTTTTTCATTATATACGCTGATGCATCTAAATTTTTTCATTATTTACGCAGATGCATCTAAATGATTGCATGTGTATTGACGCATATAATACTCCATTTAGTGATCTAAATTCTATAGCACTAAATACAACATAACGATCCCCAATGCATTAAAATAATTATTGCAATGTGTATATAGTTAATACATACCATGTTAATTAAATTATTGTTAAATATAAAAAAAATATTACAACAGACTAAATGATGTAAATGACTATTTTGAAAGAATTTTATAACTTATTTCTTAAATACATAATTTTAAACATTTATTCAATTATTGATCCCAAAACGACATAATTTATGACGATAGTTACCTTAACATGTGTATACATATTAATAAAGTATGTATAATACTTTATATGCTATTAATGTAATCATCAATCATAAAAGGAATTATAATTATGTTTTAGTTATACATAAATAAATTATAAAAATGTTTTAAGTTCTTATCGAATTATAATGTTAATGATGAAAATTAGTTAAATATTTTTATGGGCATATAGCAATGAAAGTATAGTTGTAATAAATAATATTTTACAAATTAATTTATTTTTTATTTTAATGTTAGTAAATAAAATTCGATTTTTATCTTACATTATTGAAATCATAAAATAATTCAATATATACCTACGGTATTAATGTTTTATATTAGTATAAAAATATTGAAATTAAATTAAAAAGTTGTTATGAATTGTCATGGACGACTGCCCCAATACTTCTTTTTTTAAACTTTTAGTTCAATCTTCTTTTGAATTACGGAATCATGACAGAAAATTAATTTATTTTTATTTCTGCCTTGTAAATCCAATTTTGAACATTTCGATTTAAAATATTTCACTTTTAAGACACCATGGTAAATTTTTTTCAGATTCCTTTAATCGACATCTACTCATCCTCTAATCGACATCAACATATCTAACCACTGTACTAATTTTCATCGGAATCCATAAAAACTTAAAATCAAAAAAATTAATTATACAAAAGTATATAAATTTTTGGAGAAAATTATTTAAACTCTTTCCTTGTTCGCAGAACTTTTAACTTCCCAACCTAGAATTGTAGAATCTTATTATGTAGTGAGGTGAATGGAGATCGAAATCGATTTGAAAGTTCGAACGAATGGACTGATACGACTGATGGACGAACGCAAGGAAAACGGGCTAAAAATTTATATGTCCTTTCTATCTATAAATTTTTTAAAATTAAAATTTTACTTTATAACTTTGATGCCTTTTTGTTTTATGTGAAAACTTTTTTATTATTATTTATAATTTTTTTTTTTCGAAAAATTAAATTGCCAAAAAGAAAATTAATTCGTATATTCGCACAAATAATGAATTTCTAATAAAAAAAAAATTAAAATTTTCTTCCAGCAACAATTTTATTCTGTGTGTAATAATAATAATAAAAATAAAATAATTTTCTTTACAGTAGTATAGTATAAGAAGCATAAAACATAGAAAATTTGTTTTGGTCAACATTATCATATCCTTTTTTTTTTTATTTTCAATGAAAATCCAAAAAAAAAAAATGTTAATTTTATTATTATTACTATTATGTTTCTAATAATAATAATAATAATAATAAAAAAAGTATACGAAAAAAAAAATAAACAAACTAACTATACAAAAAAAAAAAATAAATAAACAATAAAACTTAGTTCAAAAACTCAATTTGCATTTGAATTGAAAATTTATTTTATTATTATTAGTTTAATAGTTTTTAGATTTTTCTTTTTTCTCTTTCTTGAGTGGGCTATATGATATTATATAGTGTTAGTGTTGGACTTATTATCTTTTTTTATACATATTTTTATCTATGTATATCTTTTATACATATATTTACATTGAATATATATATATATTTTTTTAGTCAAATTGGCACCAAAAATTGTAATATAATTTTTATGCTAATAAAAAGCTCTCACTGAATTTTAAAATTGTTACTGGCTGATAATTTATTGTGACCTTATAAAATTTTATTATTGTGTGCTATTACGAAAAAAAGAAAATTTCTTTAATTTTAAAATAACTTCCTTTTTTTTTTTGTTTTCAAACAAAAACAAAATTAATAAATAAATATGATAAAAATGATGGAATAATGTTAAAATAAAAGAATTTTTAACATAGTAATATCCTTGAAAATTTACATAAAAATAATTTTTTTTTTTTTTTTGGGTTTTCTTTATTTTTATTAACTGGATGCTTTAAGTATCGGCCTCACAATTTAACATAAAAATTAAACAAAAAAAAATACTGATTATGAATGATATTAGTTTAATAATTTTATATTATAATCATTAAAACATCGTCGACCGAGAATTATACTAAAGAAAAGTTATGAAAAAAAAAATTAAACCGAATATTTTTTTTTTATATTTTCGAAATTCATTCAAACAATCATTTCGTGTTTTAAATTTTATTTACGATTTTCAGATCATTATTTCTAATATAAATAGTTGATCAAATAATTTACGAGGTTTAGGATAATTTGAATAAAATAATTGAATTTCAAGCTAATTATTTGCCTTTACATAAACAATAAACATTTATTGATGCATTTAACTTCGGAACAACTTTTTCATTAAAATTGTTTTATTTAATTTACCTATATTCTAAACCAGGTGTCGAACTTAAATTGAAAATGGGCCGTTTCGAAAATTTATTTTGTTCCGCGGGCCAAAAGTCAATTTTTTTTTTTTAAACAAATTAAAATATATTTATTATTAAAATTACTTCAAATTAATAATGTAAATAATAAGTTTATACACAAGAAAAAAATTAAATTAAAGAATATAAATTATGTTGTATTTATAATGATATCTTTTTGTGATGATCTTTTGTCAGTGATGATGATGATCTTGATGACCTTGAATTAATTTTTTTAGAGAAGTTAAACTACTGGCAACATCCACTTAATCTGATTTCTTAACTATAAAATTAATTTTCTTGTCACCCGAAATTTTTTTGTGGAACGAATTAACCACGTTCCATTCCAAATATCAAATCTAAGAATAGAAAATTTTTAATTTGAAATAAATAATTTGAATTTTATGCAGTAAATCTTGATTTGAAAGTAGAAAATTTCCATTACAATTTTTTTTTTACATATTACAAAAATATTAGAGAAACATTTTGAATTTTAAACCAAAGTTAACGGGCCGGGTTAAAAGACTCCGCGGGACGGATGATGGCCCGCGGGCCGTTGGTTGGACAGCACTGTTCTAAACCTTCCATTAATTAAAACTGTTAGATATTATGTAACTTTTTTAATTAAAAATATAACCTTAGTTATAAGTTGATCTGTATATGAATATTTATACTTAGAAGTTTTCCAAAATGTACTGACGTACTTGAATTTTTGATTTAAAATAGTTTCATACTCCTGAAGTTTTTTTTTTTTTTCAAAACCAACAATTAACATTAATGAAATTATATTCGAGTTGGAAATCGAGTTGGGCATAATCGGTTCCTACATATCACAATCGTAAAAACTATAGCCTCTAAATTCACGAATAATATTCAAATAATATATAAAAATAATATATAAAAAAAGTTTTATATAAAAAATAATATTAAAAATAAAAAAAAAAATAAATTCTGGGAAAAGTTAATATGTAATTCTAGTTTAGAAAATTTATTTCAAATGTAATATGAAAATAATTTTAATTTCAGATTGAGCACATTTTTTTTTTAAAATAATTTAAAATTTTGTTTTTTATTAAGAAAATTTCTCAAAATTCCATTTATGTACAAATTTAGGTCCCAAAAGAAAACTTAATGTAAATATCGTTATTTTTTTTACACATTGATTTTGAGTCTGAAATTTTGTCTGATATTTTCTCTTCTTTTTTCTTTTTTTTTTTGCTAAAAACATAAATATTCATTTGGTTCGATACAAACACAAAAACAAGAAGAAAACAGAAAAAAAAAAGAATATAAAATATTGTTTTATCTTAAATAAAAACGATTTTATTGCCAATTCGAATTGCCTAGAGAATGTTCAAACAAATTTATATTTTTCATTTCCGTGCTCAGAAACATTAAGAATAATTTTTGATAAGAACGGCACAACTACAATTAATGCATAAAATTATCATTATGCCTTGAGCACAGCTATTACCGCAAAGCAATTTTTGAAGGAATGTTCCTGTTCACAGCTAATTTTACCTGAAAGCAAAAAAATCAACTGCAAACAACTGCTTTTGTTTTTTTTTATAATATGATTGTGACAGAAAAATGCAGCAAAACCAAATTTCGATGCAAAAGAAACGCTGTGAAAAAGAAACAAAAAAATTATTTTGTGACGTAGTCAATTCTTTCTGGAGCAAAAAAAAATAAATTCAGTTTTCTAATTAATTATGAAATAATTTTAAGAATTTCTTTTTACAAAAAATCAATAAAATTAATATCTTTCGTTTTTCATAATTTTTATTTAAAATAAATAAGAAATAATGCAGAAAATATGTTTTTACGGTACCTCAAAATTGCTTTGCGGTATTAGCTGTGCTCAAGGCATTATGATAAAATTGATATTATGAATACAAAATTAAAATAGCTCTAAGGCAGTTAGCTGATTTTGCATAATAAGTACATATATATTTTGTTTTAATGTTTACTTCAGTCTTTAAAATAATATTTATAGTCTTCATTACTTATTAGAAATATTATTTGAGTCTCGTATCATATTATTTATTAGCATATGGTCCATCCACAAACTCTCGATCATTTTAGCCGTTATAAGATGTAAAAATGAAACCAATACATTAATTCAGTATAAAATTAAAAATTGATAGTGATAATGAAAGTATGTTTTGTTTTAAATTAATTTAGAACTTGGATAAAACAATCAGTTTTTTACTTCAACAAAATTTTATTAAAAATTTATGAAAATATACATAATATACAGAAGGCAATACTTCATGCTTTTCGGATTACGAAATTTCAAATGAATATTTTCGTACTTCTCTGTAAAACTAAAACGAATCCAATTGGGTGTACTTTAAACATGTTACAAAAATGATATAAAAAAAAAAAAATCGAAATATATTTGAAAATATTTGATTTTGTTTTTTACATGAAAATGTCCTTAAGGAACAATTTATTTTAAAATTTTTGTTTTTTTATTTTATTTTTTTTCATTGCCGGAAATTATAATAAAATTTAAAAATTATTATTGGATTTTGAAATTTTGGCAATAAAAGGATAAAGAATTTTTTTTATAAATTTTATATAAATGTATGTAGAGAGAGAGAAAGAGGTAATTTTGACATTAGAACTTTTTTTAATATGACTTTTTGACGAACAAAAACTGATTGATTTATATTTTCAATATGCTATTTAATTTTGGTTTAATTATTTTTGAAATTTGCTGGCGGGAACAAAGAAAATCGAACAAGAAATTGGCAAAATTTAGGTAATAATTGATATAGTTTGAAAATTCCGGAAATTTAAATTTTGATACAAATATATAATATATAAAAACCTTTATTTTGTCTTTATAATTATAAAAATAAAAATGCTTGTTAGTCTACCAGAATGGTTTTATAAACATTTTTTTTACTTTACATACGAGTCATTACAAAATGTTCTTTACCCACCCCTTATTAATTTTTTCAAAACTTTTTAAATATTCTTTATACTTTGTTAGTACTTCTTAGTTTTAAGCTCTCTTTTCAAATCGAATAAATATAGAATTGGATATTGTTTGAATTTAATCAAAATAGAATTTAAGAATAATAGGATTATCTGTGATTTTTACGATATATGTGTATACAAACCTTCAATTAATCGAAACCGCTCTTTCACACAAATATCTTTATTCAAATATTTTTTATGTTTTATAAAATGATAATGAAACATTAAAATGTATGTGTAAATATTTTTTATATAAAGTTGATATTAACTTCTTCATAATACCAAATTTGTATATGTACATAATGGGGGATGGAAATAAGGCCGCAGGAAATAAGGTCGCGACGTTTTTTTGTTGCGGTCTTATTTCATTTTGAAAAATGAAATAAGGCCGCGAAGATTTTTTCGCGGCCTTATTTCGTTTTTCAAAATGAAATAAGGCCGCGAAAAAATCCTCGCGGTCTTATTTCATTTTGAAAAATGAAATAAGACCGCAAAAAATTCCTCGCGGCCTTATTTCGTTTTGAAAAATGAAATAAGGCCGCGACAAAAAAAAACAATTATTCGGAGGGCTAATTTCATTTTTATAAACGAAATAAGGCCGCGTAATCTTGTGAGGTGAGCACACAGGGCAGGGGGCAGCAGGGCGGCGGGCGGGTGGTTGGTCAGTGGGATTTGCGGCTAGCGCATTTCATTTTTTGCAAAGTGTCTGACAAATCAGAAATAAAAATTGAAATGAAACTTCAAATAAAATAATTACCACAATTGGGTTTTATATATTAAATATAATTATTATTGTAAATATTCACTTCAATTATTTTGCCCCAATAGGTAAAGTGAAGAGTCTTATAATGTGTTACATATAATGTGTTATTATGCTATAATAATTTAAAACGAAAATATGTTTTACACTTTGTCAATATTTTTAGTGCTCTTTAAATACTTATTTATTAAAATAAATAAAGCAAAAATATACATAAAATATATTAAATTACCTTCGTAATGTATGCTTTTTTTATTATCGCTATAAAAATATGATTTTATGAAATATACTATACGTGCAATATTCAAGCATCATTTCGGATAATATTACCTGAAATATTGTGAGTTTTAATTTATTGCGAGTTGATAAGACAATCATTAATATTTCCTTTCATTTTTGAATAGTTCAAGATAGCTCCAGCTCCGAAATTTCAAATTGAAATTACATAAAGATTTGAATTAAATGAACATTTATTTCGTGAAAGGATTCACCATTGTACTGAAGCTTTTAATGACATACCTATTTATCGAAAATATTTATCGAAAATTAATTAGATCTTTTTTAATAACGTATTCCTATACTTCAATTTTATTTTAGTAAACAACTTTTTTTAGATTTTCTCGGTTGTTGAAATCAGAGAGAAAAAATTTCATCAAAACAAAAATTTGCATAAGTAAAAAAAAAAAATAAATAAAATCAAATTGACAAACAAATAATATGTGAAACATTTTTTTTTTTTAGGTTAACATATCGTTTATGTGACCAATGTGTGCATAATGTATATAGACAAAAATACAGTATATACGCACTTACATACATATTATATCTCTACTAGGATAAAGAAAACAATTTTTTATTTTACGATAATATGCTAAAATGCTAATGAAACAAATCCAACTTGTGTGAAAATTCAAAATTAATATCAGAGATTCATAAAACAGCAGGTGTGTTATTTTTACTATGATCTTATTTTCCTTGTTAAAGGATTGAAAAGCTTACACATAAAGTGCTTGAATAAAAAATATATTTTGATTATTTTATGCTGAATAAAAGAAAGTTTTTTTTTTCTCTGAAGAAAAATTAATAAGAAACTAACTAGTTTTGAAGAATTTTCCTGTTACACATAAATTCATTATAAAGAAAAAACCCAAAGGAACTTTATTTTCCAATAATAAATAAATTTTTCATTCGTTAATTTTAGTTTGTTTTAAAGAGACCATATAAAATATCTACTTTTTTTGAAAGTTTTATAATTGACAAAGATCTCTCTATTATGAACCTTAATTGCATGTCCAAACTAAAGAATTGAATTGTTGCTGGAAATTAGTACCTGAGTTATGTGTTTACTGGAGCAGAAAAAGTTGATTCTGCCTTTTGATAAAACCTGTATGTAGATATCATATAATGTTCGAATGTAAAACTTTTATAGAAAAAATATGTACTTTTATTGACTTTCATCTCTATACTGAGGACTAAATATTTGTGAAATTATTTTGATTAAAGTATTTTATCACCTTTATCGAGTACATTTTCAAAATTTTACATTAATTATAATAGTTGATCAACAGTTAATTAAAAAGTATTTTTATTCGAATTAAAAGTGTGAGCAATTACACTTGGAGCAATGGTGTACAAATAATTGTTGGTTATTTCGATAGTATATAATAGGGGTAGCAAAACGTCGATCTTCAATGTTTTACGGTTGACCGCCATTTGTATATGAGCAACTAGTTTGAATATTATTCTCGATCTTCAGGGAAAACACAGAGTTCTTTCTGAATTATTAAGCTTAATCAATTGAAACTTTTATTTCTGAAGTCACAGTTGTCAACAAAAGTATTAAAAAAAAATCTGAAAGTTAATACTGCCTTTGATGACTAAATTGTAGAATTCTGACAGAATTTAACTTCGATTTCAAAATATAATAATAAAACGAGGAAGTTAAGAAAATCTGTAAAAATAGCTAGTTTTTGGCAATTTACTTAAAGAATATAAAAATATGTCGAGTTCAAATTTGTCCAAATGTGTCCAAATGTTGTCCAAATGTGCAAGTCATATCTAAATTAGAATTTTTGTTGTAATATTAGTTTTTAGTCCATCGTGAAAAATATCGATGCTCTTGCTTCAATACATATTTAAAAATTGGAGAAAAAATGCTAATTTCAGGTTGATAATGCAATCCAATTTTTATGTTGAGTCGTCCTTTATCAATCTGGCCGCGTCTAATATACGCAATATACTCATTACAAAAATTTCTAAAAATCACCCAGAAAGAAGGATATGAAGTTTAATTATAATTCAGTCAAGAATAAAGTTTTTCAGGTACAGAATTTTTTCATGATTATAAATACACACATGTTCAATGAAACTTATTTTACTCTTATTATAATGTTTTAAAATTAACTCCTCAATATTTCAGTTTGTTTTTATTTTTTATTTATTTTATTTTATGTTAATAAACATACAATACATAATATCGTCCAAAAATAAAATCCTTTTAGAAAGAAAAAAATCAAACTTCATCAAAAATGAAAACTTTTCCAATTTTCCATAACAAAACAAAAAATTATACCTACATAAATAGAAAGTTTTTTTTTTTTTTTAAATATGTATATAAAAATAAACTCGTATATTTTAAAGGATAATTTGACTCTTGAGAGTGTTTAAAAATTCATAAATGCTTTTTTGACTCTTCAAGAATAAAAATAAAAAAAAATTAGAAGGTCCAGGGCATAATAAAGAGGAAAAAAAAAATATTTTTTTTAAATAAAATTTCCACAAAAGTTCCCTAATGGAAAAAAGTACATAATATATTATATATTTACATAATATTAGTTCATATTTGCTTTTGAATATAATAGTTGGCTGTTAAAAAAAAAAAAAATGCCAGCGGAAAATTTAAATATATTTTAAAAAGAAAAAAGTTTGTTCCCAAAATGTACAAAAAAATGTTTGAGGTTGAACTTAATTTGTTTAAGTCAAGCAATATTCTCAAGCAATATTCTCTCACTACCATAACGCACTGCCATAACGCACTACCATAACGCACTGTCCAACAATACTTGCAAATAGATACACACTACACTATCGCTCTAAAGTCTATTCTAAACTATAGAGAGAAAGTAAGATTTTTTTTGAAAAGAAAGCTGTGAGAGAACAAAAATAAGTACAATTACCCAACAAAGATTATATATAGTTCTACATTAAAACCAAACAAATCCCTATTTACGCATCAAACACACTTTCTAATAATTAAACGTAAATTTTTATATTATGAAGATAATTGTATTGTATAAGTTGTTAAGCATGATCGACAAGGAGTTAATCCTGTGACTATTTAGATGCAAGATTAGTTATAAAATTGTAAATGTAGATAATACTGTCACTAAAATATAATCTATGTAAATTAAACAATTCAAATACACACATATGGAACTTATGTACTAACAAACAGACATAAAAACTGACTTCCAACATTATACCCTATTCATAGATTAAAATAACAAAAATTGAAAAAAAAAAAAAATATAGTTCAAAAAGCCGTACTTTTTTTTTTGCATAAATTTCTTATGATACCCAGTAGAGTGTTTAAAAATTGAAATAAAAAAAAAATATTTTAGAAAAGTTTTCATTTTCCCCACTCGTTTTCTTTTTTTTTTAACAAATTTCTAAATTTAACAATAAAGTCCATAAAAAAATGTTTAAACGGCAAGAGTTGAATGAATATGGGAAGTTTTATTAGAATTGTTTGCAAAAATCATTCACATAGACATCGATTTAAACAAATTTTATCTAAAATATGTAAAGTGTTGTAAATGGAATTAAAAATTCAAATATTTTGTTTTGTCTATGATATGTTCATTTAGTGAAATGTTAAAACCAAAAATTTTGAAAAAGAAGACATTATGCTGAAACGACAAAAATTGTTAAGGTTTCACTATAAAAAAAAGTTTGAAGCTTATTAGAGCAAGAAGACATTCTTGCAGTATTTTTTGATTAAAGTATATATTCTTGAATTTTTCATAATGTTGTATGTATATATGCATTTCAGTACCTAACTTTTGTGGATTAATGTAAATATATATAAATTTAAACATTCCAAAAAGTATTAAAAATTGTTGTTTATAAACTTCTAAAAGAATATTTTCTAATTTTCATTATTATTTAAAAACATCTAAAAACTTTTTTGACAGTGGCAGTGCATTGTGAAATCTTAACAAAAGTTTATAATGCTACACAGAAATAAAAATTTTACCCTTATATTAAATAAAACTATTTATATTGCTTGTACAAGTATAAAACGTTTTATAGTTATAATGTAAATTTGAATAGAAATAACCAATTTATGTATACGTTCAGCTAACGTAGTCCATTTCGTATAAATTTAAATAAAACTTTATTGGATGGTGCTACTATCAGTATTCAAATAACACTCTCTCAAGAATACTTTACAAGAAATAGTAATATATTTCCTAATATATTTTTTTCTTCCTTTGAATGATTAAGAAAATAAAATAAAAAAAAGAAAAAAAAAGAAAATGGAAAATTTATTATTATTGAACTGAAAGTGTTTTTGACAATAAAGAAAAAAACTTTTTTATAATAAATTTTATGCTAATGATTAAAAATCTGGTGCTAGGTAGGTACTTAGAGGTATATATGGTACTTAATATATTCAACTTGGTCATGTAACTTTTTTTTTTTTTTTGTGTAATTCCATGGCACTATAAAGTTAATGCCCAGTACATAAAAGTGCTGTTAAATAAAATTTAACTTATTTTATAATTTGTAGCTTTTAAGAATTATTTTCTTTGTGGTAATACAAGTGGTAATTCATTTTCATTTTTATTCATAATAAAAATTTGAAATGTACTGGATTCGGAAATAATAGTCAAAACTCAAAATAGTCCGAATATCTAAATAAAAATTCAAAATATTTTACAAATTAGAAATTTGTCATCTAAAAAAAAAAAGAAGAGAATATTCACTTTTATTTCGAAACTGAGATATTATATATCAAGAGGCCGAAAGAGCAGAAAATCGAAATCCCTAATAGTTTTTCGTATAAAAGTTTTAATGTTTTATCTTCTCAACTAGATACATAAATATGTAGTAGTTTTTAACGATGTCTAGAGCAAAGTTGGAAAGCAAAGTTGATTTTTTACTTGTCGCAGCGAGGCATATTCGAATGCAAGGTTTGTCAAAATTTCTAAGTAATCGGTGAAAGACTTTCGTAGATTTTAGATTTTCAATCAATAGACGTTTAAATGTTTATTTATTTATTTGTACGTATGTCTTAAAGATGAGTAAAAATATTTTATAAGTTTTTTTAAACTTAAGAAAATCAAGTCTGTTAAATTTATTCTAAGCAGTGAGTTACTCGATTTAATATTACGATTTGGATAAAAGTTAAAAAAATAAAACAAAAAAATATAATTTTTTTTTATTAAAATATACATAATAAAGAAAAGCACAAAATAATTGCATACATGGTATGTGTACGAAGAAAATGAAATATGCTTTTAAATACACATATAATAACATATAGATCGCGTTTTTCTGTATAGCTAAGTTGAGACTCATTTTTATTATTCTTTCCCTATATCTAACTAAATTAAAAACAGGGACTTATTAAAATGCATAACATGGTCCTAAAAGGATATAAAGCATACAATAAAAGATATGTTCCTCTTAAAGAATTTATTATCCTTATTTTTGTGTTTATTTTCAAAAAAAAAAAAAAACAACAGAAAAAAGCTCATATTCTTCATTTATGCTTTCTAACTAACAGAAGAAATGGAATAAAAATGAATTGCTTTAACACGTTTCAAATTTTTTTGCTTTTTTTTTGCGTTTTTGTTTTTCATGTTTATTTTTATAAAATGTTTCAACACAAAACACACAGAGCTACCTACTAAAAACAACTGACTAACAAATAATAATAATTTAAAAACAAGAAAATATACTTTTTGTAAATAAATAGATATCCATTACACATGTAGATCATATCAAACATCAATTTCCCGCAAAAAAAAAAAACATATATATGTATATATATACATTTCATTTTCTTTTATATGTACAACATTACACAGTAGGTACATGGTAAATTTGTAATAAAATTTTTGGAAATCATAGAGGAAGAGAAACAAAACAAAAATACATTTATTTTTAAACATTATTAAAAATTTTGGTTTAATTTTTTGAAATAAAAATGAAATGAAATATGCATGTGGATATAGGTCGTATATTTAATGTTAATATTCTGTCATTTATTAAATTGGATTTTCAATAATTTCGCTTTGAATTTGCTAAATTTTCCTAAGGACGCAACTTTAATCTATCCTAACTTTTGATTATAAATATATTAGCGCTTGTGTTTTTCAAAGTTTATTTAAAAATCATAATTTTCATCTTATGGAAAAATCCTTAAAAGTGAAACATAATATTTTTTGAAGTTTAATAAAAAAGATCACATTTTTCAATGTAAAAACAAAAAAATGGCTTACAAGTCAGTGGATTATTATTTTTAAACAAAGGTGTAGGTTTACAGAGAGAATATTATTTAAAAAATTCGGTTTTTATTTTTGTGTACAAATTTTAGAGATTTTTCATTTTAAAAAGTAATTTTTAGCTTTATTTTTATACGCAAATTAATTCTTTTTACTTTGTTAAAAAAAAAAAAAAACTTGATTTGTGAAATTCATAATAATTTTTATTTAATTTTTTTTTTTTTTCGAAGTGGCAACAAAATATATAACAAGCCATATATTTTCGCGATATATTTTGTAATTTCAAACTAAAAGCATATGCAACATACACTTCATGCATACTTAATTTTGTGCTGAAATGAATTTGTTTCCTTGAAACACACACAAAAAAAAAGAAAGAATAAATAAAGCTAAAAATTGCACTATGCCAGAAAAAATCTGATTAATATTGTTAAAAAAAAAAAAAATAAATAGATTTTCTGAAAAATAATAATATAAAATTTAATTTTGTTGAAACAGAATTTAAGAAGCATAAAGATAATAAAATAAAAAGTGTGTGATTTCATTATGTGCAAGTTGTTATTTGTATATATGTAATGGTCTTCAACTCACACATGAGTTCGACTCCCAGCTCAGTGTCGGCCCGCCGGGTGTCCGGGGGCCGGGGGGCCGGTGGGCCGGGGCCCGGGGCGGAATTGATATTATGAAATGATTTGCTTTTCGGTCGGCCGGCGTTAAAAGTACCAAAATGGATCAATAAGGTTTAAAAATCCACTTATTATCATTTTTTGATAAGTTTTGACAGAATTAACCAATTTGCTCACATATGAGTTCAAAATGAAAGATCTTGACTTTCATTTCAAACTATAACCGATACCTATTCATTATTATCCTATTTCAATCCACACAATCTCTTAAAAAAAAATATACCTTACTTAATCAGTGAAAATGCAGGACAGAATGATTTTTTCTTACCTTCCTGTCTATACAATACATAATTTTACGCATAACTTTCTATACTTACTATTTTTAGAATAATCCGCACTAATTTTATGTACAGTAATGAAAAACTTGATATTAAATATTAAAAAAAAATTAATTTTATTTCATGTGTTTATAGATCCAATCAACGAATGCCGATACTCGTGTTAATGCTGGTGGATATCCTTTTGATCCACATGGATCATAATTGAAGGAAATAACTCCAATTAAAGTTCTATTTCCTGGTTGACCCTGGACAAATGGACCACCTGAATCTCCGGAACAATGTCCTACTTTTCCGGTCAATGGGCCTGTACAAAATTGTCCGTCTGTGAATTCAAGGCCTTCTAAGTTTTCGATACAAACGTCATTGGGTAAAATAGGAACAACATTAGTCTGAAAATAAATAAGTTTTTCCTTTATCATTTTAAATGTATCTAGATTTAGGGTAAAGCTCGATAAATACAATATACATTATGTACTTTTGACATGTAGGTACATGTCTCATGTTAAAGTTAAAATTTAAATTTCAATTTTCATTATTTATAATTTTTAAATTCAATATTATGACGTACCTGTAATATGTCTGGGAAACGAGCAACCAATGTATCTGAAACTGAACCCCATCCGCTTACAGTACCAACTCCATTTGGGATAGCATTCTTTTGTGGAAGATGTTCAATTTTTTTCACAGTTTCAGTAAATTCAAATGGTTTATTTAATTTAATTAAACCAATATCATTTGGTCCAACATTCCAAGGGCTGAAATCCTTGTGAACAATGTATTCAGCTGGATATCTGATTTGTTCTAATCAAAAAAAAAAAAGTAGAAAAAAAAATAATAGGTGTGCAGATATATTTAAAAATTGATGTATAAAAATAAATTACATACCTCCTTGTTCATCGGAACTGATATTATGTTTTCCAGCTTTGATAACAAAATCAGAGAGTTCATAATCATGAATACAGTGACCAGCTGTTAGAATATAACTATCAGAAATAATAGTTCCTCCGCAATTGTTTAACCCAGTATCAGATTCTGCGATTGATACCTATATTCATAATAAATTGAAATATTTAATCTTAAAAACTACTTCGTTTATTTTTAATAATATTCATTTTGGGGAAAAATTTAATTCATCCAATTAATATATTGTTAGAGAAATTTTAAGAGCTTTCAAGTGATTTATCAATAATATTTATGTACAAAATATTTTCTGAAAATATTTATGGTCCCATTTCAACATATTTGGTTAACCCGATAAGATTTTATATTTTCATATTATCTGTGGTTTTAGTTAAATTTTTCTGAATAAAATATAATGCGCTTGAAATCGAAAATTTCACAATTCAATTATTATATTGATTGATGTTATTTTGCATTGATTTGCTGAATGAAAGAAATCGAAATCTGCAAAATTCCATTTTTGAAAAAAAAGGTTCGCTAAATTTGGTGATGATAATTAAAATAATAAATATTAAAAATTGATTCAAATTTATATGTGCCTTAATCAGGTTTAACTTTATACTTGAACTTATTTTCATTTTTTCATTTAGAGATGAAAGAAACACTTTTGGAAATAAAATTTGAAGTCAAAACAACACTGTACTCACCATGTAAGGAAATTCATGTGCTATTGCATCACGACCCCCCAAAACTCTTGGCTGGATAACTGTTTATTTACACATGAAAAAAATATGTTAAAATATTATTAAAAATATAAAGCGTATACAATTTAAACATTAGATATGCTACCTGGCGAGGCCAATGAAAATCCAATCAATCCCAAAAACACTGTTACAGACTTCATTATTTTATTATTTTCTTTTATTTTTTTTTTTATAAATAAATATGTAATAAATATATTGAAGTTGGGTGAAAATAATTTAATTTTATGGGGCAAATGTTTAATTTATAACTTTTTTTTTTTTTAATTGCTTTAAGTTTTTAAATTATTGTTTAACAGATAAGGAGATAATAAATTATCTTCTTTTTAACATTAATTGCCTGATTATGCATAGTACAACAATATTATAGAATATTTACTTCAAAATTGTTAAAGTACTAAAAGTATACACAAAATAAATTTATACATGTTTTTCGTATGTAGGTATGAGGTATGAATAA
This sequence comes from Hybos culiciformis, assembly GCA_964007475.1. Taxonomy (NCBI): domain Eukaryota; kingdom Metazoa; phylum Arthropoda; class Insecta; order Diptera; family Hybotidae; genus Hybos; species Hybos culiciformis. Next base: position 26,174,134 of record OZ023273.1, on the reverse strand, counting down.
AAAAATGTTATAAATACATATATATTATTTTATTTAACGTTTTTATAATTTATCATCTTTTTTTTCGAATAGTATATTAACTATTTATTAATAGAGAGATAAAGTATTCTATTTAGAAATATAGAAACTTGTGTGTTTCAATTAATTATTAGTATAATAATATTGAAACAAATTAAAACATTAATTTTTCTACATTTTTGAGAAAACTAGGTTTGTGAAAAAGTTGTTTATGGAACCAAATGTGCTATCTATAATATTCCTAATCACTCAAATTTAGTGTATTAAACATAATGATGAACGTAAATTTATCACGTATATATTCATTCAGAAAACTGGTGCAAGATATTATTTTTCATAATTCAATTTTTATATAGTTTAGTGTGCAAAATTAATAACTCCAATTCCAATATTTTTTTGTTCATTACTTTAACAGTTTTATATTTGACGTCTGTCTCATGGGGAACATAAAAAAATTAATGTGACATTATTTAACATTATTTTATTCTGTGCTTAACAAAAAAGATGAATTTCAATAATGCAGAATTCAATTAAAACCTACTTGAGGTTTAATCGAACTAATTTAATTTGTCAATAAATCTGCGATATGAATTTTTGAAATACGCAATAATTATTGGTCATGATTTAAATATTGTTTTAATTAATATTAATGTGCCATTAATTATTTGTTGATTACAAGAGGTTTATTTTTTTTTTTAATATTTATAAAATTTTCATAATTAAATAGATAAATAAGGTTTGAAGTTGAATGAAATCTTTTGTTTGAAATCTAATATTTATTTAATATAATTTGTTTGTAGAAGTATTGAAAAAAAAAATATATTTTTTTCTTTTCATGGGATGTATATAAGAATATGAAAATCTATGTATGCTTTCATACTTTCGAAAAGAATAACAAACTAGTTCATTTTGATTACGTTGTTCAATATAATAGCCTATTCTTACGTTAGAATAGAAAGGAAAATAAATTTAAATTTATATTGAATAGGTTTTTTTTTTTGTTTTTTTGAAATTAATATTTTTTTTCCTTGTTTTTTAAAAATTTCTTTTTCTAATACGAGCCCTGCATCATAAGACCTCGTACGGGTTTTTTTTTTTTGAGTTTGTTCTACTTTTTTCCAGTTTTCTCCATTTTTGTATTTTTTTCGTTTAAACCAACCTTTTTTAGGAGTTTTTGGTCTTTATAAAAAAAAATTTTTTTAAGTTAAATTTTGAGAAAAAATTTATTTTCCAAAAGTCTACTTTTTCAACTTTTTTTATGGACATCGCAGAAATTTTCGAAAGATGCATTTTGAAGAGCATTTGGGAGTAGTAAATTTTAGCTTTTTGGGTTTTTTCGATAAAATAAAGGAGAGAGCCAAAAAACGCCTTTGAAATTCCAAAAAACAGGCCAAAATTGCTATTTTTTGCGTTTTTGGTCTGTTTTTTGGATTTTCAAAGGCGTTTTTTGACTCTCTCCTTTATTTTATCGACAAAACCCAAAAAGTTTAAATTAACTACTCCCAAATGCCCTTCAAAATGCATCTTTCGAAAATTTCTGCGATCCCCATAAAAAAAGTTGAAAAAGTAGACTTTTGGAAAATAAATTTTTTCTCAAAATTTAACTTAAAAAATTTTTTTTTTTATAAAGACCAAAAACTCCTAAAAAAGGTTGGTTTAAACGAAAAAAATACAAAAATGGAGAAAACTGGAAAAAAGTAGAACAAACTCAAAAAAAAAAACCCGTACGAGGTCTTATGATGCAGGGCTCGTAATATTGGGTATTTGTGCAAGTTAGAATATTTATTAGAACTAGAACGGTTGAAACGAATCGTGGTATTGACATTTTAAAAAACTATAAGTTTAAGTATTTTGCTTCGTTGTACGTACCCTCAGAATTGGTGTATAGAACGTTGTTTGACGAAGTAAGTAATATTATCAGATAGTTGGCGCTGTTGCACCAGTTTTGTTTCATGTATGTATTCTATAGAAAAACTACACCTTTGCACATTTGCACCTTTGAGTGTTTTTTGTGGCTAGATCGAGTCAATAAATATTATAACTTTTTTTTTAATAAGTATGTTGTATCTATCCTCTTAGTTTTCGATCATTCGCAATTCGATATTTTACATAACATAAGTTTAAAAAAAAAAGAAAAAAATTCTCACGCGAAAACCAAGAAATGTAATATCTTTTTGTTTGTACACATAATGTTTTTTCACGACGATAAAGAACTGTTGAGAAAAATGGTAATAAAGTAGAATGAAATTTAATTTTCTTCTTGTGGTATTTTTGCAACTTCGTTTTTTTTTTTTTTTATTGTATATTCTTTTCAATTTTATGCAATTATTTTGAATGAAGTAGGTACTAAAAAAGCTGTATATTTGCATTTTTACTGATATCACATTGGTGTGGTATAAGATTTTTTTTTTTTTTAATTCAGAATTTTCTTAGAAAATCGTTTTATATGTAAAAGATTTTCAATATAAGAATTGTATATAAATATAAATGACAGATTAAGTTTTGAATACGGCATAGAAATGTAACATTGAATAAATAAATATACTATTGTATACAATATAGAAATGTGAACTCAATTTAATTTTATACTTTGATAAAAATAAGTACAGTCATCTAAATTACATAGCGCATTTATTATGGATTTATTTTTTTGTAAAGCATTGAAAGTTGGGACTTGGATTTGTTATTTAATGATACTTTTTTCTATACATTCTTCTGATACGATAAGTGAAATCGTGGTATAACTTAGAAAACGGTTGTTTCTGTAAGAAATCTAACTTCTATAATGAATAAGGGTTACACATATTATGTACAAATAATACATATGATGTGCACATAAAAAATAAAAATCATAAGAAAAATTAGAATGAATGACTATGACTGAATAATTTAAATACTTTATAGTTGCTTGTGTAGTTCATATTTTATCAACTATAAGAATATGTTATGTAAGTAATTATTTTGTTTAATTTCACTAGAAATAACATAAATTTTAGTACACTTGAACTTCAAAACATAAATTCATAAATAAATTTTGAAATCAAAAACTTTGAAACACAAAATGATATTTTGACATGTTAATGGTTTCTTGAGCAATTTATATGGCAATTACATCACTAAATTTTGAAACAAAAAAAAATGTGATAAGAAGGGTTGTTAATATATATATGTATGTTTTAACCATATAACACAATTTTTAACCATCAGAAAGCCACATGAAATATGCATAAGTTTCCTTTAAAAGCATTTAAAAATCCTTTCGGAAAATTTATTATTATCTTTTTTAAAATAGATATCAGTACATGGGGCAATACAAATATTTTTCATTACTACTTATTATAAACATTAAAAAACAATATAATGTGCATATATATTGAATGATATATAATGAATATATAAAAATTATATGTAAAGATTTTATATTGTGCGAAATAAAATATATTTCAATTAAATATTTTTTGTTTTAAAATCGGTATGACATCAGAATGTTTAGGGCTACGAATAAATCAAACACAATTTTAAATACGCTATTTAAGCTTAGTTATCTATATACATTAAAATGAATTAAAATTATTAAGTATAACTAAAGTGATCGAAGAATTTTTATGGTTTTGAGTTTTTTTTTTTCTCTTTCACATAAGGAAAGTTATGTGGTTAACAAAACACCCTGTTTAATATTTTATGTTGGAAAACTAAACTTTTAAGTATTATTCTATAAAGTGGTTTTGGTTTTGGTATATTAATTTCACTAAATTTTCGTTTTTTATCCCAAACATCAGCATTATGTGCAATACCGAATTTTCTTGTTTACAGAACCTACTTTAAATGTACTGTGTAATAAAAAAAAAAAAATCAGATTACAATTTTATGTAAGAGTAGAATTAGTAGTTTTGGAAATTATTTTCTTTTGAGAAGATATTTGAAAAATATTTTATCTGCATTATAACTAAAGGCATGTTCATTTTTACTGTTTGAAGTGAAGTAATTTCATCAAAATTGAACGACTCATTATACATTTTCAAACATTTTTTATGCAAATTTTCTAAATTTTTAAAAATTATTATTAATAAAGATTAGGCTAGAGCTACACAACTTTCGAACCAGGCAGGACTAGTATAATATAACAAATATAATTTAAAAAGAATCTTTTTTTTTTGCCTAGATAAAAAAATTTTGCGTGTACAGCCTGATTGGTCGAAACTTGGTGAGAGGGTAGATGCAGCTCGACCCAGAGGATTTTCGCCGGTAAGCCCTACCGCCATCTCCACTCCCCCAGAGTAAACATATTTCTATAGTAGAGTAACAAGGAACAACGAAAATTTTTATGCAAAAAAAAAAAAATTCACCTCCCTCTTACAAGATGCCTTTCTGAATCCTTTTACTTACGTTTTTTTCGCAGGTTTTTTTAAAATGCAAAATTAAGCACTTTTTTAGAACAAAGTGAGTTCATTTCATTTTATTTTCGACCTAAAACTATTTTCTTATTTTTAAAAATTTCGAAAACCGTAAAATTACTTATATTTTACAATTTTTTTATCTTTTTGTAAAGACAAAAAATTATCAAAGTCACCTGGTTCTTTTATAAAATAAATGCATTGTTTACATTTATTTGGCCTTAAGCGCGTCATAGTTTCCCTTAAATACTCAATACTAAAAATAAAAATCATTTGATTTTGTTTTTCGATTTTAGGGATGTGAGAATTTTTTTTAAAGCTTAAAGCTAATTTGAATTTCAACCGCTAGTGATTTAAATGTGAGAAATTAAAATAATAATTAATATTAACTTTAACCAATTTTTTGTGAAAAACAACATGAAAAAAAATTAAAAAGTGAAAAATGGGAAAAAAATAAATGCTACTTTCGTAAATTTTAAAGCTTTCTTAATTATATTAAAATATTGCAAGATAAGTTTTCTGAAAATTTCGATTTACATGTAACAGAAAATAATTTAGTAAGTAAATTAGCTTTCCTTCTTACAAACGTTCAATGTAATTTCAAATGTTGTGAAAATTTCAATAAAATTTATTTAATTCATTTTTTCATACGTGTGCGCATATATTCCATTTTAAAATTTTTTAATAAAAATGTAAAAATTAGAAAAAATTGAAATAAAATGTTGTCTGTGATGAGTTTATAAAATAAAAAGTCTTGTTTTATTTCGTAACTTTTAAAAAAGCAACCATCCCATATTCCCATCCCTGATCATTTCAACACAATGATAGATTTTGAGTAAAAAAAAACATAGATTTTTTGGCGGGATGAAATATATTTTCTATGGCAGATACTTTACTTTATAAAATAGGTGTACAATGACTCCCCATTAGCCTAAGGTTTTTTGTTTCCTGATTGGCGCATTGTTATTTGGTTGATATACATGTACCTGACTTTATGAAACTTTGAAACTTTCAAAATCAAAATTGATACGGATTTAATGGTATACCATTCAACATTGCGTAACTGTATCTTAAATTGAATGAGCCGTACCAGAATCTTAAAAAATATACATGTTGATTTTCTTTTTCATAAATTTTGGTTAGTGGCAAAAAATAAAAAAAAAAACTGGAAAGTTTTAAAATGCATTCGCACACATATACTTTTTTTTTTATGAATATAAAACGAAATTTATGTGTATTTTTAAGCTTTTGAAAAAATATACATATTGTGAATTTCAATTTTTTTTTTTTTCAATTTTATTTTATTAAAGATAAATTATTGTTAAATAAACTGCTTTGGGGCTATTTCTATTTAGTTAATTTTCAGAAATGAAAAACTTTTTCATTTAAGATTTCAGTATAATGCTCTTTACTTATTATTTACTTTAAAATAGGAAATGAACATTTTAGAAAATTCATGTTGTGGCGGCATCATAAAAACATAAATCATTTCCTTCATATATATACATAAGAATTTTAGTTTTTAAGTGTATAAGATGCTCGAACTAAAATATACTTAAAGATATTTAACTATTAAAGAAATAAAAAATTAGCAAAAAACAAATTAAAATCAATAAAAAAACACAAGGATACAAGAGCAAGGTATAGTTTAATTTAAAATTCCAACCAGAGAGGTGGGAATTATTATTACTAAAGATTCGAGGGACGTTACGGATAATAATTTGGGGAAATCGAGACATTAAGGTATTATGCATTATAGTATATTACAGGTATTATGCATTATAGTATATTACTATTAAGTAACTACTCAATAAAAATGTCTAGAATCTTTCTGCTATAACTTTTTTAATAAATATTTGAAGAAATGTTTAAAAAATAAATAATATAAGTATAATATTCTGTGCGTATAAAAAACTGCAAAACTCTCTTCTTAAAACATCATATTTTCAAAAAAAAATAAAAAATACGACATAATTCGAACCAGAGCGCATCGTTAAAAAGTTTTCATTCACGTAATTTTTTAATTAAAAATGTTTAATTCATAAAAGTTTTTCTATTTATTTTTAAAAGTTAAAATTACAATTTTTGTTTTTTGTACAATAATAATAATAATAATTTACAATTATGTATTATTATTATTATGCCTAATTTATGTATAATAACGCATATTAATTTTTAATTGTAATTTAGCTTAACATAATATAGAAAACGTTAGAAATATTATTAAATTTTTAACAATTTAAAATATTCTAAAATTTTGATTTCAAATTCAATCAAAATACTTGAATCAATGTCAATCCCATATAGATAGATTTGATAATCAATTGCTGAATGCAATATCGGCATGATACACATGATTGAACATATAAGTTAAGTATCTGAATATTAACACATATGAATTTCACATGAATTCTTTTTTATTGAAGACAACATGTGAGTTTTCTTGTTGAAAAAAAAAAAGAAAATCTATTTATATGTACACTTTATCTGACTTAGTAATTTCAAAGGAATGGGAATATTATGAAAACATAATTATGTAAAGTATGTGAATAATGATAAGAAAATAATTTAATTTTTATGACTTATTTTCTTTTTATACATTTTTTTTTATTTTTGAATGTTTTATGTATTCAGTTTTAAATTTATCTGACATGATTTTTATCAATTATAATTGTATTTGCATTAAATATTTATATATAATTATTATTATTATTAAAATAAAAAAAAGAGAAGAAATCAAGGGAAAAAATATTTATGCAAATGAAATTTTAATGATTTTTCTGCTTAAAACCACAGTAATTATTTTTAATATTTTAATTGTAACATTTTGCATTAATTATATTTTATATATACCTATATATGTATGTAAATATATGTATTTTTATATAAAGGGGTGGAAAGTATTTTACTCTCTTTTAAAATATTAACGCATAAAGATTCATATTTTGAAATCATTAATTATAATTTTAAAGAAAAAAAAAAATTATGAAAATAAAAAATAAATAAATATTATGGAGTTTACATGATAATTTTAATTACATTTCAAAAATTGAAAAGGGTTTTTCTTTCAATGAAAGATATTATAGATATTTTCTGGGGTACCGAAAAATTGTTGTTATTATATATATTACTTTTTGAATCTTGTTAATTATTTGATGTAAAAATAATTATAAAATTATAATAAAATTAAGGTGTTTTAAATTTAATTTGTTTGTATACCTGACTATACTATAAGCTACAAATATTAATATTAATCTTATTATGCGGTTTCTTGTTTTTTAATTAATAATATTTTTTAAAGAGTTTTTGATTATTCTATACTTATATTTATGAAATTAAAGATGATTTATAAGAAATTTTTGTGATTTTATTTTTACATTCTGAGACCATAACTAGAAAAACAAGTCCCTCGAACTTATCTTGATTCTGATGCCAGAATAAATTTTGGCGCAATGTATGGGATTCTGATTCTGAAGCTGATTCTGGTTCATGTCAATCCATACTTTAACATCATTGTATTTGACTTGATTCAGGAAAACGTTCTTATTTTTTGTCTAATTTGATTTTGCGGGCCCATTATCTTTTACTGCTTAACGGTCCCGACTTGACTAGATTCACCACTGCCATCGATATATACATATTTCCTTGTTAAGAGAATCTGGATCGTTTAGTCCCAATTGTGCTTACACCTTTACTGATTTCAATTATTCAGTCTGTGTCTCGTTTCTTATTTTTTTTTCTATTAAAATCTGAGTTATATTATTACATATAGATATCAAAACAATATCCATTTTGAAAAACCCTAATATTTATTTTAAATAAAATTTTACCTTTCATTACAGTTTCGCCTAAAATATAAGTTAAGGAAGGAATTTTTTTTTTTTCTTTTCTACTTAAAGCTTGTCCCAAATACCACAAACATTTCTTAATAAATTTCCCATATTGAAATAATTTTCACAAAAAAAAAATAAGAAAAAATTTTGTGTAAAATATACCGAACAACTTTAATAAGATTTCCTTGACTTGTAAAAGAATACCGCAACATTTTGATCAAAATCACAAATTTAATTAGATGAATAAAATTTGGTTTAAAATAAACAAATATTTCAAATTGTATGAAAATTCTATGAAATTACATGAACCACATTTTCAAACGTTTATTATAAAGTTAGACAAACTTTAAGTTCAAAATATATAAAATTTAAGTGTTTGATGGAACCAAACATTAAAAATAAATTTTATAGAAATTGGATGTGCATTTTTTCTTTTTTATTTTAAGTTAAATTCTTAAAAGAGATTTTTTTTTATAAAGTCGATTAACATGGTTGTAAGTTTTGGCAACAAAAAGAGTTTACGTTTTAATACAAAAATTTGCCTTTTAAAAGAGACAAAATAAATAAAAATAAAGTTTGGGTATAAGTACAAAAATATACTAAATAAGGTTCAAGATTTCGATTAAAACAATTTTATTTTCGAACTTCTTTTTATTTCAATCAGTTTCTAATGAGTCAATATTTCTAAAAGGCTTATGTAATTCTGAATTCATATAGAGCTATCAATTACAAATTTCTTCGAAATAAAGAATACTATATAAAAATCGTAAACTATTTGTAATAATACTTCAAATAACACATATTATACCTAGGTAATAGTAAAATTTTTTATCTTATAGAAAATTTCTTTTGATGTTCCTATTACTTTGAAAAATAAAATTAATTTAATTCACTGTTAAACATTCTGATTCTTATAATATTAAATTTTAGTAATATTTATTATTATGTATATTTTGTTTATAATATAAAATGATTGAAACCGAGAATTTTATAATCAAGAAAAATAAATAATACATCCATTTAAACTAATATGGCAGTAAAGAAAAAAAAAAAAGTTTTCAACCTTTTCCTAATCAATGTTTATTACGCACAGAATACTTTTCTTAAAAGTATATTTACATTAATTAAATTAACATTGGATGAATAAGCTCAAAAAAAGAATTAATAATTAATAATTAATTGTTAATAACTTAATAAACAAAAAATTAACACGTTCATAGTTCATTAAAATAAATTAAATGAAACATAGAACAATTTACACGGTATTATAAATTTCAAAATTATAATATTGAAGATGCATTATTATAATATGTCTTCTTAAGGACTATGAAATAATAGCGTTAAGCCGTCGTTCCTTCAAAATTAAACAATTAATAAGGTTAAAATCAAACCACTTAATCATCGTTACTGAACTTGAGACTTTTTAATCATTATTTTCAAAAAAAAAACAAGGCACGAACAAGAATATGCTAAAAAAGTGGTTAATAATGTAATCGCCAAGACCCATATCAGTTGAAAAACAGCAAAAGTAGAACTTTTTAGTAAAAAGACTATAAGTATACAACTTAACTACTAAAATTGATTTTATTTATTAATATGTAAATTAAATGTAATAAAATTAATATTTGATTATGTTACATATATAGAATTTTTTTTTTTTCAATTTTAAAGCTATTAAAAATTTTACACATTTTCTGATTAAAATAGTTTTTTTTTTGTATTTGAATAATAATGCTAAACAGGTGTATACACAATATTTATGTAATTATGGATTATGTAATTTGGAAACACCTTTTATATGTATGTAAGGTTTTTTTTTTTTTATAATAAATGATGAAAACAGAACTTCCTTAATCATAGAAAATAAAGTTAGAAAAAGGCTTTAAAGTGAAAATATTAAAATTTTTTTTTTTTCAATCTCTTGTTGTTGTTTATCTGAATTTTATATAGAAATACATTTTTCATATTTATTGAAAAAAACAAAAAAAAATGTTATGACTGAAGTTGACAAGAAAATATGATTTTTTTGCTCTAGTAATTTATGCGAAAAAAAAAATCCAATTTCAATTTTTTTACCTTTACCTATATTACAAGTAAAGATGTGTGTATTTAAAAAAAAAAAATATTTTTTTTTTGTACTTTTTACAGGAAAACATGTAAATAAAGAGGTTCGCAAAAAATAAAAAAGAAGAATTCAATTTTCTTGTCACATAATTTAAAACATAAAAAAAAAATAAAACCAAATATTTAACAAATTTGATGACAACTACTTTGGAAAGTTATTTTGAAGAACTTGATTTCGTTTAAATTATTCAAAAAAATCAGGATATTTTTTTTATTATTATTATTATTATTTTGCTGTTGGAATCGAAATCTCAAAAGTGAGAGTAATATCAATTTTCAATATAAAAATGTATATTACAATTCGAAAAATCACAGACTATATTTATTTTGTTTTCTGTTGGATTACAACACTAAAATATTTTCTTTTAAGGAAATATATATATAAAACACTTTTAAAGGATTGTCAAACGGATTTAAAAAAAAAAAGATAATAAATAAATAAAATTTAACAAGAATATATAAGATAAGACTTTTACTCCATGATTGTTTTTCTATATAATATAAAAATATTGATATGTAGGTTTAAAGGGAATTTGAGTTTTTTTTTTTTTAAAGAAATATTTTGAAGTGACATAATGACTTCCGATTATATATAAAAAAAAGGAAAAGAAAATTGCATCAAACGAAAATCGTTGCGACATTGAAAAACGTTAAAAAAAAACAAGGATTCTATCAAATAAATTCGCTAACATTAGTTTTCAAGTTTTTAATATAAAAATGTGATGCTGACATTTAAAAAATGAATATTGAATTTTTCTGTACACAACACATACAAAATGCATTGAAACTTGTGCCAACACAAACTATGTTATACTCTTGTATATAATATCATTTTGAATTTGTGTGTACTTATTTTCTTAAAATGAAACGGATTAAGAGCCCTCATTTTGAAAAATTGCAAAAAATTGGTCCTAGTTTGGGTTTGATTGTAGGGTTACTACAATTTAGACTGAAGTGATTTTTTGATATGTTAGAGAGTATATAACTGGCTCCAGGGTAGGTGAGGCGGATTTTTTAAATTTTGAGTTTTTTGGTCCAAACGAGCCTTTAAAAAACTTGAAGACATTTGCTTGGATTCTGAAGTAAAGGAAAAAGATAATAAAAAATGTCAAACGCAGAAATAAAGCTAAAATACCACTCTCCAGGGCTGGTGACGTGAAATTTTGAATTTCTTTAATTTCCTAAACAATTTTTAATTAATTTCATTTATTTCTAACAAATTTTTAATTTTTTTGATAAATTACAGTTTCTGCACAGAAATAAAATTCAAATATAGTTTTGTGATTTTCTGGTAGAGGTGTTTTTCGTACAATTTTTGTCGCATTTTTCACGGCCGTTTATTTTCTGTAAAACAAAACAAAAAAAAACTGCAAAAATAGAAAACAGAATTTCAAGTGGAGGGCTCTTAATACTGTTCAGTTAAACTAAAAGTTAAGTTATACTATTATGTATAAAAAAAAATATATACCTACTATACATTTTATTTTCAATTAAATACAATATAATGATAATGATGATCGTGTTTTACGGCTTGACCAATAATGAAATTTATCTTATATTTTAAAATCTATTCTTTTCTATATTTTCCTGAACATATTCAAATGCTAACAAGAAAAATTATTATTTAAAAAAAACAGATTCTTAGTTGTGAAGACTATAGATTAAGTCTAAAACTTAAAAAAAAAAAGCAAAATGTATTGAAATGTAAAATATAAACCTATATTGTGCTTCAATTGTATACACTCAAAGAATTCCATTAAAACGGAATATACAGTTTTTGGTATAAGAATAAAAGTCGATCGTAATTCCTATAACAAGTGCCATGAGCAAATTGTATTTGATAAGAAAAATGTATTTGATAAGAAAATACGATGCATCGCTCGCCCGTCGAAAATCAGCTATTTAATAATAAATGCAAGATATCTGAGCACGTACTGCCAGAAAATAATGAATTTTATTTAAGTTATAATCTTTCTGTTACTTTTTACATCATTTATTAATTTATTTTTTTCAGTATATATAATAGTTAAATAATTTTCACATAAAATGAATCTAAATTTATAAATTATAAATCAATCTCTAAGGGTTGATGTAAAATTAATTGTACTACAACATTTTCTGTATAAAATTTTCAAATGACATGCAATGACAATAATATGAAAACATTGGACTTTTAACCTTCAAAATTCTATAGTACATTCCCACATACAACCGCAATAGAATGATAGCATTTGAAAAAGAAAAAAAGAAAAACGAAAAACAAAATACAATTTAAAGGTTGTTTTTTAAATCTATAATTTTTTTTTTATTTTTTGTATTATATTTCTAGCTATACGTAATAAATGTTTATATTTATCCTTTACAGTCTTTATTAGAATCAGAAAAATTTCCCATAAGAGAATTTTTTTTTCTGCATATATAAATTTTATTCTTTGAAAAGTTCACCATGGGTAAAAATAAAATTTCTGCAAACCATAAAAGGAGAATTTGAGGAACAACGTACGATATATACGATATATATGTACATAAATGTTATGTTACTAATATTTATATAATAATATTATATTAGTTATGTATGTACACAAGAGTAATAGGGGATTTTTACAAAGGATATTATAATCTATGGCAAATGCAATATGATTCAATAGAATGTACAACAATTTATAATGCGATTATATGCAATGAGTGACCTGAAAGTAAAATCCCAAAGGTCATTCATTCAGAATTAATTAACGAAATATATACATACTATAGTAAATATTTTTTTATATTATTATAAATATTCATTATGTGTGTTCATTAATTCGATATTGAATGAAGTAATATATAATTTTTTTTTAATAATTTATTCGAATGATTCGTAATTAAATATTATAAAATAGAAACCCGAAATATACTTAACATATATTTACGTATACACAATGTCAGTTGGAAAAACTAAGTACCTATATTATTTTTCTAAAAAATTATTTATTATACAAGTTTGTTTGCACTATATATTATACCATTCTTATTGATATTATGTATGGTGCAAAATTCTGATAAAAATTTATTTCGAATACATCTACTTCACAGTTCTCATTGATTTTATGCTAAATTTTTAGTTTTTTAAAACCGTGGTACAATATTTTTATCTAAGCTAGAATTTATACAAAAATTGGATACTATGTACATAAAAAAAGATTCAAAAAAAAAATATTTTTACGATTTTTATCTTCAATAATATCTAAAGTTTGATCGAACAGTCAAACGAACTTGTATTGAACCTCGTATCATCATCGCGAAAATACTTACTGTGAATTTGAAATTTTTTTTACTTACTATTTCAAACAGTTTATTCACTTCTCTACTAACTTTATTAACTTTAAAATATCATATATATGAATGTATGCACAGAATATTTAAAAAAAAAGAAAAGTTCATAACAATCATAAATAAATTTTAAATCTTATTTTGGACATTTTACTGCATTTTTGTTTCATATTTCATTCATCAAATTTCTATTTGTATTTTTTTTTTCTATCGTTGCAATAATGTTTTTCCCTTTTTTTTTTCTTATTCAATATCCATGACCTTCTTATATCCTTGAAAATTCTCCCTTTTTTTCGATTATCCTTCATTTAAAAAGAAGTTTTTCGTTTGTAACAAAAAAAAAAAAAAAAAAATAAAAGATTAAATAAAATAAAAATGAGATATATTATATGTATGTATGTAATGTTGTATGTAACTTATTTTTCCCAAGTTAATATATATGTATTTTTTTTTTCGTTGAATAACTTTTACTTTAGTTGCTGGTTCTATCTTATTTTACTGTTTTTTTTTTTTTTTTTTTTTTTTTAATGCAATCCAACTTAATGTATATTTCATTTTATCCATCTATTGTTGAAAGTTTATTATCCTGTAACATGTGACGGTTGTTTCTTTTGTATATATATATAGAGTTGTTTTATTTTAATTCGACATTCCACAAAAAAAAAAGTACACACTGAAAGGAATTTCTATGTTCAATTTAAAATGTTCGGTTCATTTATGCAGGACTTGGTTCTATGTTCGTACTATATATATTATTATGTCATAATACAATCTAGAAAAGTAAAGGTATGTTGAAAAACCCGTTCGAGATGACGGGTAAAAAAATTTTGTACTAAGAAAAAGAACTCTTTTGATTGCGCTTAAGTATTTTCAGAATGAATCGGTTTAATGTATAACAAAATCTTTACTAACATGTTTCAAACTTACTTTGCTTAACTTGGTATATTCAGTTTTCATTAAAGTCACTTTTTTATTTTACTTAATGGCTTTTTTTAATATCAAAAACAATCTTTATCTGAACATATACACGCTGTATTTGTCACAACAATATTTTGAGCATCCACCATTGAATGACAACACTACATACATACTTCATATTAATTTCAAATAGACAATTTTAATAGATCACTGCATCAATTATGATTAATGACAATCAAAACATAAATGATGGTAAATAACATCGTGTATAGATATCAGCAAAGAAGAATAAAGGTGAAAATTAAAATTCTATGTCATTAAAATTTGGCAAAAATGCAATAAAGAAATGATAATGGAAAAATTTCCAACTGGCGTTCAATGGAATTTTATGAGAAAAAAAATATGATAATCCTGTTTTTGTATTATTAACAGCTCATTGCCTGTAAGAATAACGATAAAATAGGAAAAAGAGTTTTTTTTTATATGCAAAAACGCTAAGCATTTTTTTATTTCAGTTGTTATCTTGATTGTTTTGAAACTTGAGGTTAAGCTGCACTAAAAGCAATAAAAAAAATTTATTCGAATAATTCGATCTTAGATAATTAAAAAGACTACTACAATCTCGAGATATTTAGGTTATTTAGAAAATAAGATTTAAGGTGATTGCATGACAATGGTTTAATACTTTCAATTAGTAATTAAAAAACGGAATGTATGTTTTCATTAAATGAGCGCTTGGTCGTTCACTTCTAAAATACTTATAATATGAACGGTCAAACCTATTTCGATTCTTTGAATTCCAAAATATGCCTAATCTTGTTCAATTTCATCTTAAAATTGTTAATCGATTTCGATGAAAATTAGTATTTTGATAGGTTAATTAGAAAAACTTGAAAACTGGATAAGCCCAGGTTAAAGATGCCGATTGACGAAATCTTTAAAAAAACGTTTTGGCTTTGTTTGTATCTCAAAAGTGAAGAATCCTAAATTTTGAAAACATTTATGAGATACTGTTCGTTTCAACTTATATAATATTATGTGAATAGTGAGTTAATTAAAAAAAACAAGTTTAATCAAAATCAAAAATATTCCCATTAGAATCATGTACAAGTTCAATTAAAATATTCGTTTATTTGAATAATTCTGTTATTTTTTAAAGTGTGAAGAACTCAAAATTTATCTATAAACCACTTTACATACTTTTATAATATGTGTTGAAGTTTTTATCATAAAATTTTCTATACAACGTACAGAAGGATAAAATTTTTGGAACAAAAAGAGTTTGTAATTTAATTTTAAGATATATTTTGTCGAAATTTTTGTGCAGAAAATTTTAAGAAATTTCACCTTCCTTTGTTCTTAAAGGAATAATACAAATGAAGTATGTATAATAAAATACAAAAAATTTACAACAGTTTGTGTAATATACAATAGTCCAAACTGTCATATCATTCCTCATAGTTTTATCTCGCGTCATAGAAAGATATTATTTTAAACTTTTTTTTATTAATTTTAATTGATAGATATAATAATCTTGTAAATTACTTTAATGCACTGTGCATATGTAGCATTTAGCTAGTCATTTTTGGATTACTTGGAATATATAAGGAAAAATATAAGTAACAAATTTCTGCCTCTTATCTTTAGTTAAATTTAATATTGAAAATATGATTTTGTATTAACTTTAAGGACTCCGTCGATTTCATTTGAGCGGGCACATAAAACACAATAAAAATTTCATCAAAAATCTGAGTAAATATATAAAAGAGGGGCGGTTGTACAGACAAATTTATCTTTCTGTCAAATATTTGTGATTAGAAAAACAAAAATACAAAATAAATAAATAAAATTAAGGGAATATCTTGATTAATAGTTTGATTTGGCCTAGTGACATAATAATATCAATCTTGAAGCATGCAGAAGGTATTATAAAATAATTGACAGTAAGAAAGATATTTTGCTGTTAGGGACACTTTTATTTTTTATTATTATTATTTTTTTTTTAAAATAAAAATTGGAATTTAGTAAAAAATTAGTTTTATTTCTTTTTCGAATAGAAAATTGGCACATTTAACATATGTTTCAATGAATTTTTTTTTTCTGTGGTTCAACAATATTAACAAAAACCGAAAAAAATCAAGGATAATATATTGTCTGAGGATAAAAGAAAAACTATACATTTTTATGTAGCTGTACGTATAAGTATCTGGTCTGCTTGCTTATACTTATATGTATGTAATCTATTATGTATATACATTTTCAAGAAGATTAAATTTGAGTATAAAAAAAACCATCACTGCTGGTCAGAAGAAAAAAAAATAAACTTTACATTTATAGATTTGAGATTAAAGAGGGCTTTATTCTTTTGTTTTTAGGTGAAGTGGATTTTTAATTACTATATATATATTTTCGTTTGGAATAAAGTAAAATTGGAAATTTACAATATTCTTTTGACATGTAAATTGAAAAGCTCCGTACATGGAATTTGTTTTTGTCACAATTTCTTGTTGGAATCAGTATTTAAATTTAAGATCTGTTCCTACTAAAAAATATATATATTATACAAAAATTCTTCTTTATTTTAATCGTTGCAGCATCTTTTTTATTTTAGAAGTTTGAATATTAGTTTAGATAAAAAAAAATTCGAATTTGATTAAAGAGATTTCTGATAAATTTTTAAATTATTCATTGTCATTATCCACAGATATTTTTTATTCGATTCGAAAGATACATTGTATTTACATCGTATTAACTTTTAAATTCTTAATTTCATTCTCTCTGAAATTTGGAAATTTATCTGTTTTTCAGTATGAAAATTCTAAAATTTTTCAGGTTTTCCATATCATAAAATCATAAATAATAACATGAATAAATTCTAAACTTGAAGAAAAATAACACGATTACGTCTTGTTTATGTTGTTCATAAAAAAATTTTCTATGATAAAAATGTTACATATAGTTAGTATGTAGATATATATATATATTATGTACACAAAACAAACTTCTTTATTTACCAAATTGTGTTTACTTGACAATTTTATAAATAATAAAAAAAATTATTAATCACGTAATATTTTGTCACCTTAATTGATATGTCTAAATTGATTATTCTTTAATATATGTTTTTTGCCATTTATATAATTTATAATATGTATAATAAACAAACGATTCTTCAAACATATTTGCCCAAGAATAAATAATTCTATGAAAAAAAAAAAAAATATGGCGAAACATTATTAATAATGTTAAAACATTCGATTATTATTTTATATATGTTAAAAATGATGAATAATTTTATAACAAACGGCATTTCAATGAATTGAATTAGTTATGCAACATTATTTATTCATAGGTAACGAGTGACAATTATTTATAATTATGAAATTGATGGAAATATTAAAAAAATAATATTAGTGCTACATAAATTTCTACAAAACTACATAACCAATCAATTACAATTCACTTAGAACGACGCTCTAAAAGTTATGCTATTTATGTAGGATTGTATAACATGAATGAATGAAATAAAATTAACATGGAAAGATAAACTAAACTACTCTTCATGTAACATAATTTATGAAGTCTGTCATTATTTATTTGAACTTCTCTAAGGCCAAAGAAATAATTTTTTTCACGAAAATGTTGTTTGTACTTCTACTTCATAATTTTTAAATGCGACAATTTCTTAAAAAAAAAAAAAATACTTAATGTACATATATCCAAAAATGACTTATACACAGTATCTTTTATATAGTTTTCTTAAATGCATTAAAATTGACACTTAAGTAAACAAAACACTCAAGTGTTTTAATAGTTTAAGTAATTTTCTTTTTTTTTTTTTCGAAAAAAAAAAATATTATTTTTTTTTTTTTTTTTTTTCAATTTATCCTTGTTAGGATAAAAATTTAGTCCAATAAAGTCTCTAAAACTTATTGTTTTAAAGATTTTTTCTATATAACCTGAACAAAAAGGAAAATATATTCGTATATATATATTAACGATCAAGGACATTTCGGTTAACAAGAAAGATTATTTTTTTTTGGTATATAAAATTTATTATGCACATAGAATCTATATATACGATATTTATAAAAATGTAAATGTTATTATATATTATAATGTACATATATTTATATTTTAAATAGCTTAAAGCTTAAAGGCATATAATATAGTAAATGTATTAAAATTTCCTTTTCTTTGTTCCAATAAATGAATTCAGATCACGTTCTCATTAATAATTAAGTGTCACTCAGTCTGGTAAATAAAAAATACACGAGATTTATGTACTACTTACGTATACATAATACATAATATATAATGTACAAATCGAAAATATGTTTAATTCAAATTTTTTGCTGCATTGAAAAATAAAAAAAAATTCTATTTATATTATTTATTGACGTCTAAAATTGATGTAGTGTTGATAGTTGTTGATATATTAGGATAATAATATAAATGATGGATAGACTAAAGTTCAACGTACCACGTACCAGATTATTATGTACTGTAAATATAGTTCAATTCTTTTAAAATTGTATAGTGTATAACTGGTAAACATGCATTCATATGTATAACGATATAAGTGATATAATATTTATAGTTAATGCAGGGCTAGTAACTGACAGACTATAATAACTGGCATCTGTTTATTATTTCTAGTTATCGATCAACCCAAAAAATCTGAATGACATAATTACTAATACTTTCGTATAATAAATAAAATTTTTTGACCGCCAGTTAACTATTTCAAATACATAGTTAAAAAAAATAGAAATTTTTAAAGAACTTTAAAAAAGGTTTTGTGTTTGACAATAACTATTTTCAAAATGAAAAGATTATAAGATAGTAAGCTGTACTATCTGTGTATAGTGTGAAACAGATTAAAGTTTACAAAAAATAATATTTTTTTTCAGCGTAAAAATTGTAAAAATAAAACTAAATGGAAAGAAAGCAGTATAGTTTGTACTTACAACAAGGTCTAACTAAACAGTTTTTTTTTAATTTGACAATATGTACTTAATTAAGTTTAATGATTTTGCAAAATACGTAATTTAGAGTGTATATACACAGAGTATAACTATATTAAAAATATTTTTTATAAATAATCTTAACTTTAATTAAGCCCTGTTTTCACAATCCAAGTACACTTTGTCCAAATCGATTTGGACTCTCTTTTTGATCGTGTAAAAAGAGTGTCAAAGTCAACTTGGATCAAAGTTGAGTAAGACACCGCTCAACTTACTTTGATCAAAGTAACTTGGACAAAGTGTACTTGCATCGTGAAAACCGGGCTTTAATATAGAAAAATATTATATTTAATTTTTAAAAAATTATTCTCATTTAGGTCCTACGAATTCGTTGCCTATCAATCGTCGTACCCATTCATATACACTGTAATATTTGACCAACTTCAATGTTTCGAGCACTGAAAGACGTTTAAGTGATGGATTTGTTCAGCTTCAAAAAAATTGCAAACAATTTTATTTTAACGACACATCTATTTAATTGAACTTTCATTTTGTTAATATCAAATCCATTCTTTTAAGTATAAAGCCTGTGTTTTGTTGCTAATACAAAAAAAAATCGCATTATTTCAAGTTTAAAATACCAAAACCTATAAATCATACAAAATTTTTGTTGATGGTTACTAAAAATTACAAAGTTTTCTTTCAACATAAATAAAATAAAATTAATCAGCAATTTAATAACAATTTAAGAAAAATATTTTATTAATTCTTGCAAAGATATTTTAATAATATCATGATTTTCATAAAATTGGTAAAAATTAATAGATTTTAACCAAAATTAAAAAAAAAAGTAAAATTGGAACAATTCCAATAAAAAATATTGCAGACTGAATGCATCTTATACAATAAATATTTGGAAAAAATATATTTGTTATTATATTTATAAAATATCGATAAGCCACAACAGGAAAATTCAATTAAAATTGAAATAAAATTGAGAAAAAAAAATAAAGGATTTCTATTTAAGTAACTATTGAATTTCATTTTGAATTACTTTTTTTTTTTGTGGTGATTTCAAACAAGATATTTCTTTCAAGAAAATAGATAATAATTTACAAATATATTTTATTTTTGTGGAAAAATTTTTAAATACTGCTGCAGGAGTTGTAAAATATAAATATACATAAAAAATTTAAAACAACACTATTGGGAAATATAAATTTATTAAATTTTATATTTTTTGAATGATTATTTTATTTTTGAAATAATTTAGACGTCTTTATGGCATCTCTATGTGTTAAAGACAAGGTCATAGAACACGAGAAAAGTTTTTTCTTTAAAGCGTTTACTTTTAATCAATTCTAAAAATAAAAGTACATAATTGGAAAAATTATCCATCGTCATGATACGGTGGACCGACATATATAATGAGCATAAGACAAAAGAAAAATCTTTAAAAATTACTGATCAAAATAAAAAAAACAATTTGAACAGCATTTACGTATAATTACGTTTTTAATTAAAATTTCTGCATAACATTTTCATCAATAATAAACTTATCCAATTGAATTATGTTTAATATAAGGAAAAAATAAAATATTCTGTGAAAGAAGTTTATAAAGATGGATCAATTGGATTAAGGATATAAGAACGGTATTGTTCGGAAGTATAACAACTTGAATCTGCAATAATGAAAGAAGATTTTAAATTATCTTGAGATACTGTAAATCTGAAAATCTAAAAAATTAAAAGTTATGATAGGCTTGGAATAAAATTCGAAGCAAATTCAACACCAATAGTTGGATAAAAATCTTGTTTCCCTGAATCGTATAATATGTCTCATTGCCATAGAAGTGAAGTCTTATTTTAAAAAGTTGAAAGATTTAATATACCCCAGACAGGTGTGTCTGAAATTTCTTATTTAACAAGCCATTAGCATTGAAATCCCAAAGTTGATAAAAAAAAATTGTGTTCATTAAACAAATTAAGACTAGGAATTAAAGTCATAATAATATTAATTTTTAAAAATAAAATAAAAGAAAAATATTTTAAAAATTCCTGTTTTTTTTTTTTTTGCCAACCGCAATTACGTGTCGAAAGTATCACATTATCAAAGCTAAAAAGGCAAGGTTGAAAAAAAAGTTTGTTGTGTTTTTTTATTTTTGAATTTTTTTTATTTTTTTTTTTGCCCACTTTCATGACATGTCTATACAATTTTTTATATTAGGATTAAGGTAATGTAAGAAATCTTATTCATTCATCAGACAGCTTAAAGGCAAAATTTTTTAATTTTTAATTCATTAGAAACTCTTTTCAACATCTCTAAAAAGAAGAACATTTTTTTTTTTGAAATTTAGTAACTTCAACGGGAATTTTCGATTTTCGATACAATTGTGGGTAAAGAAAGCGAAAGCTATATTTGCCAACGTCAATATCGAAAATTGACATAGTGTACTATCGAGATAACATTAAAATTGGAAATGTGCTTTGAAATGTTTTTTCTCATAAGAAGTTAGATATAAAATAAATAATATATAAACCCTTTATTAACATCAAAGATTAATTATTAATTCAATCTAGACTTGAAGTGTAGCGAAGAAATATTTTGGCAAAATTGTAAAAATAAAAATTAATTGTTTATGAATATTTATTGAGTCCTACTTTTGAAGAAAATCCACATTATAGATTTGAAGTATTGCCCTACCATATACCTAATTAATTAAAATATGAGAAAGATACTAGTTTGTTTGCTTCAATATTCGTTTTATAACGTGTACTTACAGTACATTATAATATTATTTCTTAAACGCTTTATCATGATTGCTATGAAAATTTAATGTTCTTGGGTTCTAGACACTTTAAGTGCAATAAAATTTTATAAAATATTTTCACGTGCGCTAGATTTGAAAGTTATTTATTAAGATAAGATTTTTAATATAATTTCGATAATGCTATTATAGGTCCATCTTGAATAAAAAAGTTTATTTGCTATTAATTTGATGGATTTTATTTTAAAATCTCTTTTTATTATTTTTTTTCGCAAAATTATGGAAGTTAATACCTTGTTTATTTTTGTTTTTATTTTTATGGTTATTATGATTTAACAAATCCTATATTCTTTTTTGTTTTAAAGAAGCAAAAATTAAAGAAAATTTTTTGTTTTGGTTCAAATTAAAATAATTTTTTTTTAATTTTTAGTATAATTCAAGTTCAAGGACATTCTTTTAAGTAGTCCAAAGACATTTTCATACTTGTTCTAAGGAATTATTTTCGAGAAATTGTAATTTTTCCAATAAACTACATATAGCGATGTTTAAAATAAAAAATATTAAAACCTTTTTAAATTAAAATTGAGAAAAATAAAAACAATAACTTTAATAATAACATTAACTTTAAGTTTTTCTTAATTTTTCTGTCTATTTCTCTCTGATTAAAAGAAAATGTACAAAAAAAAAAAATTTTAAATTCAATGTTCGCGTAATAAGAAGTGTTACTACTATTATGCAGAAAATAACATTATTTGTTTTATGTGTAAATAAATAATTTAATATAATAAAAAAAAAGAAAATTTTTTATTCATTAGATTAAATTAAGTAAATTATGCGATGAATATGAAACTGAAAAATGGAAAAGTTTAAATAGGCCAACATAAAAACTTTATACTTGAATAAATTTTGTGGTTAAAGTTGATTTATGTTCATTTTAATAATAATTATTTGAGAAAGTGCAAATGTCTACTAAATATTTTTTATTAGAACGCAGTAAAGAAAGTTAATATTTATGATTTATTGTTTTTTTTTCTCGTAAAAAATACACATTACTTGCATCTGACAGAACTGTATAGTTTTATTTTATTTATTGCTCGAGCGCAAAGTTTGAATTAGAACTTATCTTTAGTTTTTACAAAATTTGTTTTTTAATGTTTCGATCTCAAACTCAATTTACGACAAAGACAGTTCTGACTATTGACTAAAAACTATAAAAGAATCGTTTATCAAGCATGTACGAACCTCGGTGTAGCTAATAAAAAGAGAAAATTTCATTTGACCGGGCTTCTGAAAAAACATGAAAATTGAGAGTTTAATTATTAACATAAGCTTTAATTTTAATAAACATATTTTTTTGCGAAAATTTTCTTGCAAAACTATTTCCTTTACTATTTTTCGACCACTTTACGCAGTCACCATTTTAAGCACAATCAATACTCCTTCCTTTTATTCATTTTATCATAAAATAACTACATTTCGATTCTTTGAATGAATCGGAAAACAAGGATCTTTCTTCTCCTGCAAATTTATTATCTTCCAGGCGTTGAGTACCAAAACTAAAATAATATGCAGGAACGCAAGAAAGCTAAAAAAAAACATTGTGGACTATGACTGTACATATAAATCATCAGTTCTAAAGTAGGAAAAATGAAAATGGAAACATTTACGGAAAATTTCTTATTTTCTATTATTATTATTATTATTATTATATACATATATATATTTTGTATTTTGATTTCCGAATGAATTATCGATAGAAAAATATTTAAAAGAAAAATTGTATATTGGGTATTGTATTCTTTTGATTGTTTCATATTATATTTATTTCTAGACAACGACGAATAACTTTCAATTGCAACTAATGAACTGAAGTGTTTGATGATTTAAATTGAAAAAGTTTCCTTTTTATGATAGTTTTTATATTGAAATATTTTACATCAAAAGAAACAAACAAACAAAAAATCAAGCAAATACATAAATTATGTACATATATAGTAGTAGTTGTTGAAAACCTATGTATAGTACAGAAATAAATGAACATAAAATATTGAATTTTTGTACATAGAAAAAGAAAAGTTGTTCCAACATAATATTATTTCTATTTTTTTTTACTTTACTTTATTTAAATATTTTAAAAATTTTAATTTCTATCTCACTTAAAACTTTTCTGTATATAAAGAGTAAATGTAAATATTTATTTCTACAGTGACCGTAAGCGAGCTGACGACTTAGAAAAAATAGCAAAACTTTTATTCGATTAAATTTTATTAAGAATAAAAGTAAGATAATAATTAAAAAGTAAAGTTATATTCGGTGTACTTTATTTTTTATGTCCAAGATTTTTGTTTAGTTTTCTTTAATTGTATATTTTTCTCTTTTACATGGGACTATTTATATTCGTCAGAAATTTCATGATCATTAGGCGATTGAATCTGGATGTAGGTTTGAAGTCTTTCCGCAAAGGTGAAGTACGATCTACCATCAATTACCTTGAAAAAGTATAATTCTGTGCAAATAATTATGTCTCGAAATTTAGTTTGGAAAAACCAAATTCTTACAGAAAAGTTGTGTCGGATTATTTTAAATTAGCAAAATTAAATACTGAAGAACCATTTAACATGTTTTGATACAAAACCGTGTATGCATGTATTATTACAATATGAAAAAGTAATAAAATTTTTTGAAATGAACATGTTTAACATTGATTCACTGTAATAATTGTATTTACATGAATATTGTACATAAGTTGAAATTTTCCAGATACATAAATTCAATAATATTAAAATTAAACTTTGTTTTCAAAACTTTTTAAATATGGTAAATATTGTTCGCATTTGTTGTTTTATTTAGTTTATATATATGTATATATATAAGAAATCCATTATTTGTGAAGTGAAAATTTGATAAAAATTTACATACTTAATTAATGTCACCCTGGAAATATATAAATAAATTGAATTAAATGACCTATTCATCTGAGTTGTTTGTTTTGAAAACAGTATATGTCCATTTTTATTTATTTGTTTTTGAGTTTTTGTTTCCAAACAATTTACTTTGAAATAAATTCGAAATTAGAAAATATTTTGTGTAATTTAAAGTTTATTTTGAAAATGATAAATTTTATTTATGCATATAATGACATTAAACTAATATAACTTATAAAATTTGAAATAATGACATTTAAGATTTTGTTTTTCTTAATAACTAATAAATTTAATTTGTTTTTTTGCAGAAAAATCAATGAATTGTTTTAGTTTTACATTTTTCCAAATCAAAAGTTTTACATAATACTCATTCATTGCAACTTTCATTTCAAACAAATTCATATAATAGGATTTATATGTTAAAAATGAGCTTTTGAATTTTTAATAATGCATACGGTAAAGGGTTTAAAAATTGTAATAGAACTTAAAAATTATTTGATTTAAAAAAAAAATGTAATGCAAATATTTATCTTTATATTTAATGAATTAAAAGAAATAAAAAATTTAATTTGATTCAAAAACGTAATAAAAGATTAAACATATATTCTAATCTATATAAATATATATTTTCTAAAAATTAAAAACATCCAATAGAATCTCATGAAATTTTAAAAAAAATTTATTTTAATAAAAAAATTTTCAAAACAAATTTTGGATCAAACAGAAACAATTAGGCGTTTATGTTCTTAATATCTAATCATCCATCTTATTAAGTTCTATCTCTATATCTTATCAACTACATTCTCACAATTATGGCCTTCTTGTTAGAAATAATTAAAAAGAAAAGAGATAATATCAAAATAATAATAATTATTCTATAAAGATGATTTTACTCTTTTGATAATCATTTATTCTAATGTTTCTTTTTACACGATTTTATTTAAAACACAAACTTTGTGCGTTTCCTTCAAATTTTGCAACTGATATTTGATCCACTCCCGCGAACCGATGTAGCTGAAGATTTACATCTAACCCTTATTACCGGTGACAATTTAATATTCCATCCAACCTGTCGGTAATGCAATTTCACCGGAAACTAATTTTTTTTTTAAAACTACATTACCGACAAAATAAAATTAATTAATTTTTAAATAATGAGTAAAATTATACATGCATACAAAATTTCAAACTAATATTATGACTGATTAATTGATATAAGACGATTGTAAGAACCTTAATTAAGGAGTCGGGATGTGGTTTTAAAATAGATTTTGATTGAAATTTGTACGTGGGTAGTTGTCGTGTAGAAGAAATTTAAAATTTTGTTCAGCTTCCAATTTAATTCATGTATTCGATTTGTGTTCTAAAAATAAATTTTGATAAATAGATTTCGGAATATAAATCTAATGAAACAAAATTTATTTAATAGTTTATTAAAAAAAATGTCTCAAATAAACAATCTGAAATTGACACTAATGTTTGGACTAATATTAGAGACTAAATAGTTTCAAATAACCCACGATTTTGATTTTTTGTTAAACTTATGCATATCAAAAAATTTTCTAACGTAAATATATTATTTTCTTACATTTCCAAATCATACTGATATTTATTTTCTACTTTTTAGTACATATTTTTAAATAATAAAATCGTGCACCTTAAAATTTTTTAATTTTAGTTTTTTTTTTTCTATATTATAAACATAGATATTTTTTTGATATTACGATAAATCCTTTGAAAATTTATTCTTTGTATAACCTTTCCAAGGAATGTACAAGAATTTAAGTATACAATATTAAAAAAAAAAAAAAATAAAATTCCATTGAAAAATAAAAATAAAAATATGCTTCATTAACATAATAAATGATCAAAAATGCTTTTATATTAATTAATTCTTTTTTTTTTTTTTTTTTTAATTTTCAAAACATTTTTCTATTCTGTACAAATTTTTTGTGAAGCCATAAAAAAAAAACCTTTAAAAAATTTTAATTTTTTTTTTTTTGCTCTTTATAGATTTTCCACCTCACAAAACGGCAATAGTTTCTTTTCGTCTTTCTTATTTTCCAAATCTAAAACAGACGAATTTTGAAAAAAAATCAATTAAATGAATTTCAAAAGAACAAAAACAAAAAAAACCTAATTAGTTTTAGGAAAACATATAAATATCTTTAAGTTGTGAAGAAGATTCTTTTTTATCTGAAATCTATACATTAATAATAAATAATTGGATGTTGCTAATTACAAGTCACTAGGGGTATCGAAGTAAATTTGATGGATTTTTAGTTCTTTCAACTGGGAAGATATTCAAAGACGTCAAAAATGTGCATCAAATTATTTTATATATTTTTTTTAACAGATACAGGGATAAACATTAGAGGAAAAAAACTCACAATAAAATCAATGAAGCGAATATATATCATATTAGAATAGGGTTTGTGAACAGGAAAAACCGAATCCGAAAATCCACGGTTTTCATCTCATGTATACGATATCCGTTAACTAATTTAAAATTTTGTTTTTAAATTAGTTGCCTATAAAATTTCAAATTTCTTGAGAATTCAAATCCAATATTCGTTAAACGTAAACAAAACACGATATTCGTTCAATTTTTATTTCGTTAAACGCAAAGAAAACACGATATTCGTTAAACTTTTTTTGATCAAGCCAACATCAAACCAACATCTACGGATTCTGAGCGAGTATTTTCAATATCAACTAATTTCTGCACCAAAATCAGATCACGATTATCTGATATATCGTTGAATGCGCTTGTATTTCTAAAATTGTTTTATTTAAAATTGAATAAAGATTTATAAAAATTCAATTCAAACATAATTTACTGTTTTCATTATATTTACAGTTTTTTTGATCGGTTATCCGATATCCGGTGGTTTTGAAAAATTCAAAAATCGAATCCGACGGATATCAAAATACCGGATTTTTAGAAACCCTATATATGAAGAATACACAATTGAATATATAAAAATTTGTGGAAAAAGTCGCTTCAATAATTTTAGTATTAATATATTTATTATATATATATATATTTTTTTTTTATTAATTTTTACTTAAAGTAATTTATTTATTTATTTATTAGTATTATATAATTGAAATATATAATGATATTGTTAAAGAGTTTTCATTTCAATAAAAGTAAAATACATACACTTTGTGATTATTTGTTCCAAACAATTTTTTTTTGATTAAACTTACTTTAAAAGTTTTCATATTTTATGAATTTCCATTTGATTTTCGGTACATATCACATAGTATTAATGCATTACGTGCTTATTAACGAACATTTAGTATAATAATAAATAAGATAGAACACTCTGTAGTTATTTTATTTAATATACTAATAATTTTCGTACTAATATTTATTGGTACGAAGACCAATGAATAAGATAAGTGAAAAATGCATGAGGTGTGACCAAACTTTTGTAACGCCCAATCTTTGTCTTGAATGACAAAACATTTTAAAGTTTTTAAACAATCAAGTTCTGATAAAAAAATAATTTAAAATCCTCAATATAATTTTTTGTTAAAACTCTATAATATTTATATGTACTGCGGAAAAGTATTTTTTTTTACTATCTTCAGCAATATACAAATTTTTATCAAAGTAAAGTTATTATTATTATTTTTCCTATGTCAAAAGGTAAAAATTGTGAAATTTAGTAAATTTTTTAACATAAAATATTATATAAATATTTAATTTCATAAAAATATATTAAAGTTACCGAAAATAAAAAAAAATACGTATACTTTCTTTTCAAATGCAAATCTGTTCCATTTTGTTCATTTTTATATTTGAATTTTTATTGGTTCCACAATATATATGTATCAATATTATTATCTGTAATATTATATGAGGCTAAAAGTTAATATAATGGCAGTCATAAAGTCAGTGTCTTTTATACAGTGATATGCTGGTGGAAAATTTGTACATGGAACGTGATAGATCGTTAAGAACAGTGCTTTAAATAATTACTAAATTCTTCTTTTTGTGTTTAAAATTGCCGTCACATTTAGAGTATATGAAATTTGAAATTTAATTCATAATATTTTATTTTATGGATTCGCATAGCTTTTATATTGAAATTGTGCTTTAATTCAAAATTTAATGAAATAGTAAAAACTAACTTTTTGCTGAATTGCTTTATAATTTTATTAGGTAGCAATTCGACAAACTAGAACTTCATTTATTAGAAATTTTATATTATCTCATTCCAACCAACTTAATATTCAGGCTGCAACTTCTTAGATTCTAAATTTTTTTAAAAACAATTGTTAGTCAGAATTTATTACATAAAAAATAAAAATCCCTTGAAGAAAATAAAAATAAAAATTTCCTTTCAAAGCTAAACAATTCAAATATTTGATATTAAAAAATAAGATTCGCGAAATATAAAAGAAAAAGAAATAATATAAAATAGAAAAGTGCGAATAAAAGTAAAAATATTTTAATAATAAAATTCTATTTTAAATTGAAAATATATATATTTTTTATTTAAAAAAAAAAAAAAAAATTATGCATTGTGATTTTCGTGGGAGTCATTGTTTGAGATGAAAATAGAAAGAAAATTCATGGAGAATTTTCTATATAGCTTTATTTTTAGAAAAATTTTTGTATACGGAAATAAATTTGGCGTCCTCGTTTGAAAAATGCTAAGGCTTTTAAAAGGATCGATCCGTATAAGCTGGAAACTTATTTTCATGCGGAAATGCGCTTTTACACTGGAAAAGTTATGTTAACACTGCGGAAAAGTTATGTTAACACTGGAAAAGTTATGTTAACCAAAGTGTGTTGTATTACACTGAAGTTTTGTGTTGTCTTCATCATTAAATTTTATTCTTGACATATTGTGCAGGAGCAACCCAAGTAAAAATTTTGACTCTATAAGAATTTTGCAGTCTTCGCCGGAACATAATGCCTAGGCATTCTATGTCAGTAGTCAGTAGAACACAACGTCTAAACGTTTGTGTAATTATTACATTTAGTATAGCTAAGCATGAAAGTAACACAGTCTAAAAATATTTAGTTTTTTTGATATAGAAAAATAATGTTTTTCGAAATTAGCTAGTTTAAAAAAAATGTGATTCCCAAGCTTAGTATGAATTGAGAAAGAATTGAGGAAAAAAACCTAATTCACTTATCCTTTCAATTAATAATGTCATCAACTGGTAAAGTTATGTACAAAATATAGACAAAAGTATAATACTAAGTTTCTTTCAATTTTTTTTTTCAGATTGTGTTAATTTTCTATATTAATTGTGAACTGAATTTTATTTTCCCGAAATTTGTAATTGCTATAACAATAAATTCGTACACAAATAAAAGTTATATTCATTAGCAAACAATAAATTTTACTTGTTTTGAACAGAATATTGATTGAATCAATCTTTATTTTAAAAGAGGTGTAAGTTCAAGAAAATTAACTAAATTGCAAGAAACTAACAGTAATTTCAAATTGTACTTTTTATTTTTCAAAAACTTAGATCATTTGGATTTTAAACCAGTTTTAACAAAAAAAATTTTGCATTAAAAAAAAAAACTTAAAAAACAATTCAGAAATCTTTAAAATTTATAAATATCTTTCAAAAATTTTATCCAAAAAAAAAAAAAAAGAAGAAAATTAAATTTTGGCGCGGTCACAACAAAATTTAAGGTTTTTAGGGCATTTAAATTTTCTTCACATAAAAATTGTGAACATAACGTAATGAGAAAATTGTATATAGAATTTATTGAAATATCCCTTTCATCTGATAAGAAAAGAAGAATGAGGTTTTGAAATTTTATATTGAAAAAGTTCTTTTATCGGGAGAAAACTTTATTAATTTATTGGAAAATTCTTTAAATACTTTAGACGTACACAACAGTTTGAATTTATTAGCAAAAATTTTCATAAACCTTTTTTAAATATAAAAAAGAAAAAAATAATACTCCGCCTATTTTCCATGTTTCTTCCCTTTATTCTTCCATATTTTTATTCACAAACATAATTATCTTTGAATTAGAATGTCATTTCTGAATATTGAAATTTAGTTGCTTTATTTTAAATTTTCGAGTTTTCGTTCAATTTTAACTAAAATTGGATGGTACCGACGATAGATGACATTGAATTTTTATTTAATGGAAATTTGATTTAATGATCTAAGTCTTAATGATCTAATGGGTGAAGTCTAAAAATCTGCAAAACAAACTATTGACATTTAATATAACACAAATTCTTTAAGATGCTTTGTTACTATAACACAAATTCTTTAAGATGCCTTGTGATCAAGTCATTCTTCTTTTTCCTTATTTAAGAACCAAAATTAAACTAATAATATATGTATGTCACAAAATTTTCAATTTCTTCATTTCACAATATTATGTAATAGTCAATTTTTGTTCTTTTTTTTTTATGTTTAACTATTTAAATTGTTATTTATATACTTAAATATATTTTTTGTGTGCTTTAATTAACATTTGTTATTTGGCGTTAAAGTTTATTTATTACATTTTCTCACTCCTTAATAAAAAAAAACAAAAAAAAAACAAAAAATAAATAAATAAAAATAAAAGCGAATAATAAAAATATAAAAAATGTATTTTATTTTGTTGGTTCAAGTTCTTAACATTTTTTTTTTGCCATCCCAGCCCCTCTCAAATGGAATTATATATCATTCCGATACGTCATTACCAATATCCTTAATTTATAAGTTTATTTATTTTCCTTTCAAAGGTTATTTATAAAGGATGTTTTCGTCCTCTTGGTTTAAAGTGTTTTTCCAAAAAAAAAAATTTACAATTCTTATACGTCTTATTGAACCATTTGGAAGTTCAATTTTGGCAAATATTTTATGGGTTATCCAAATACTTTTTAGCATTTTGTAATTTTAAAATAGCGTTAAAATTATTTCATATTTTTCTGCTTGATACTCGAATTAAGTTTTTTTAGAAGAAGTTTTAATAGTAAAAAAGAATTTCGAATACAGAATTCACTATCCGTCATCATTGACAATAATCCTACATTTAATATTGTCTTTGGAGCGACGGACGGAAGGGCACCCATTGAAAGCATATTGTCGATTTTTTTATTTTTATGGGATAACTGGGGTTAAATCTTAATCAATCATGAAGTTTTAATAATTTAGAATCACAAAAAATATAATTTTTTTCGCAATAACGAATATTAATATTAATATTACGACCATATTAAATTGCTAAAGTCGGAAAAAAGTTTGATTAAAAAACAAAGGTATAAAATAAAAATTCCTATCAATAAAATGTAAAATACATCCATGTATGTATACAGTTTTTAAGAATTCTTGAACATTTGTTCACTTAAAGCACTTGTATTGCTTTTAAAAATACTCTTCGAGACACATAATTTGGAAAGATTGACAGATTTATGCCGAATAGATTTTCAATTCAAGCATAGACTATAGATAAAAATTAAAATAATTCAGATAATAAAGCAAGAAAGCTGAACCAATATATAATTTATGAATCTGTAAATACGATGTTTTGGATAATTGTGTTTAAATATAATTTACTTTTTATTTTAATAGAATATTAAAGCCAATTACAGTAGAGTACTCTGTATAATAGATACACATATTTCTATAACTTTTTTTAATATTCGAGCTGTTTTTTTTGAAAGTGGTATATCCACTTTTTAAAAAAAAATGAATTAATGGTATTTTTAGTAAGATAAAGCCACCTTCTCTCCATATTTACATGAAAAAATTATACATGAAAAAATGGACTTATACTACTTTCAAAAAAACCAGTTCATTTCTTAATTTGTGGGTCGTACTTTGTTTATGAGGAACCAAAAATCTTTTGTTTTCACTCCTCCTTGAAGTACCTATAAAAAATTCAAAATCAATGCTGTACTAGGTTTTCCATAATATCAACTTTTATTACGATAAAATAATATCAAATTAAATTAGGATTTTGAACAAAAACTTTTTCATTTAATGAGGTTGAAAAATGATAAGAGTTGTATTCTCAATTATTTTTGAAGATGTAGACAAGAAAAAGAGATATATACGTAGTAGATATACATAAATAAAAAACAAATAATTTTATTTGGTCAAAAAGTGAAAATGACAAGTTCTTAAGTTCAATGAAATGAAAAAATTATTTCTATTTTTTTGCGGGTCAGAAAACTAACTATAGTAATTTAAATTTTCAATATTAGTGCAACACAAATAATTAGACTATGAGAATTTTTGAAGAACCTGCTTACGGCAAAATTTATGTTTAATGCATAAAAACGTTTAACTTAGTTAATGAATGTGAAATCCTATACTTGACAAAATCTATAGTACAATTGCGAAACTGAAACCATATTTACTTATATGTGCAATAATATCTAGAATAGCTTTAACGAAAAGTTTAAAAAAAAGTCTGCCAAGACTTGAATATAGAAACTTTATGTAAAACATCTGAAGTTTGAACTTCCCTGACTATGTACTTCCATTAGTTATCGTGAGATTTATCCACTTACGTACTCAACTTCAAGCTAGTTCTTGAAATACATAACTAAAAAAATCTACTATTTTAGTACTTTAATAAAGTTGGAATCAATCGTAGGGAGAAAGTTTTTTCAATTATTTTTCCATATAAAAAAAAAAATCTTAAAGTAAACTTGTATTGATGACAAACAAAATATGAATTGTATAATTTATGTCAATTTATTTGCGCTACAATCGTTCATTTTACAAGGATATCCTTCTACCATATGGTTGAATAGGACTTATAAAAAAAAATAAATAAAAAAAAAAATTTTAAATTCATATTATTGTATTTTGTGTAAATAGTTGGTTGTTAAACAGCTTGAAGGATTTTTATTTATATCTCTTTTTTTTTATTATTATTATTATTATTATTATTGTGCATAGTGAGGAGATATTATTTATTTATATTATTTTTGATGAATTTTAGTTTGTTTGACCAAAGTGTGCAGAAATAAAGTTTTCCTGATAACAATTTGCAAACAAAACAAACAAAAAAAAATATTCTACTTCAGTTTGATCTGAATGAGCTTGAATATAGTGGGAATTGAATATAAATTGATTTTTGTGTGCTTTTATGTCTGTTTTGTGTACTCCATTCAGAATAAGATATTGCTTATATTTTCTTATAATTTTTTTTAATAATTGTTTATAATAATTTTATTTTTCACCAGATTAGAACTTAATAAAGAATCATAATAAACAATAAATCGTCGAAAAATTAAATATTACATCGTCTATGTAAACTTACATTTATATGGAAACAAATTTAAATAAATTTGTCGGGAATAGCTTAATTAATACCTTTAATAAACATATTAAATTCAAGTATGTGATTCCTTTTTAAGCTATGTCAGCTCATGATAACGCAGAGAAATTTGAATTAATTTATTGTGTAATAGGTTACTTATTGATATATGGCTGTTTTTGCACCATAATACCAATATACATTTCTTAGTTTTCTGTCAATTCTGTAGAAAATTTATTTTTATACAATTATTGCATTATCGAAACATTTTTCATAATGGTCATTGAACTGAAAAAATAATATTTCATTATCGTTATAGTTTTTCAATATTTTTATGTTCTACAAATCATACGTTTGAATACTTAAAGTTATTTATTTGTGGTTGAAGTATAAGAAATATATTCTTGTAATCAATTTAAAACTGACTATAATTTATAAAATTCGATACCTAACATATGAACATTAAAAAAATACAAAATTAAATATTATATTTATTTAAAGTTTAAATCTTAAAGTTTTTTATACTTTATCTACATAAATATATATGATTTGTGTTCATTATTAAATTCAATTGACAACAACTTGTCCAAAAAAAATATATATCGCAATGAAAAAGGAAAAAAAAAAAAATTAATTTTTTATCATGCAAAATCAAAATGACGTACATTCATAAACAGTATATCTGTTTTTTTTTTCTTTTTTCTAATAATCTTAAAATACGTAGGTAAATGAAGGTCGGCATGACATTTCTATGATTTTAGATAACGATTTTAAAAGCAATTATGAAAATTATAATCACACAAAGTGTGTACAATTTAGTATTATATGCAAATTCAGGTTAAAATGTGTATTATATATTTATAGAATAGTACATAGTATATTATAATGATAATATAAAAAAAAAGTTAAAGAAATACAATTAAAATTATTGTAAGAATTCGATACCTTATAAATTTTAACTTCATAATAAGTATTACTTGAGTGAAAATATTTAAATGTTTTGAGTTTTAGTATTTTTCATAGTTGTTGTATTTGAATAAAGAATGTAAGTATTGCATTGCCAGATTATTGAAAATCTGAAACAAACAAACTAGAATTTTTATACCAAGGTTTCGGAGAAGTCATTTTTAATGTTAAATTACTAATCAGAATCATAAAAAAGTAATTAATATAGAGTGAATGTACAGTAGAGCGTATGTGAATACACTCAATGAAAAAACACAACGTTATGAAAATTTAAGTCAACATATTCTTTCTCTTTCATTTCTGAGGTACTGTTCTATTTTTTCTTTTTAACTGATTACCCAAAAAATTATTATACAATTCGTTTATTTTTATATTACGTACTACAGTGCCAAATAATAGCACCGATCAATTCTCATATTTTTATGTTTATACAATTTTTTTTAGCTTTGTAAAAACACATCGCATAAATTAGTAATTTTGCTCTTAATGAAAATTTTATGGCACTTTCCTTGAGCTGTCGTAGTATAATTCAATTTGTTAAAAAGTTTATACATTGATTTGCATTTCAAATGGCATTATTTGTAAATTACTACCTAGCCATAAAAAGCCATAAAAAGTCCATAAAAAGCTCAAAATATATTAGAACTATGGGAAAATAAATTTTTCCCCATTTTTAATCTAAAAAACTTGTGTAATATACAAGAGTCAAGGGTATTTTAAAATAAATAAGAAAAATACAAAATTTAAGAAAACTTTAAAAATTATGAACAAAAAATATGAAAAAATTGACCGATTCGATTAATTTGCACAGCAGTATATAATATTATATATTTATTTTGAAAATATTTTTATATTTCTTCAAAAAATATTTAAATAATTCTTTGTAAA
The DNA here is from genome assembly GCA_964007475.1 of Hybos culiciformis. Lineage (NCBI taxonomy): Eukaryota > Metazoa > Arthropoda > Insecta > Diptera > Hybotidae > Hybos > Hybos culiciformis. Next base: position 26,137,766 of record OZ023273.1, on the reverse strand, counting down.
AAAATTTTCTTTTTCACAAAATAACATCAATTTATTCAACAAAAATAAAAAATATGTATAATATATATATATATACAAATTGTGAACTGACTGATTTTCTGAAGATATTTTAATTTTAGTTTTTCCTATAAAGAAGAAAAAAGAAAAAAAAAAAAAAAAAGTTATTTTTATGCAAATAACATAAAAAATTTCCTTTCAAGTTGTATATTCTTCTTAGCGTATGGTTGGTATACATGTATATGTAATACAAAATAATAATAAGAAACAACAAATAAAAATTCCATTCTTTTCAATCTTTATCTTTTTTTTTTTTTGTTTATTTTTGAAAATTGGTTTATGTTATTAATTTTAACATAACTTAGTTTTGCAGTTCAGTAGCTTGGTAAATTTGATTTAAAGGACAAAGAAGAAAACAACACTTCATTTTCTCGAATTTATATTTATACGATAAGTTTTTTATTTGTATTTTTTTTTTTAATGAAATTAAAAAAAATAATTTTATTTTCAAGTTACACGAAACTCATTGAATGGATCAGTGATTTTAATTTATATCAATTTACAATAAAAAAAAAATATTTATATTTGTTTAGGTGAATATTTTTTAATTATTTTAAATTAAATTAATTGAATTTTTAAATAATAAATTTATATAAATAGTTTAATAAAATTTATTAATTAATTCGTTTAATAAAATTTTGTTAAACATTCACTCTGCTGTTAAATAATATAATTTAGTCATTCAGTTTAATCATGCCATTCAAGTAAATTTCTATATTATAAAATAATTCTATATATAGTGCAACTAAAGCACCAATCATCTTATTTGACAGGCAGCTGAACTAAAAAATTGAATATATATATACTGTGGATAAACAAGGCAAAGTGAGATATAACAAATAAAATTTTACCCAATTTTGACAGTCTTCGCAACTATTAATTTTAAAATTATATTCTTGAAAAAAATAAAAAGTTATATATTTTGTAAATTAAGTTTTAAAGGATTTATATTTCAATTTGGAAATATTTTTATGCTTAATGATTTCCATCATAATTCATTAATAATTAATTTTATCCTGAGAAAACGAAAAATTCCTTTCCATTAGTTAAAATGTTAATATTGAAAAATTCTAATTTTTATATGATTATTTTCTTATATAGGTATATATATATATATATCTATTTTATTTGGGGGAATGGAAGTTAAAAAAAAAAATTAGCTATAAATATTTATATTAATTTTTGTAAAAATTTCTTCATAAAAAAATAAAAGGAAAGCTTTATATTTATAATGTTACTATTTTCTTTTTATTTTTATTGGGTTAATTCAGTTATTGGGCGATTATGACGGCTTTCTAGATGTAGAAAAAACTTCTTGTTAAATTTATTTTTTTTTCTTTTTTACTTTTTATTTTCAATTTATTTCCCTTTATTTTTATTTCTACTATATATGTATATATACTTTTCGGATATAATTAAAATAATTAAGAAAATTCTTGAAATAATTTCACAAACAATTCAAGATTATTAAAGAATCATTAAGTATATTTATTAAGATATTTCTAGTCTTTTATGTTTAGGCAAAGAAACGGAAACATAATTTTTACCATTAAACAAAATATGGGATAATAGAAATAGTTAACATTTTAAGAATGAATAACAGAATTTTATGCTTGTTACGTTGCGAGAATATAATACTTAAGTATTTATGGTTTTTATGTTTTTTGTTGTTATAGCTCTGAGCCAGGATTAATATTTTTGTATATTTTATGATTAGTTAGTTTGATAAAACAAAAAAGAGTAGTTACATTAAAGAGAAATCAAGCACAATAAAAAAAGTAAATTTACTCGATAAGTAAACTGGCAGTTTGAGAAGCCCAATTTACCATTTCAGTAGGATGTATCTCCACGAAAATTGCAAATAAAAATACTTGTAAATATGAAAATGGCCAAAAATTACAAAATGTACCGGAAGATTCTTATATTCCTTGGTATATTGCGTGTAATGTTCAAAATGTTCCAAACTTGGTAAATTGGGTGTATTCTGCAAAGTAGTTACTAGTATACGGAACCTAAATTAGTATTTTGCAAAGTAGTTGCTATGGTATAAAACCTAAATTAATAAACTTACTAACTATTTTTACTAAATGTCACATCGTGCTAATGGAAATTTTTATTATAAGTCAGTCCATAAATATAAAAAAAAACACATTTTGATGATTGGGTCGTTTACCTTAACTGTTTTAATGATGGTTATATTGCTATACTGGTGAATGTTCTTGTTTGTATGTATATATACAAAATTAGGAAAAATAAAGCATTTGAACAATTTTGTTCTATTTGCAGCAGCTATAAAAGTAGAAATTGTGGCAATTAATAAATATTTAATTTAAAGCAATTGTATTTTATTGATCAATTAATTTTAATAGGAAAAGGATTCCTGATCCTACAGCTTTGCATTAATCATTTTAAAATTTACGCTATAAAGGAAATTTTGTTTATTTTACAATTTTGGGTACATTTTTTTGCTTTAATTAGATTTTTTAAGGATAAATAAACAGATTGGGTTTTCTTTTAATATATACATTCATTTCAAGTACAGAGATATCGCAAAGCTTTTAAAATAAAATTCCCATATCTCTAAATGATAATATATAGACAAATAATTTTGATTTGCATTTTTGAGAACCTTTACTTTTAAATGCTATTTTTTATATTAAATCCTTTTTAATTTATATAATATCTGCTAAAATAAGTTTTGTTCTACTTACAAATTTAAGTAAATTTAATTTTGGCGTTAATTAAAAATGTTGAAGCTTATTACATGAAAATCAGAATTAAACCAATTTGAGTGCGAATGGGTGCGACGAAATAACTAAAAGTAACTATCTTGGAGAATAAAATATATATTTCAAAGAAAAATGCATAGGATAAAACCTTTCATGTACATAATCTATTGAAATAACTTTTCGATATAAATAGCCAATTATCCCGTTGATGACTGAACTTTACCATAACTTATTTTAAATACATATCTCGTTTACATTTATGATTCCTTTTGAACGGAAGCATTATGCATTATTGCTAATATTCTAATATTTCTTTCTAATAAAAAAAACTCAAAAAAAAGGGTTAACCTTATTAAAACAAAAGAATTAAAAATGCATCTCGTGAGATAATTGACCTCATATTGCGTTCTTTTTTCAACATGCTAAGTCGCTGCCCACATACTTATTTAATTCGAATTAAACCATATATTTTCATAATAATTAATCCATTTTAAATGTTCAGTGGTTTTTATTTATTAACCTATGCATAAAAATATTTTTTCTGGTTTTCTATTTTAAAATTTCTCTTGAATATGATTATTATTTTTAATTTCAATGTGAGTACAGAAAAAAAAAAAAAAATTGGATCAAATGATTATATCAAAGATTTATGTACAGGTCAAACTAAATCAAAGCATAATATTTCTATTTTTTTTTCTATTTTCTAGATTTTCATAATTTCATTTCATTCATTCATAAAATGCACATGCATGTGAAAAATATTTTCTACCTTTTTTTTGTCGGTTACACACTATTAATTTATATTTTCGAATGGTCAAATATATAGATTCTATGTTCAGTTCATATAAAGTTTTTCCTTATATTCTTTGAATGTATCTACATTTTTCAAAATCTGTCATAAAACAGCATTGTTTTACTGTTTTACTATAATCCATTGCTGTCACTTTTTGGAACATTTTGGTAAAGATTTGGAGATAGAGTGAAAATGTACAAATAAAGGTTTCTAATTGGATTAAAATTCTATTAAAGCTTTACAACTTTTCTGTAAATAATTTCTATTAATGTCCAAATTGGTTATTTTTTCGCCATTATGCTTATGTACGTTAAGAATGTTCGTTGGATCTTTAAAAGTGCCATTTCGTTGAAAATTTAACTGATAAAAGAAAGAAAAAAGAAGAAAATTAAAAAAGTTACTTAAATTAAAGTAATAGAACACAAAAGAGTTTGTAGTTTAATTTTACACTTTATATTAGTAAACTACAGGTTATAACTTTAAACAAAAGAATTAGATTACACTCTGTGTGTTTAAATTCACACTTTCTGGATTAACTTTGTAAGCCATAGAGCCCTTCTTCGAATTTGGAACCTCACATTTTCTAATCCTACGAAAATATTGAAATTAAGAAATTAGTAGGTGTATAGAATAAAAGATAAAAACTTTCAATATCTGTTGCACATACTTTTTGAAACCACAAAGTGCTTCAATACTTCAGATATACAGAATATAATAATTTTTTTAAATTGATTAAGACTGGTATAATAGTTGTTGGGATTGCAATGTTAATAAAAAATAAAATAAGAAGAAATTAAAAAAATAATATAATGAAAAAATAATATAGTGAAAAAAAAATTTAAAAACGATAAATAATTTTTTTTTTAATAAACTTTTAATTTTCTATACATTTGAGCCAAAATTATCCTTACTCCTATTTGGTGCAAATTTACATTTATGATTAAATTTACAAAATTTTCGGGTATTTTTTGTGTAATTTTAGTATTTTTTGAGATTTCTAGAATTTTTTTTAAAGTGACTTTCCGGTATTTTAATGTACCAAAAGTCATATAAAATTCTCTCTTTTTATATTTAATAAACATATATATATATATTTTCTATGAATTCAAATTTTAAACATTTTCCACATGAAATAATTCCTTGAATTGATTTGATTAATCAACATGTATTAAATTAATATCTAACCGTATACCACCGGTATATAAATTTTTTTTTTTGGTTAAATTTATTTTTTTTTGGTCATTTTAAATTGAATAAAATTTTCGAAAGGGAATGGAATAAAAAAAGCTTTACGTTATAGTCACTATTTGCTTTTAATGAATATAAATTAAATATTTATTCAAGTTTTGGATATTAACGCTCAAATTCACATGACCTGAATTAAACGAGTTTTTTTTTTTGTATAGGTGTATCTATACAAATATAATGTGTAGTTGAATATTAAAATAATAATGGAAAATTTTATTTATTTTAGCTAACCAAAATATGGAAAATGTGTATGGTGCTTTGATTCCTAATAATTTTTTATTATTATAATATTTTTTTTTTTTTAAAAAAATATTGTGATTAAAAGATATGCTTAATATATTTTAAGTGTTAAGTTTTTGTTTTATATTATTATTTTAAAAGTTGATGTAGAGTGAATGTCCATATGCAACTATGATGAACATATTATGTTGAATCGTTTTAAATATATGAAAAAATTAACAACTTAACATAAATTGCAGCAATAAGAATTAACATAATTTACTGTATTCAAAATTTTGGCAATTAAAAGCACTAATGAGTTTTCCCATAAATAAAAGTGTTATTTAAAACTAATTTCTGTTTTATTGTATATATACCGGGTATAAAATAAAATTAATTATTGTATTTTTTTTGCTTAGGTAATAAAATTCAGTTTTTTTTTAAATAAAAAAAAAAAAAACCATTAAAATTTCGCAAAAAATCTCTCAAAGTTTATTTGTGCATGTACATACATATTAAATGAACTTATATTCAATTCTCAAAGGATGAACTAATATAATTTAATTTTAGAGGACACTATTTGGAAGAATATACATAATAACGACAATGTGTATGTATACCCTATACAAGTTGGTTGATTCAAGCAATGTTGAAATAAAATATTTTTAATCCGTATAAAATAAAGTTTTCAAAATTTAAAAAACATGAAATTATCTAAGAAAAGTACGAAGGACTAGGACATCAGAAGTCATGCATTTAATCGAATATTAAAATATTTATATATAGAATTTAATCACTGACATTGTTTTAACTTAATTTTGCTTATATATATGAGGCGGGCTGATTTACACTCATATTACTTTTGCTTAACGAGTATAGCACACTTTCTGATCAATTAATTCAATTTTTTTTTTCCAAGTTTTTATTACTTTTACAAAACTATAAATAATTTTTTATAAATGGTATATGGTTGTTGAAATCAAAAAAAAAAAAAAATATTTATTATAAATTTTTTAATAGATTTCCACCTCATGAGTTTTAAAAAAAAAAAATTTCTCATTATAAAATATGTATAAATATAATGTATAATAAATAATATTTATATGTAATATATGTGTATATGTTATAAAAGTATTTAAAATTTAAAATATAGAGTAGTCATTTATAGAAAAATATTTTGTTTTTACATTATTCCCAATGAGAATCTAATGAATAAATGATTAGTTAATTAAATTAGTTCCATTTTAGATTCAATTTGATTATAACTAATTCCCTTTGAGTTTTAAAAATTTCAATTTTATTTGGTAGGAGTATATTATATATATTTATAGTATATAACTTGAGAATAATTCAGATGAAATTGAATAGAAATTATAAATGTCTTTAGTGTACATTTAAAATAAATATATTTTTTAAATAAATATAAAGTATTAAGTTGAGGTACTGGGTAGAATAATGATAAAATTATCTTAAACGGATTGAGGATAAGAATAATTCTCAAAATTATTAATCACTTCTGTATACCTTTTTAAACATAACAAAATTGAAACAAAATTTGAATAAAAATTGGATTGAAATACAATTAGGTTTGACGACATATCAGCAATAAAATTCATTTTTTTTTGTTCCTGATATCGTATTATTGAATACTCGCAACGCCATAGTAAGCGCAACCAAAGTGGGACAATGTCCCAAGAACATCAGTTAAAAAATTTCACCAAAAACATAAAAACGAATTTTATTAAATTTTCTCCACAACAAGGTCAGATTAAAAAAAAAAAACCAACATTAAAATTCATAATATTTTAATTTAGATGTCCCCATTAACAATGAGAAAAATTTATAACAAAAAAAAACTATACATAACTTTCAGAAAAATTATTTTTGTTTTTTTATTTTATAAATATTTATGATTCTAACATCTTTTTCGGTACGTACATATAAGTAGTGAAAATAAATCAACGCTCCTTTCCACCCATAGTCTAACTAAATAGAATGTTTTTTTTAAAAAATTTCCTAAATTAATTACTTTTGATTATAATTCACTTTCTGATGTTTTCAGCCATAAAATTAACAAGAAAATATTTTCATTCAAATAAATGTCTCAGGATGTTATGCTAGAAATTTCACAAGATATATTATCTTTATAACATTCTAGTTTTTTCCCCCATCATTTTGTTATCCTTTTTTTTTCTCTAAACATACATGCATACATATCTTTTTTAATAAATGCTTATGGTTAGCAAGGAGTCCAAGTATTTTGTCATTTATGATGTTATGAATTATAAAATTAATTTTATGCCTTTTGAGTATATATTTATAAGAAACCAAATCATTGCTATAATAAGGATAAATTGTATAATTAATGTTGAAATGATATACATCAGTAGTAATATTTATTATAAAATAGAATTTTATAATATTTAGATTGTTATTGATTGCTCTTTTATTCGGGTTTGATTCCAAGATTGAATTGAAATAAAAAAATATACTAAAATAAACTATAGTTTTATTAAGCTTAAGCCTTCCAAAATATTTTTAAATAACAATCATCTTGGAAACCATTAACAAATAAACAAAAAAAAAAAAGGTTAAAATATAAAATGGCAAAAAAAAATTATGATTCTTAAATTTCCAATTTTCAATTCATGTCAAGAGAAAGAGATTTTATAATAAAATTTATTTTATAAGAACTTTGAACATATTAGGAACAGAGATTTTGTGGTCAAGTACAATCAAGTATTCTATTTCATAAAAAATATGTCCATATCTTTTGTATGATTCTAGTAAATAAAAGATTTTCTGATCAAAGTGGATAACGAAAAAAAAAAAGAAAATAAAAAGAACTAGCAACAGGATATTCTATTCAGAATAAAAATAATAACAAAATAAAAATAAATATTATTTTTTGTGATGCCATGCCTGTTTATACATTATATGGCATGACATGGTTATGGTTTGTTATATGCAATGTACAAATACTTTGTGCCAAATATATACTTAAGTTATTATTAAGAACCTCTTAACTTTTTTTTTGAACAAATTGAGGGCAGCTTGTATATTCACATTACAATATAAAATTATAATTTTACAAAAAGAATTGATTATCATAATGCAATTTTTTTTAATCTTAAGATAAGTATTGTTGTCATTCATAGAATTTATATTTTACAAATATTATAAATTTAAATTGTTAATTCTAGTGGTATAGAGTTGCATGTTTGCAATGCTAAAGAACAAGGTTCGAATCCCGAAGAGGCATTAGAAAAATCAATAAAATAAAAAAGAAAAAAGGCTAAAGGAAAAATTATGATAACATCAAAATATACATAATCATAAGAAATTAAAATCCTTATTAGTAATTAAATAATTATTAATATAGGTAATTACACGTTACTATAATATATTTATATATTATCATCATTTATGTGTATATCAAAATGTTGAAAATACCATCTTAATACCAATGTCCAATAAGTATTCAGTAGTTCAGTACTTCAGTGGGTTTTATTTATTTCTTTAAGTTTTTTCTATCAATAAGATCACTGTATTTCTTTACAATTATAGTTCAAAATGGAACTAGGAAATATTTAAACTGCAACAATTAAATTGACCTGCTTTTTTGAAAGTTATATTAATTTTTCTTAATATGATTAATATAAATGTTCCATATAACCCTAGCTTTTTTGATGTTACAAAATCTACGTTACATTACACTAAAATAAAATTTATTATAAAGTTATAATGTTTATATACATACAATATACCTATGTGTTATATATACAAAAAATATCAATCTATATGCATTGTATAATAGGTATATCCTATATATACACACACACATAAAATAAGAAAACAAATAAACAGGATAAAGAAAATCTCTTTTTTATTATTTGGCAGGATATTAAATTTCGAAATGGATGAAAAGATGTAATTTCTTTTCGTTTTCAAGATGAATGAAATCCTTTGATGTTAAGAAGAAAAAAAAAAACGATAAAATCTATTGCAATGAATTTATTGTATATATGAAAATGTTTTCAAAAACGGTTGAATTAAAGTTATTTTGATTAAATTTTTTAAAATAGGGTTTTTTCAAAAAAAAATATTAACAAAAACAAAAAGTTAATAAACTCGTTATTTATATTTCACCAATTTCGAGCTCACACAAGATCAATATCTTTGTCACCGAAATAAATAATTCTAATTCTACGATAGTGTAACAACCAAATTTATTTCAAATTTAGTTGCATAATTCAAAATTTTGAATGAAATTATGTTTTTATTTTTCTATTTAAATTCCATGCCAAAAAAAATAATTGAAAACAATAAATTCCAAAATAATACCTTTTTACTATGAATTAAGAATTAAAATATTATGTTTAATGTATATTTGGATTCAGGAAATTATTATGCAATTAAAATTTAATTTTTCACATAAACAAATAACAGTATGATTGTATGAAGACTATATACTATATAGCTTATTGACTTTTTTTTTGTATTTTCTTCAAGTAGTTTGGATTTAATACGCAAAATTACTGTGAAAACTTTCATTTTAATATTTATTGATTTAATATACCTAATTTTCAATAATTTTATATTTTTAATCAGAAAAAAAAAATCGGTTTTTACACAGAACTATCCTAAAGGCAAAAATAATACTGATTCCAGAACTAATGCCAAAGTGAAAAAAAAATCAGAACTATACAGTTACTGAATACCTAGAGTTCATTGCATTAATCTTTTTATTTTAAAAAAATATATGAGAATTTGTAGGTGTATATTATGTTCAATGTATTTTTGAAATAAAAAATAATGTTTTTCATAATAAAAACGAATTTAAAATTGGAAATGAACAGAAGATATGAAAAAAATAAAAATGAATTTAAGGAAAATTTTGAGTATACTATTGAGAATAACTTATCAATCCTTTCTGAGTTTTTGTAGTGCTTTCATACAAATTACTTCACTTTAATTTATAAAGTTTTTTTTTTTAACTTTATTGTATAATCTAATAAATATGGTAACGCGGCGTTTATACTAGATGTTTTTGAAGATTATTTCGAAGATGTTTTTTGAATGTATTTTCGTAAAAATCTTCGAAATAGTTTTTTTTCACTGTCCAGACTAAAATCTAGATTTTAGTCGAACTAAAATGTGTCAATTTTTAAATAAATATGTATAATAAAGTCATGGACACGAAGTCGATAAAATTGGAAAGGAAATAAGGTTAGCCGGTAGTGAACATAATTTTATTATCTTTTTCAGCGCCTTTTACCTATTATTACCAAAAAAATATAGAAATTAAAATTTATATAAATAAAAATGTATTAATTATTTGAATAAAATTATTAGGTTATTTTTTTAAACTGCCTATTTTAATTTGAAAACAAACAAATAAGATTCATCAAAGATTCGATAGATGAAGAAAATAATATAATATATAAATGTAATTTTTATAATTTAAAAATTAATATTTATTTTGTTTAATACGAAAAAACTATTTAAATATTTGTCTATCTCTAAATAAATATTGAATTGAATATATAATATTTATTTCACGTCGATAAATTAGCAGTCGTTGAAGAAAATTCTTAATTTATACAGTCAGCTGTGAATTGAGCCGGCATCGACATAATCAAATAATTTATTTATGTTTTCAGTTTTCCTTTTATTTACTTTTTATGTCTTTCCGCTTTGTCAATTTTTTTTCGAATTCATTTTTTTCTTTTTATTTGACAGAAAATAATTAACATTTTAAGCAAGATTTTTAGTCTAGACTAAAATGAAGATTTGTCCGTTTTACACAATTTTTACACACACGTTGAAAAAACATCTGCGAAAAAATCTTCAAAAACATCCAATGTAAACCCCAAGTAATACTACATGTAATTATAGGGCTGTAAATAAGTCGATTATCTCAATTCTAATAAACTTTTATTACATTTACCTTGAAATTAAAATTCAACTATATACTGAAATTGTATTTAGTGAGTTTTAAGTTCTTATAATATTTACATATATGTGGGTAGTTCCACGGAAACTGGCGGAAAACTAAATAAAAATTGTAAAATAAAAAAAAATATTTTTGAAACTTAAATCAGTATTTGTTAGATGCTTTAGATAGATAATTCAGAACTTATTCTCAAAGGGAACACCGCATTTTTCTAATTCTTCAATTTTTCAAAGAATTTTTACCGATTAAGTCGTTCCCGTGTAAGCACAAGAACCACGGGAATGACACCACGGTAATGACCAGTGTTGCCAAGTAGTACTTTCGGGATGGCTAAATAAATATTTAAAAATGGCCAGTTGCATATACATTTTTTTCAGGAAATGGCTAATAATCTGGTAGAAATAAAAACGTATTGAAAGCATAATTTGCATAAAAGTGGCCTCAAAAGTTCAAAAACTCAACAACGATTTGACTGATCTTCAAGTTCTTCGGCCTGTAATTAATATCCAGTTACGTAATTAAAATCCTAATTTGTAGAAACCTTTAGGTCCCGCCGCCTCAAAAATGCCGAAAATGCACCGTTACCTTGTTATTGGGGAAAAACTAAAAAAAATTGGTTACACTTTTTACCCCTAAATTTTTCGTTTAATTTTAGTGAAACAAAAACAAATTTACTCGGTATTTAATTTAATAGTTATTTAAGTTATTTTAAACCTTAAAATTTGAAAATGTTAACATTCGCACAGTAACAACTTTTTCAATCAGTATCAGTAATAATAATCAGTAATAGAAAAAAATTTTTTTTGAGCACGCTGCACGTTGATTTTTTTTGATTTAGAATTAAAATTAAAGCAAACTTAGAAACAAAATTAAACACATAAGCCGGCGCGCGTATAGTGCGTTCGGACTTCCTAAACAAACTATTTAAAGTTGTTAAAGATAATTTCCACGGCATAATGTTTATACCTTTGCTTAGAATGTTTGGGTTGGTATTAAAGACAAAAACAATTTCAAATATTCTAAAATACTTTCTAAGCTGAAAAAATTTAGTGACATAATGGCTTTTAAATTATTTGATAATGGCTAGATTTATGGCTGCCATAAAGTTACTTATATTCATGGCAATCCAAAGTATGAAATGGCTAGTTCTAGCGATGAAATGGCCAAGTTGGCAACGCTGGTAATGACAACAAAACAGTTTTTACGTAATTTATTGGAAAAAAATGGAAATAATTAAAGTTTTGAATCAATAAAATTATAAGATAAAAACAGAGAAATCTAAATCAAATTGATTAAATTATTTTTAATTATTTTAATTAAAAAAAACACTGACCACGGTAATGACAAAATAGGTTTTACTTATAGAAAAATTTTATATAACTATTCAAAACCCGTTTATTTAAGTCGATTTAAATATCAGAAATAACTATATCAAGAGGTAATATATTTACTTAACCAACTGACATTGCGATTGAAAATTATATTACTTACAATGTTTTTTTTTTTTAATATAATTCTAAGACGTTCGAAATTATTACTGATCGGTGACAATCATAAAATAATAAAAGAAATCAATTAGAACTGTATTTTCTCAACTTTTTTAAATTTTAGAGAGCCTTTCAAAGATATTTTTATTATTAATAAAATTTGTGAAGTATTTATTGAACATTAAAATAACGAATTTTAGTTTTAAATATGATCCATCACTTTGTAACAGCCACGGGGGGAATGACAAAATCAGTCTTTATGCTGAAACTTTAGCTAATGACAGTAAATATTTAAAAAAAAAAATGTATTTGCCCTAATTAGTAATAATTAATTTTCAAGATTATAATTATTAATATTTATACCGTTTGCCAAAAAAAGTGTGGTAACATCGAATCGTCTAGTTTCCGTGGAACTACCCATGTATGTATATATATCAAAGTGCTCGTAAGGCAATACATAAATCCTAATCTTTATTATTATGATCATTTTTGAATCAAAGTTATGTACCGCGTGGACATATTTTATAATATAGCACTGAAAACATAATCATAAATATATAATAATTTTTTATACACTACTATATACACATAAATATCTTTCCTTTTAATTCAAAAGTGATTGAGATTGATTTTTTTTTATATAAAAAAAAATAAATATTAGAAATAAATACATTTAAAAAAATAAAAGTCAAAATATAATTTTTACGCTTGTTTAATTTTATTAAGTATTTAATATTTTATATATTTTTCATTATTTTGTTTTTTTTTTTTGTTCTTAGTACGTATAAAACTCTTAATAAATTCTGATAATATAATAAATAAATTTTCATTTTCCATGGATAATTTTCTTTTAAACGATTTTTCATAAATCCTATTAGACAAAAAAAAAAAAAATCATCGTAAAAAAAAATTATTAAAAAGAATAATCTTTTGCTCTTTTTCTTTTAATGCTTTATATTTCTATTAAGTCTCTTTAACTTTTTTTTTTCTTACATGGATTTGTTTTTTTTTTCTCAGCACCAAAAAAAACTAAAAATATTCTAATCAAATTTTTCTCTGAAATCATTTGGGCGCGCTACGGAACATATATATTAAATTTTTTTTGTTTGTTTATTTAGATTTTTTCTATAGACGAAATTTTCATATATGACACATTTTAATGGCAATATGAAAAGTTTACTTTTAATAGTCTCTTAGAAGATTAATGGCATTTTAAAAATGGGTGTGAAAATCACTGAACCATACAAAAAAAAATATATAAATTTATACGTAAATTGAAAAAAAAAAAACAATAGGTATTGGCTTAATATGATATGTTGTAATTTTAATAAAAATCTTTTTGTGCAATGTTGCTGTCAAAATGAAATTTATATATTTAAAACAAAATTTATATAATAAATATATTATATTGTTCTATTTAAACAATTAATTTCAATATTATGATTAATTAAGAAATAATTGTTCTCCTTATTCTTTAAATTTATTGTCTACGCAATAGAAAAAAAACAATAAAATAATTTTTTGTTAGAATCATCTATAAACAAACAGGAAATTCAGTAAAAGTTAGGATGTTATTTTATTGCACAATTCTTTTATTTTTATGGGATGGCATATTGTATTCAATCAAATTTAATAAAAATCAGTTTAAGATCCAATTTTTCTTTAAATTGGTTTTTATCAATTTATAACAGATTTTTTTTTTCTATATATACATAAACATAGTCAATAAGTTTATTTTTTTTATTTTTAAGGTTTTTCGAATAAAATTTGATGGTTTTGTTGAGCATAAGAATTTGAAATATGTTTTAATACATTTAATGTATGGATGTGTTTGCGTAGTAAATTTTTAAGATAATTTCCTTTCAGTCAAGTATTCTGGTTTCTCCCACAAAACTAACTTGAGAAAATGAAAAATTTCTTTTTAAATTTCTTAAATAAGATATTAATAATTAATTAATGATTAACCTTTTCGAGCGGAAAAATATACGTGGGATACTGTATTACGTTTTACATTTATGTGTTTTCCTGAAGGTGTAATATCGTGATCAATAATATATGTTCAGAAGAGTACCTAACATCTTCAAGACTGATTCGGGAAGAAATTACTACAGGAGGTACCTACTTATTTTTTTTTATTTCTTATCTGGACGAACGTTTATAGATATACTGATAATATGAAATAAATTTTATTTTACGAATGAATAATTAATAAAAGATTTATTGCAAAATACTTATTTTCTATACTTTTTAAAAGTCAATGGATTTATTAAATTTTTGATTATTTTATTTAAACTGTATGTTTTCATTTTGTTAAAACACATTATAAAATTCTGAAAAAAAAACAATGTTTTTATTTTAATGTTGTCAAAAGGTGGCATATCTTTGTGATTTCATAAATATCACAAAATCTATATGTACCTAATATATGATAATTTCTTGAATACATCGTTCATAATTGTCTTATAACGTTTATAACATAACAAAAAAAAAATGTACATGAACATGATTGATTTGAAATTGCCATTATAACTGATTTCTCTCTCAAGTCAATTGATAATAATGCATACATAAAGTGCATTAACTATTTTTATTTATGAAGATAACTCTCATGTGGGGCAACAAAAGCACATGTCATTTTATGCAATTGTGCAAAGGTTTATTATATATTATTGAAATAAATTTGTGAGGCTTTAAAATTTGTAGATCCCAATTACTTATTCATTTATATACGTCTAAGAATACGTCAAAGAAAACAATATACATTGGTTCGCAACAAATATTTCGAGCTTTGGAAAGGCCAACATTCAAGTCTGTTGCTTACATAGACGAGAGTGTATACACTACAGCCAAAGTTTTCGTATTCTCAGCCTATCTATATTACTATTATTTTTATCCCGTTTTTATCAAAAATAGATTTCATAAATATTCATCCGTTTGTTCTACTGTCCTTCCACCACTAAAATGCTT
Source organism: Hybos culiciformis (assembly GCA_964007475.1). Lineage (NCBI taxonomy): Eukaryota > Metazoa > Arthropoda > Insecta > Diptera > Hybotidae > Hybos > Hybos culiciformis. The sequence continues at coordinate 26,122,310 of OZ023273.1, read as the reverse complement.
ATATAACTATCGAATTATGCGCAAAATTATTGAATAGTTGACGAAAGTATTATTAACTTATTTTTAATGATCGAGTGATCCAAAATAAATTTATATTATACAACATTTTTGAAATTGTTTATTATTATTTCTAAATAAAGATACTTGCGTAAATAGTTTTATTTTTGAATCCATTAGTTACGTTATTATTTATATACGTATATACAATTATTATGCTCATTATTATTAAACAAAAATAAAAAAATAAACCAATAATATTATATATCGTCTGCTGAGAAATGAAACAATGTATAATGAAAAGTATATTTTCGAGTAATTTGAGTTTAACGATTTGAAAATTAAAATAACGTATGCAACAATATCAAGTAACGTATACAACAGCATTTTACTTTGTTTAAAGAAAATTCTTTTTTGTTGATTTTTAAAACAACGTATTGTATTCTTAAGTTCTTTAATAACATTTTAACTCAAGGAATGGTATTGAAAGAAATGTAAATCTAAAAGTTGTATAAAGCGTTTCATTTTTTTTTTTATTTAAAAAATTTATATAGAATTTTTTTTGCAAAATGTTGTACAGATTTATAAGTCGTTTTAATTTTTATCAAAGTTTTATGTTAAAAAGTAGAAAGACGTAAACATATTTTACACTGTTTCTTTTTTTTAATTCAGCAAAAGTGAATTATACAATATTTGAATTTTCATCTGAAAAACAAATTTTAATTAAAAATATTGCAAAATAGTTGTACTTATAAAATCGAGTACGAGGAATCGAATGGTGCTATTATCTAATAATAACGAATGAATATCGTAAGTTGTTTCATTTCTAAGCAGACGATATTATATTACATATTTGGTTTATCGCATGCTATATAAAGTCGCAGTATTAAAAAACTGTTTCGAGAGTTAAAGTTTTTCGATGAAATAAAAAATATTTTTTTAATTTTTATATTGTTTGTCGTCACTTTCATAAATAAATTAAAAGCCATGAAATGTAGTGTATCAAAGGTTTAACCTCTGATTGTCATCATTCTATAACAGCAATTAATGAATACTCATCAATGGAATCCTTCAATTTAACTTTTGTGAGAAGAATTGATGAAACCTCAAAAAATAAAGTTACAGTAATTAAAAAAATATTTACGTATGAAAATATATCGGAATATTGTACTCAACTAAACAGAAATAACTATCTTTATATAATAATAAGCTCTCTTCTGAACTTATTATTAAAGTTGCATAAAATTCATATATATTATGAGCTATAGGTATATTTATTTATTTACTAAATAACTGCGTGCTACACTTTGGCGGCAGAATCTTCCTTAATACTTATGTAAAAATTTTAAAATAATTTCTGTTTACATAATAGGTAGTTGCCTTGTTTTTTTTAACCTAATGATATAATATTATTTTATTCAAATTCGTTAAGCAGCTTCATTCGAAATTATAGAAACGGATATCTAATCAATGGAAACCATGGTTTATTGATATTACACTGGACAGCTGTACAGGACTTAGTAACTAAATTGAATTCGAATATTGTAACTGATTTATTTGCTAAGACAGTAACGAAAACAAGTTTCAATCACTGTTATCCATACGGAGTAAGCTGAATACTGCGTAAGTTTTGGGATCACTTTTTTTTAATAATAAAAACGATTTATTTTTAGCCGAATGAAATAGTATTTAGAAACAATGTGACAGTAGGACATTTATTCAAAATATAAGTTAACATTTCCACCTGGATATTATCGCCACAATGTAAACGCTTATTTGACGGAAACTGAAGAAAAATATTTAGAAGCCGCGGGTTTTATTAAAATAATAGAAAAGCAAACCTAAAAAAATCTGAAAATATTGATTAGGCAAGACGGAAAAGCGCTTGCTCACGTAGTAGAAAAAAGTTGCATTGCAAGGACACGCGAAAAAATGTTACTCAGTCTAAGAAATGCAAAAAATTTTCTTTAGTTCCGTTAACAAATATTTTTAAGTCACCTCTCATCGTGTGAATTATGCAAAAATAAATTTTTTAAAACTTAATTTCGCAGTAAATTGTTAAATTGTTAGATATATAAGATAATATAAAACATAACGTACCAAAATAACTTAAATTCTATTTATTATTATTATATTCTAGTGTAGTTAATCCCATAATTATATTTAATAATTATAATAATCTTATTCATTGTTTTATACTTTTTAGATAAAATAAATATATGTTTGAAGAATATGGTGCTTTTAATAATTTTGAGTTTTGTAGTATAATTAAACTTGTTCACTTTGATTATATTGTGATATTTATTTATTTATTTATTTATTTATTTGAACATTTTTAAACCAACAGTTATATTAACTAATTACAGGCTTAAATTCTAAAATAAAAAATTCATTAAATATAAAGAAGTTGCTTAATCAAATATAATCTAATCAAAAAAATGAAAAATAATATATGTTTACATAATAATTTTAAATTGAATTCATTTTCCATCTTATATATTAGGATACTATGATACATAATTGTAAATTCATGTAATATAAAATCTTATTTCATATGAAACTTTTTCTTCCTATTTTCTTTTTTTTTTTCTTTTTTCTTTCTTTTTTTTATTTTATTTTTTTTTTTTTTTTTTTTTTTTTTTTTTTTTTTTTTTTTTTTTTTTTTTTTTTAATAACAATAATTAAAGAAATTAAAGATAGTGATCTGAAAAATTATCATATAATTTATAAGGTTTAAATAATATAAAAAATGTTATGATTCAAGTTATAATTCAGGTTAGTGATATGGTAGTTAGCATTTTTTTAATTTCGCTTTTAGGATTGTAATTAGAACAACAGATGTCAATGTTGGAAAAATAGAGGTTATGATCATTTTGCGCCCTAATGATAGGGGATTTAAACAGAAGGTTAGTCCTTGCTAAGGGTGGTCGAAACAAGGCTGGGAAGCCACGAAGACTTCTTTGATAGCTATTGAAATTAATTTTGGATAATAAATATTCCGATTTAATATTATTTATTATTATTTTGTGTAAAAAAATTTCTTGAAGGTAAATACGGCGGTGTTCGAGTGATACCATGTTGTAAAAAATAAGACGGTGTTTGTAGTCTTGATAAGGACATTGAAATTTTAAATGTAAAAGTCTTGTAAATTTTCTCTGAACTGTTTCGAGTTGATTGATATAAATTCTGTAAATTGGATTCCAGACCACACAAGCGTATTCGAGAATGCTACGAACTAAGGAGTTGAACAAAACGATGAAAGATTCTGGATTCGTGAATTTTTTTCCGACTCGGAAAATAAATCCACAAACCTTACTAGCATTACAAACCACCTTATTTATGTGTTCAGCTAGAAGAAGTTTAGAATCGAGAATAACACCTAAGTCTGTAATGGAGTCACTTCTTTGTATTACATTATTTGACATTCTATATTCGAATCTTATGGGAGTACGTTTTCTACTGAAAGTAATCGTGGAACATTTAGAGTAATTTAAAGTAAGAAAGTTTTCTTCACACCATGCGATTAACCATTCAATGTCCTTTTGTAAAAAGCAGCAGTCCCGAACACTGGATATTTCCCTGTAAATCTTAGCATCATCACAATATAGTAAGCTGGGAGAAGAAAAATTTTTGTTAATATCATTTATAAAAATAGTAAAAACCAGAGGTCCTAGCCTTGATCCTTGTGGTACACCCGACGTGGAATAAAAGAAATTAGAAATAGAGCTACCAATTTGTACAAATAATTTTCTGTTTTGTAGATAAGACATAAGCCACTCGCAAACATTTGAAGCAAAACCGAAATTAAAAAATTTTTTTATTATTATATTGTGATCAATTCTGTCAAACGCTTTTTCAAAATCTGTCGTTATGACGTCAACTTGAGACCCACTGTCAAGCGCCAGAGCGATATTGTCGAGCAAAACTGAAAGATTTGATACGGTAGAACGGCCAGTTATAAAGCCATGTTGGGTTTCCGAAATATGGTGTTTAATTTGAGGGAAAATTATGTTATAAATACAGGTTTCGTATATTAATGATAATGCGTTTAGTATTGATATAGGTCTATAATTCCTCACAAGAGTGGGATCACCTTTCTTGAAAATGGGTATTATACGCGACACTTTTAATAACTCCGGGAAAATCTTTTCTTTTATTGAATTGTTGATGAGTATGGATAGAGGACGAGCTAAAGTCGAAGCAGAATTCTTAAAAAATACATTAGGAATACCATCAGGACCACTATTTTTATTTTTATCCAGTGACTTTAAAATTTTTTCCACAAATTCTTCATTTATTTCATTAAAAAATATTCTAGTTTCGATATCCGTATTAGGAAATGTTGCTGAAGTAGAACTTAACAAGGAAAAGTTTTCTTTGAAAAAGGAAGAAAAGGCTTCGCAAATATCAATTTTTGTAACAAACGTATTATTATTATGTTGCATTTGGCTTGGAAGTGTATTACTACACTTGAGGCTTCTAGAATAAGCCCAAAAACTTTTTACATCTTTTTTGATATTATTTTCCAATGAATTAATGTAATTTTTAAAACAAATGTTTTTTTCAGAATTGACTTGATTTCGTAAATATTTAAAAGTGACTTTGTCTTGTTGATTATTTGAATTAATAAATTTTTTGTGAAAATTATTTTTTAATTTAATATAATTAATCAATTTACTTGAAAACCAATGAGGATAGCTCTTTTTTGATTCTACACAACAAGGCAATCGAACATAATTTTGGATAACTTCATTGAGTATTGAATAAAAACCTTCAAAAGCTTGATTAGTATTTAAATTATACAACCCAGTAAAATCAGTGTTATTGAAAATATCGTTTATAATTTCGTAATCGGCTTTATGAAAATTTCTTCTAATGATGTTTTCCGAATCTAAAAAATTAAAATTTGTATTTAAGTTTATTAAAAGGGGTGGATGATATGGATCAATTCTGGATATTGCATCAGCACATTCAAAAACTGATATGTTACTACTAGCAATGTTAGACCAAACTAGATCAAGAAGTTTTCCTTGGAAATTTGCAATACCATTGTATTGATTCAACTCACAAAACGCCGCATTCTCAAGCATGGACTCAACACTTTTGTTATGTACGAAACAGGGTTCCAGAAAACTTGAGTTATTGTTTTGTGACCAAATTATGCTAGGTAGGTTAAAATCACCTATGAAAAAACAGGTATTATCTTTGTGGAAAGTTTGATTATTATATGACCAATTATTAAAAATATCTTCGTATATCTCGAAATTACTTTGCGGGGGAATATAAACACAATTTATGTATAAAATAGTGCTTTTACACCGAATCCCAACCCACAAATCTTCATTGTTTGTTTCGTAGGAATTTATTCTAAACGAATGTAATTGTTTTTTAATTGCAATTAAACATCCTCCACCTTTGACATTATTAGAATTTGAACTTTCACGGTCACGCCTATACACTAGATATCTATTATCAATAAATTCGCTTGAACAGACTTCTTTATCTAGAAAGGTTTCAGTGAAACAGATAATGTCATAATCGCAACAACGAATCGAATTCTTAACATCAGTTGCTCTACTACGTATTCCTCTTATATTTTGATAGTATATGGATAATGTCATCTAAAATTTAAAAAAAAGAAAAAAAAAAAAACTAAGTTTAAAAGAAAAATTTAAAATGCCAACAAAAAAAATTAATTTATTGAAAAAAATTTGGTTTTGAAATTTATATAAAACGATTAAAATCAGTTATATTAGAAATCCTGAAAGCCCTTGAATTTTCTTCCTTTTTAATATAAACCTTATGGTTCTTAATCCATACATATTTAAATTTATTTTCCCTTTTCAGATCACTAGCCCTATCTAACAATTTTTTAACATTATAACTTAAATTAGGTGTAATATAAACAAATTTATCTTTATATAATTCAATATCATTTTCAATTTCGTTTTCACGAATAAATTCAGTTGAGGCTATTTTGTCTCTGTTTTGGTTTGTTTTGCCCATAAACGATGAAATAAGTCTTTCAGCCAAAGCGGCTGATTTAAATTTTACCAAAACAGGTCGACTGCCTTTGGTGCCTTTACCAATTCTTTTAATGTCTACAACATCATCGACATTAAAAGGAGTGTCATTTAATTTAGTATGAATTAAATGCATCAACTCGCGTAAATTTTCGTTTTTGAACTCAGGTACACCGTGTACGAGAGCTTCATTTTCAACTTCTTTGCGTTCATAGAAATTGAGACGAGCCTCAAGTGAATCTACCCGGTTCTGCAAAACTTCGCTTTTATCATTTAATACAATTATATCTTTTGTATTTTTTGAAACAGATTCATTTAATTTATTTAGCTTATCTAGGTTACCTACTATTTTATCCAGGGATGTTGTAAAAGTTTCTTGCATTAATTTAATTTTTTGAATTTCTCCCTTGAGCAAGTCTAGCGATTCTTTGATATTTTGTTCCGAATCGTCATCAATTATTGTATTGTTCGAATCATCATCTTCGGCTATGCAAGTGGAGCATTGCCATGTTAATTGCTTGCCAGCAATTTTATTGAAAATTTCAATTGATAGGTTAGCACATTCACGATGAAAACATTTGTCACAGGTCTTGCATAATATACCTGGATTGGTTCTATTTGATGTTTTACCACAAGAAAAGCAAGCCTTAGGCATATTTTCCAGTAATGAATTTTGTTGTATTACTTTATATTATTTTGTGGATACAGAAATGTATGGAGAAATGTGAAAAAAAAAAAAATAAAATATTCGGCTGTCAATAACACAGCAACAAAAACATGCGGTTTCTATTGATGAGCAGAATAAACCATTATCTATTGTTGCAAAATAATACGAGAATAATAAATTTTCGAATAAATTCCAAAATATTTATTGAAATTAAATAAATTCTGGTGAATCTTCTTTATGATATTGATAAATATTTTATTAATTTAATTTAATTTAATTTTAATTTTTCTTTTACTTATTTTAAAAAAAGAAAAAGAATAAAATAAAATTTCAAAACAAAAGAGAATACGTCTGATCTCAGCAAAATCTGAATAATGAGTTGTATCTTTTAGAAAATTCTTAAATCTGTGGCAACACAAAAATTAATAAGAATTTAAACTCAAATTAATTAAATTTAAATAAAATAAAATAATTGTAATTACAGATGTTATCTAAAAACTTATCCAAATAAGTAAAATTTAATTTAAAAGTTCTAATTCTAAATAATAATAACAGATAATCATTCGTCACAACAATGTCTGTCATTTAGTTAAAAAAAAAATAAGGTCAAATGAAAAAAGACAATAACCCTTTAATTTTCGATTTTTTTTTCTAGTCAGTTTCCCTATTATTTTGTGATTAACATAATATAATTGTAATTATTAGCATTATATATTTAGCTACGGCTTGAAATAAAAGTTATAAGTTAAACGTTAAGGGAGTAATATAAATTAGTCTGAAATGTTATTGTCGCTGTACATTATCACAATTTTTATTATTCAAATACATTCAAGTCGACGCGCAACTATTATTAAGGTGATATGTAACGTATTCGATACATTTACCTCCGATTGTAACTATAATTTTAACAAATATTCATCCTTTTTTTCTTTTAATATAACTTTAATTAGACAAATAAGTACAAAGTATAAAAATCAAGTAAAGGTAAGTTATTTCCGAAGTAAAGTCGGTGTAATATAAGTTATAATTTAAATTACTGAATACTTTCAAAGATTAAAATGAAATATTATTTTTGTGATTGTTTTAAATTTTCGACTAAAATGTCGACTAAAAAACTTAAGTATAAGTTTAAAGGCTTATGGTTATTTATTTTTAATTAAACTGGTAAGCCCGTAGAAATAGTAAATTATAATTGATTTAACATTTATTTGATACTTAATGAAATACCAACAAACACTGATCATCCAATAATTAATTTTGAAATATTTCATGAAACACAATTTTTTTGGCTATAAAACGGTTATTAGTTTTTTTCGTGAATATTTTCAAATTTCTCATATTCAAAAACCCTTGATAACGCTACTGTCCATGAGAAAATTCATGATCTTCTAAAAAACATGTGTGAATAGGACACACGGAAGAAGTGCGAGATTTTAACTGTATTTTCGTTTTTGTTCTGAGTCATTGCAAAGTGGGGTTATTGAGCTGATGAGCTAAAAAGAGGGGTCCAAATTTTATGTGACGCAATTTTTGTGTATAATCATTTTCTCTTTTTATGTACCAAATTTGAACGAAATCAGACGAACTTTTGAAGTCCTCCCCCAGGGTAGGTTACTGTGTAGGAAGCACATAAATTTTTTGTTACGAAATTTTTGTGTTTAAATTTGACTGAAAACGGACGAACTTTTGAAGTCCTCTCCTAAGGGAGGTCGCTGGGTATAATATTTTAAAATATACCATAACAACCCCCGACCTGACCCCTGGCTTTGAATGTATTCAAGAATTCAATGGGATACAGATGTTCACTTTCCTGAACTCGAAAATCAATTTTGTTATGAAAACTCAACAAAAAAGATGTTTTTTTTTAGTTATTTTTGCAAATTTCCCTCCGTGGTGTATATCGCGTCGTGGTAAAACAATTTTGCACTTTTTTAAATTTTAACTTGACCAAATGTCTTAAATAAGCTTAATAGATAAGTGCTTCTCTTACCACGTATTTCGTAAAAATTAGTACAATAGATTACAATAACAAATTGCAATAGCAAAATAAATTACAATAACGAAACACATACAATAAGAACACATTCAAAATTTTGAATTTTTTTGTTAACTAAAAGTTTTGAAATGATAATCCACCAGAAAGGCTAGATGGTGTCTATGGTTTTTATGGGCATTATCATAAATATAGCGACACTTATTGGAATTTTTAGGAGGCTTCAGAGAAATCGTTTTGCCTTTATATACATTAAGAATTAAGATTAAGATTAAGATTTTACTTTTTTCTCTTAGTTGATTTTTCTTCTCTTCGGAGACAAATACCTAATCTTACAATACTACTTATATTAATTTACTATTTCGACCTAACCTAGCAAGATAGTAAGATATATACAGAAATTATTACTGCTGCTGGTACCTCTGTTTTCAGGTTTAGTGCTGGACAGCAAAAATTATTTCGGAAATTTACCAAAAATACATTGGAAAAAAATCTTAATTTTAATATCCGAAAATATCAAATCCAAAATACAAAGTTTCTGAAGATTATTAAAAAATTTCATGATGTAGTGAAATATAACATGTTTTTTGAAATTTTTTGTCTATATATATGTATATAGTGAATGCGACGGTACATATTGGTAGACTTTGTTAGTAATGAAGTGATATTAACATCGAGGGCTTTTTTTGAAACATAAGTATATTTATTTTTAGTTACATTCAACATTATGGAGAAAAATGGGAAGTCAATGGAAACCATGGGTAATCGATGTCCAAATAGACATATGTATGGCAGGCAGCTTTTTAAATCAAGCAAATAAAAATTTTTTGGTAGATTTATATACAAAATTATTCGCAAAAACAAATGTTAACCATTCTTGTCCTTTTGGGGTATGGTATATAACTAAAATATAAAAATTTTCAGAATTTTAAACCATTTATTATTTTTCAGCCCAATGAATTTATTTTCGGCGAAAATCTTCCAGTACAAGAATCTTATTCAAAAGTTATGTTTCCAAATGGATATTATCGTCTTAAAATTGATCTTTTCCTCGCAGAAACTGAGCAGAAATATTGTTATGCTGAAGGCACTTTTCGACTGTCAGATAAGTAATTATATACTATATGCTTATTTGATAATTGGAATAAAATTAAATATATTTATAAAATTGAATATAAAGGTAAAAAATTAAAAAAAAACTTAAATTTAGCTTTATTTCAAGTTTTTGGGATAAAGACTTCATCGTTTAACAAAGCTCTGGTGGGAAATTTCAAACTTTTGGAATAAAATCAATCAAATTCTTCTGCATGAACTTCAAATATTTATTAAAAAATTAAGAAAACCAAGATATTTAAATTTTCAAAAGTGAAAAGAAAGTCGATTTATTTAATTTTCGCCAATATATTCCGCGTGTCTTTGAGGCTTTATTGAGAATTAATAAAGAACTGCGATATATATTGGCCTAATTAAAAGAAATTGATGTTCTTTTCATTGTCTTAAATCTGAATCGATTAGCCTAAAATAATCAGAATGAAGAAAACAGTAAAAAATATAATTAAATATATGAACTTTGTGAGAAAAAAATAAATAGAAGTTATTTGTCTTAAAACTAATTCGTAACTAATTTTAGATTCGTACTTGACATCAAAGATCCAACACATTGGGTTACTTTCTAATCACTTAACATTTTTGAGTAGAAAATTGTGATTTTCTTTATATGTACAATACAACTCTTCTTGTTGTAGACAAAATAAAAAAAAAACTAAAATTATTTGATAAATAAAATTGAAAATATTTATATAAATTTAATGGCGGGAAACAGAATTAAAATTATTTTATATTTCATACGAGAGTTTTTCCTTCCTTAATATTATTGAATCTAAAATTTAGTTTTCTTTTCTTATGCAAATTTATGAAAACAATTTATTTTGAAAATAATATTAGTTTTGTTATAATAATAATAATAATAATAATAATGGTAATAATGTATATAATATTATATACATATGCACAATTATAGAACTAATATGATGTAAAAAAATTGGAACATGCAGAACAAATTTTCTCATATTTTTATCTCAATTTAAAGAGTGCCATAAGGGAAATCCTTTTTTTTATTTTTTTTTTTTTAGAATGAAAAATATGTGCAAGGAAATATATTTTTAGACCGAAAAAACGTGTTTGTCTTTTATTTATGACTCTTTATATGGGTTTTAAGTATACTTGATTTTAGTATTCGAAAGTAGTATTCATGACGAAACAAAATATTACAGAGAACGTGATTTTAGAATCATAGTTTGCATTATAATTATAGAATTTAATGCACTGCAATATTTCCATTTTTTAAAAATAAGAGAATCGTTGTGTACTGTAGCTTCATTTAAGTACATTCACATATTTTAGACTTTTTTTAGATGATTTATCGCCAAGTCTTGTTTCAAAATGTTAAATTTTATTGTTTCTGTGAACTTATAGATAGATATATCTTTCAATTTGAATAGTTATTTTGACATTACAGGTAATAAAACTGCCTTATTAAGCAATGATTAGCTTTTGATATGGTTAAACATCGGAAACTGTTGCAAATAAAGTTTTGGTTTAGAAGTCGTAACAAGTAGTCCGTTTTTAGCAAAACAAATCTTATTCAACAATTTTTAAGAAGTTATGTTTTTTGTGTTTTTCCAATCACAAATTAAATTTTATTTTGATCAATAATTTCTTTGATTAATTTTTAAAATCATTGTTTTCTTCTATCCATCATCGAAATTTCTTTTAACTTTATTCTTGGCCGTTAAACCGGAATTATTTTATAAATATTCTTTTACAGATTTTTTATCACAATTCCACGATTTTATTTCACTTTTCTTTAAATAAATTTTATTCAGCCATTCAAATTAATTTGAAATTAGAGAAAATATGAATAGTATAATATTACTTTTTCATTACACATTATATAAATTTTCAATGGTACGTCATCAAAGATTACATAAAATTTAAATGTATATATAAAAATTGAGGGTTTTCTTTTTTGTAAAATTTTATTTATTTTTGTTTTATTCAAAGCTATAATATAATGTGCATTACATATAAAATAATAATGTATAGAATACATACATAGATACATATAATTTGTTCACAATGTAAAATATTTATTCTTTGTTCATTATTCTGTATCATTAATCCTTGTTGCGTCACGTTTCTTTTTGATATTGGTGCATGCATTTTGTGTGCAAATAACGTGCTTGTGTTCTATTTTACAGATATTAAAAGCTCTCAGATACCTTATAGATATTTCAGAATTATAAAATAAAGAAAAAAAAAAAAAAAACAAAAATATTTGTTTTTTATTTTTTTAACGTTATCTCCTTGGTGAATTTTATTAAATAAATGCTCCAGTAATGTTTGTGCGGGATATTAAATGTCACAAAAAGACAAAATAAATTTGGATATAATGCTGTTTTAAATATTGGTGATAAAGTTTTTTTTTTTTGGATTTTGTTTTTTTGTATTATTCAAAATTAATATTATTTAAAATTGTACTATACAATTATTATTCAATTAAATAAATAATAATTTCCAAATTAATATAAATTAAATTTAAATATGTTTATTATGCACATACATATTAGACATATAATTATGTGTAATACAATGCTGTACACCATACTGAAACCATTTTTATTTTTAAACTAAATTGGTGGACCGAAGGATTCAATATTTGAATAAGGGAGGATTCAATATTTGAATAAAATGAATTACAAAAAAAAAGATATATTTTGTTTTATTTTATTAATTATTAGTTAATTGTATACATATTTTTGTAGAATTATATTGCAGTTACATACATTTTTTACATATGAATTTATTGTGACAAAGCAACGTAAACTCCTAGCAGTGCTGTGTCCAGGGCCGGTCCAGCTATATGTGCATGATGTGCACCTGCACAGGGCGCCTAACGAATAGGGCGCCAATCGATTTGTAGTGAAGAACATGCAAATGCATTCGAAATTGGCTACTGTGCCACTGTGCACAAAAAAACTCTAACCTGAAAAAATCAACACAGTATACAATTTTTTTTTTGTATACCATGAGCGCCTAATGTGCAAATAAAAATTCAGCATAGAATAAAATCAACATAATATACATAAAATATACAATAAATTATTGCATAATACCATAAAGGAAGTATAATATAGAGTAACTATGTCAAACAACTTTTTAAAATATCGTTTTTATTTTTTTTCCTATTTTTTCAGACCCCCAAAACATATGTATACAAAAAAGCTTTTCTATTCTCTCTAATACTCATTAATTTTTTTTCAATTTTGAGGATGTTTAGTTTTAAAATAACACAACTTATAAAAATTCGAATGTAGTTGTGCGAAAAATCATAACTATATGAATAAATGAAAAAATATGTGTCTAAATATGTATTGTTGTGATGTGCTAATATCAATTTATTGCATCTATGATTTTTTTTTTTCAAAAACTAATATCTTCGTCTTCATTGAAATTTATAAAATTCTTATCATAAGTTAACTAAAAAAATTTTTTGATAACTATTTTGCTCAAAATGTTTATAAAAAAAAAAATTTAACAAACAGTATACAATTACATTGCTGTTTGGACGCAACAAAATTATCAAAAAAATATGATTTCTGGTTCACCGAAACAGACGAATGATATGAACATAAATTCAAATTTTTGGAGTTTGTTATTAACACTTTTAATAACAAAAGGCTCAAAATTTTTGAAAGGGATATTCTTAAAAAGCGAAAGTATCCTTACAAACCAAAATAAAAGAACAAAAAAAATCATTATTCCAATAATATAAAATAATGTGAGCATCGTCGGTCTCATGCAAAAATCACGAAACTGCAAAAACATAGTTTTGAGAAAATTGGTTTTGAAATTTTTTTTTTCTTTTTTTGTAGTACGTTTTGGTACTTTCGGGAAAATAGAAATAGTCATTGCGGATAATTTATGAGAGCTTTCGACTTTGAGCATATTCAAATTTTAGTCTTTTTATGATTTTTGTACAATATTAGATCAAAACGGCCAAACTTACAGTTTCGTGCTTTTTGCACGAGACCGACGATATGTAAATAAACATGAAATAAAATGAATTTATTTATTAATGCTTTCAAATATAATTTTTTTATTTACATTTATAACCCAATTTTTTTTTTTTCATAGAGAACAAATACTAGTAAACATTAAAATACAATTATAATAAAGGAAATATTTTGTTTATTTTTAAAAGCTTTATATAAAAAAAATTTTAAAAGCTTTAAAGCTCTCTCGTTATAGCGATGTATTCTAAACAAAAATAAAAGCTTGGGGGTCTGATCTAATTTTGTTTAACTTTTTTTATTCGAATTTTTTGTATGGGACTAGTTTCTCTATTTATACTTTCTTTATGATAATACATAATTTTGTTGGCATTGTAAGTTTTTTTGGGTTGATAGTATATAAAACACCTTATTGCTCTTTTTGATAACGATTAGTGTATCCAAATTACTCGAGTTTTTTTAATACTCGGTTATTCGAGTATTGTGCCAAAAATTGAGCGAGTACTCGGTTACTCGGTTACGATACTCGAAACTAAATTGAGCTAAAAAAAAAAAAAAAAAAATTTTAATTTATAGGTTTAATCTTCTAATTATAGTTTTTTTTGTATTAAAGTTACCAAATCACTAGGTGGGATACCTTTTATACTTAAAGAAGTGAGACAGTTAATAGGTAATCATGTAAACTTTTCTTAAGCGGCGCAAGTCGTAAGTCAAACGTGCGCCAGCTGTCGGGATTTGATGGAAGAGCATTCCACATTCTCGAGTTGCGAACTGAAAACGAATCTCCGAAGCTGGTTCTATCACATCTGTTTAATATTATTAATAAACATTGTTAAATTGTATTTCACAATAATTCAATAATAAAAAAAAATAATAAATATGTAAGTACTAATAGAACAATACTGCAACTGCAATACTACTAAAACAGTTAATTAATTTTAATGGGCATGTGGTCGGTATGTTGTATTTAGTAGTATAGAATTTAGATCGCTTAATGGAATACTACATGCGTCAATACACATGCAATCATTTAGATGCATCAGCGTGAATAATGAAATCATTTAGATGTATCTGGGTGAATAATGAAATCATTTAGATGTATCTGCGTGAATAATGAAATCATTTAGATGCATCAGCGTACAATATTTCAATACAGACAAATACCAACAAAAAATTAAAAAAAACATGTATATGTAAACTTTTTTTTTTTTCATAGTAAATGTATAGACTGCAACTACCTTACACATGCACATTAAAACAGTATATTGGATATGTTAACAAAATTTGTTATACAACTCGTTCTGTATTTACACAAAAACACTTGTCAATTTATATCACTCGACCTTCGGTCTCGTGATATAAGTATTGACTCGTGTCAATGTATTTTTGTGTATACAGAACTCTTAATTAATAACAAATTTAGTTAACATATACAATAATCTAGTATTAATTTTATACCGTGTTAATTACCGTGTTTTAATTTAATAATGTGTACGAATTATTTATTTTGGAAATCATATTTAAGCAAAATTAGTGCATTTAATGCTTCCGGGCTCGTTCGATTTCGGATTTTAGTTTTCATCGTCCCAGCTACAGAAAAAAAATTCGCTTGGACGCAGTAGGTCGGTTTCATAGTTAATTGTAGGCTGTACAACCTTTCTAGTTGTACGGAACGTATGCCTTTATTGTATTCTAGAAGCTTGAATTCTTTATCCAAGCTCAAATTTCCAGTGTTTTCGTGTGTCTTTGTTGTCGTAAAGGACCAAATCCGTGTACCAAAATTCCCCTGTTTATTAGGAAATTTTAAATGTTAGTATATTTTGCTTAAAAGATAACTAAAAACTAACTACTCGGTTACTCGATGAAATTAACCGGTTAACCGAGTAATGCGAAAATCCTCAAAATCGACGAGTACTCGGTTACTCGATTATCGGGGTTGGACACACTAATAACGATCTTATAAATAAACGATCTTATAAATCTTATAATTACTCTGCCTGTAACAGTAGCTTCCGGTATACGCAGTGTATCAAAATTGAAACTCATCAAAACTTACTTGCGAACGACTATGACACAAGATAGATTGGTGGATTTGTCAACTCTATCGATAGAAAAGGAATTAGTCGAAGCGTTAGAGTACGATGACATTATTGAAGAGTTTGCAAAATTAAAAGCAAGAAAAGTTCAATTTGTTTAAAGTTGCTGTTTATGGAGATTTGATTTGTATAAATATGTAAATAATTTTTTGTATAAATTTAATGAACTAAAAAATGTAAATATTTTTTTTGTATATGTATATTTTTTTGAGGACTGGCCTACTGGGGATACTTCGTAAAAAAAAACGCGTTAGTTAATCTACCTCAATGGTGACGTGGAAATGACTTGTACTATAATGTGGGCGCAATTTTCAAAATTAGCACAGGGCGCCAAATCAGCTTTAACCGGGCCTGGCTGTGTCAAATTATGTTTGTGTAAGTAGGTACCTGGGAAACACGATTTTTTATTTAAATTATATGGAAAAATCGAAAATATCTATAGGTTTACGAATAACTCTATAAAATTATAATATTTAATAAAACCTTAAGAATATCAAAATAAGTATGTTATTCTTTAATAAATTTAAAATAATTTGTAATATTTTTTAGATAAATTAGTGAACCGTTGTAATTAAAAAATTAAAACTTTTCAGAAACAAGAAAAATCCTATTGAAAATTGAATTGAACAATAGTAAACTTTTAAACCAGTCATTGTGGTTATTTAATTAAGATATTTAATTATATTCCATAATTAACTTTTTATTATACTTTTTTTTTACTACTTTATTTGTTTTTTAAAATAAAATTTACAAAATATTATTCTTTTTTTTTTTTTCAAATATTGGAAATGAATAAATGTTGCTAAAAAAACATCATCTTTGATAGACCGATTCTCTCGATATTAGATCACTTACCTTCTTGTCTCAGTCGAAAATTCCACAGAACCGAAAGAATATTTTTAATTCATCCAAACATTTTTATTTTTTTAAGTTTATACATAAGGAATCTCTTATGTGGACCTTTCCCAAAAATAATCAAATTATTTTGACAGGTACCTTTATTGACATTTGTTTTTTGACACAGCACTGCTAGGAGTTACGTTGCTTTGATTGTGACCGCAATCAATTTTTATTCATTTAAAATCATATTTGTATACAACTTAGTTAAAGTGTTTTTTTTTAAATAATCTGAAGTAAAACTGAAATATCAAAAACAAAGGTACTCAACACAATGACAATATAAGTAAATAATATCAATAAAAAAAAAAAATTAAAAAGGAAATAAAAGACAATAAAAAAACATAATTAATTTATCAAAAAAATTTTCATCTGATTACAGTCACGTTATATTCACCTGTTTGAATAAAATTATTATTAAAATTATGAAATGCGGAATTGTTAACATTTTTATTAATAGTGTTAATCGATTATTATATTGAAGTTTATAAATTATTATAGTTTTATAATATTTCTTATAGTTTCCGATTCCTAGGTTCTTATTAAAGCTCATATATAGAAAACACGTTATATAATCAAAATAATGTCAGTAATAATAACTGTAATTTACTCGTTATAGAATAAAAAATTTTGTCACCTTATAATGTGAACAATGTTTTTTAAAGATAAATTTGTAATCGCATCATCACTTTAGTTCAGATATGTCAGACCTTCGTCATGTTTGTATCGTTTAACATATATTTTCAATTTCTAAAAATTATTTTTTTTAAGAGTTTGTGGTGAAAAAAATTCCATACCATATTTATTATTTACGAAAAAAAAAATATGCGTACTAAACTTAAAAAACTCACTTTGATGTAGAAAACATTTCAATTATATATGTTTAATTTCCAATCTAAAGAAAATTTTACTGATAAATTAAAACAATGTGTAACATAAATGTAAAAATTGTAAGAGAAATTCATATTTAAAAAATTAAGGCAAATGTAACAAATTTTATGAAGTGAATTGATTCGTTTCATTTCTGATCGCATTTTTCAATAAACATTATAAATAAAAAAAAAATATTCGGATAAGTACAATGTTTTTTTTTTTTTATTTATTACAGCTAACTGTATTTTAATTACAAAATTTTATTTCATAGAGAAATTTTCTATACTATTCTCAATGGAAATTAATGTAAGATTTTTTTTTTTTTTATTGCTAATGTTTTCCTAAGTTATATAGATTTTGGAAAATTTTTGTAATGTTGCACGCATATGGCGTACTGTTATATGTACACGGTGTGTACCTATGTTGTACAAAAAAAAAGAAGAAAAATTTGTTCACCAGGGAAATTATAACTGCCATAATAGGAACACTATAACATAAAAGGATAAATCTTTTGTGCTTTATTATTCCACTTTCGTATAGGTACGTTTACATATATGTATTTAGAAAATAATCGAGAGAAAAAATATTATATATTATAAAACAATAAAGCAGAAATGTGTTCTTGTGCCAATTTCTTTTTATTTTCTTTTCAATTTTCATTGCTATGCAAATTTATTATAAAAAAGAATTCTTTTTTTTTTTTCCTGTTTTTGTTGAATTTTCATTATTTCAATAACATAGATTTGGGAATAAATTTTATTGAATCAAAATGATTCATTTATATTTTTGATTAACGTTAGTTTTTATAGAAGTGTGATATATAAGAAGAGAACTTTTCGTTCATGTTATGCGCAATCAGCATATTTTATTCGAAAATTACGCACGAAAATTGGTTATTAGCTAGCTGATAAGAGCTATTATGTAATTTATCCTTAACGAAAATTGTACGGATTAACAGTGCTTTAAAAAAAAAAAACCGCGCCCGTCTCCCTCCCCTGTAAAATTCTGCAAAAGTCTATCAAATTCGCTCGCGAGCAATACCGAAAAATTGAGTTCATCCTACTTAATTTTTTTTTTTGTATTAATAGCGGCTCGTCTCGTCAGTTCCTTTTGTGTCTTGAAAGGTGACGGAGGTTAATTTTCTGGAAATATTTTTTTTTTTTCAACAATAATAATTTTCTTGTATTACCTACACCGTTCAAGACACAAAATGAACTTACGAACTTCTGAAAAATGAGCCGCCATTTAGAGAAAAAATTGAGTTATTCACAACAATTTTACTCTTTTTTTTATTTTTTTTCTATAAATGGCGGCTCATTTATTAAGAGCTCTTTAGTTCATTTTGTGTTTTAAACCGTGAAGGTAATACAAGAAAATTATTGTATATATTTTATTATATATATTTTATTATATATAATTATATTATTATATATATTTAGAAAATTATTTATTACTTAAATATAATTTTTTTTTATTATTATTTATTAATTTTTTTTACTAATTTCTTATTTAACTTTTATTATCCCCATTTTCGAATTTCGGGCTTAGCATTTCTAATCACTACTCCACCACTGAGATAAAGTATTAAAATTGTTAAAATCGAAAATATGAATTCTGTTCTACACACCTAGACCTAGAGTACCAGGGCAGTAAATGATCAATACCCCAAAATGAGAAAAGTTATTAGCTTGATGAATAATTAATTCAAAAATAGATTTATTGAATAGAATATAAGGCTAATTGTTTAGAAATTGTTTTTTTTTAATTTATTTTTTTTGCGAATAATTAGGGAAGAAAGAAAAAAAATTTCCATTTATTACAAGCTTGCGAATATTTCCAACCCACAAATTATAAGCAAATTATAATTATTCTTACAGCTCTCATGAGCTCCACATGGTTCCGGTTGTTAAATTTTATTGAACTTGTTTTTACTCCAAAATCAATTAAATTTCAATTTAATTTATAAGTATCCACTTAAAAAAAGAAAAATATAATATTTCTGTATAATCTGTGATTGATATATAATAATATTGGTATATTAATATAACATTCATTACATTCTTATTTAATTACATATTTGATTTTTTCTAAGTAATTCTAATTATAGGATTTATAATATGTAGGATGTAGGTGTTAATTAATTAAAGATTAAATTAAATGCGTTATAATTTTAGTATTTAGTTACGGGTGGCACTAATTTTAAATTTCATATTTTTTTTTTTTATTCCAAAGTGTTATGGAGAGCTGTTTTTTTTTAGTTCTATAGATTAGAAGTTATATAGAATTGAGAAAGAAAAAGGATATTTCAAAAATTCCGCATTTTGGTTTAATAAAGTTCTATATATATTTAATAAAAAACATAGGAATAAGAAAGGTTTAAAACACAGAAAAATGTAACTTTGGAGTTTACGGAATTTAAGGAATTCTTAATTTTCATCAATTATATACATTCATTATGCATAGAGTTTTATCAACATATTATGATTGAAAAATAATGTTGTTTCTATTTCTACGCATTCCACTCCATTAGCGGAAATTTGTCCTAAGCCGATATTGTACTTTAAGTAAAACCTAGGAAACGGGTGATTCATGAACCCTCGCACAATTCGTACAGACCCCTGCCAATAGTCAATTCCTACTTTTATACCGATTTTTTCAATTACTTTTCTTGAACAAATACTAAACATTGCTTTGTGTATATAACAATCTAAAATCAAGTAGAATCTTAAATAAAAGTCAATGAGACATTATGGTTTAACTTATTCCAATTTGTATTTGTATTTTATTTTTTTTGAATTCATATAAACAAAAGGAGTAAAATGTATGAAGGAAAATTGTTCAAACAATAAGAATTCATTCAATAAAAATAATAAAAAAAAATTCATATATTGCCATATAACAAACACCTTTTCAGCTTAAATGAAGCTTCAATCGTATCGATTCGTTATTATTATTATTGTACGCTCCACCATGATATATTCAATAAATTCAAAATCATCATGAATTTCCCAAAAAGAATAAAAAAGAAAAATATATATACAAACAAAAGAATTTATTTACATGGAAAATATTTCATTTTTTTTTTATTTTATTTTCAATTTTGAGATAAGCAAAAATATAATAAAAAAAAATGTATTACAAATATAATAATAATGAACGGAAAAAAAAAGTACCTACTGTACACATAGTTATATATATATTTATATTATTTGCTAAAAGAAAAATAAGAAAAATATTAATGAATCCTACAATCAAACACATCTCTCTGCATAGATATATTATAGCTTTAGCTGGTGTACCTACCTATAGTACAAAGATATTTTTTTCTATTGTTTAAATTGACGTCATGCTTGATTAATGATTATTAATTGAACTTTCAATTCTAACTGCTTTTAATAAAACTATATGTATTTATACAGTATATTATAGTCAATCAACAACATGTTTTTCATATATGTATAGATATAGAAAATCCATTACATTAGTATATAGTGTATGTAGTATGCACTCAAATATGAAGTAAAATGAATAATAATTTTTTTTTTTTTAAATATTTTCATAATTTTTCTTTTGTGAAAAATAGAAAAATTTTTTTTTGCCACTCAAAATAAAAATGAAATTAATTAAAATAAGAAAATTGTTTGGTTACATTATTATGCATAGCATGTAGAAGATGTGGTATACATTAAAGGTGGTGTAGTTGATTTTAATATTTTTTCTCCAATTAAAATTTCATCATTTCTTCATAAACTTGACATTATAATCAGGGACGGCCCGTGACAACAGTAAGTGCCCAGGCACTTATTGGTTTAGGAGTCTATTCGACAGACAAACAAACAAACATTGAGTTTTCATATACATATAGATTTGATTAAAATGACTACAAATTAGAATTTAAGTTTGGTCAAAAACCAAAAGAATGCAAATCAAAAAGATAATTTTTTAGGAAATAACAATTTCCTCTCCTTTTTAAAACAATAACAAATAAATTTCAATATTCCCTTACTAAGCAATTTTTTTGTTGCTTTTAATACAACAAAATGTAATAGAACTTTTTTTATTTTCTCTCTTTTTTAAAACACTAACAAATAAATTTCAATATTCCCTACTAAGCAATTTTTTTGTTGCTTTTAATTCAACAATATTCCATAGAACAAAATGTATTAGAATTTGTTTTATTTCCTCTCTTTTTCAAAACACCAACAAATAAATTTCAATATTCCCTACTAAGCAATTTTTTGTTGCTTTTAATTCAACAATATGCAAAGCACAAAAATCAATTGCCTTTTTTATATCACATCAAATATTCTTCTTTGTTTTGTTTCTTATAAGAAAAATTCTCTCTTTTAAAACAATAACAAATAAATTTCAATATCGCCTAAAAGCAAGCAATTATTTTGTTGCCTTTAATGGTACACAAAAAGGATTAAGAGAAAGCATTTCTTATGTTGTTATATTTGCATATGGAAAAAATATATAATAGTTAGAATAAAATATAAGGAATGAGGAGGAATAGAAGCACCCAGGCAATGCCTGGGTTGCTTAGTACCATCAGCCGTCCCTGATTATAATGTCATCGTATATTAAGTATTCATATATATTTGAAAAATTATGAGTTCCATGTTAAGGAAAAACTCTTTTTACACACTGAAAAAACAGATAATATCTATAATTTCTATATAACCCTTGCTATATGTGAAGGCCAAAACGAACTATAGTGAATGACGTTAGCAAGATTAGATATTTGTCATAGCAATAGCTCATACTTTAAGTTTTTTAATATATCTGTCAAATGACAATATTTGCAATCTTTGTCGTAAAAATTTCAAAAAACTCATATTGTAAAAAAAAATATTTCTTCGCTAGAAAAACCAATAACAAAGTCGATAACAATTTTAAACGCAAAAAAGAGAAATATAATACCTTCCCACTATTATCTATTCAAGACAATGCTTTATTTTGAGCATATAATTTTCAGTGTAACACCCTACACTTAAAATTACTTAATTTTTATATAATCAAAATTTTTTAGTATGAATTGGAACAGTCGATAGCATTTTAGATAAATATAGAATATTATTATTCCTTTGTATTGAACTACCTATGTATACTAGAATAAATATAGTAATTAATTGACTTAATTAATTTCCACATAAAAATTTATATTTTTGTATTTTATCATATTTTCATATGAATTGGCAATATTTTTATTTTATTTGTTTTTGTTTCATTTTTTTCTTTGTTTTGCTTAGAAAGAAATAATGATCAAATATTGACACCTAGTTAGTTTATTTAATTAATTAAAGATATCCTGTGTAAAAATAATTTCTTTCATAGTTGTTTGTGTTCAAATTTTACTATATTGAACGTAATAAAAATTACCAATGAAATAAATATATATTGGTGACCTAAATACGAATATTATTGTTTTAAAAACACTTCTTTAAGTTAAGAATTATTAATTTTTTAAATTATAGTTAATATGAAAGAAATATTTGTGTTTTTTGTTTTGTTCGCATTAAAGAAATTTATGTCGAATTTCGAAAAATATCCTTCAATTTCCAATAGATTCCAATGGATTTTTAAGTGCGGACATGATATTAAGTTAAAGATTTTGAAATATTTAGCGAAATTTAACGGATATAAAATGTGGGCTGTTGTATATATGCAATAAAAAAAATGAAGTAATTTTATTTTCATTTACTGTCATTCATGTCTATGTAACTTTCTTTTATGTTATGATCAGAGTTTTGATTTTTCTAAAACTTTTTTGCTTTCGATAAATTTCTATTTCTTTTTATAATAATTATAATAAATGTTTACCAAAATGTTCAAGTTAACACTGACGCTTATGTTATTGATATATACATTTGTAATAAGAATATCCTACAATAATCATAAGATACATTGCGGCATTATATAATTCACTTTCTTTTCAACTATAATTTTTTGAAATTAGTAACATTTTGATAGAGAGTAATAAAATATATAAAATCTTTTTTCAAATAAAAATATTCATTATTTTTAATCTACATTTTTTTTTACCTTTATAAATATTTCTTTCACAAAAGTGCAATTAAAATTTCCAAGTACTTAATGTAAATTGAAAGGAAGGATTTTAGATTTATGTCATTCATTTTTTTATTATTATTGTTTTTTTTTTTAATATGTAGAGAAACGGGGTAATTTCTAAAGTTGTCATAACTTTTACTATACCATAAATGCTGAAAAAAAATTCGGCAATAAAATATTGCAAAAAGATTATAACTAAACCGTGTTACTTTCTTGTAATATGTGCTAAAAATCTTGCATTTATTATTATAAATAATATGACAACTTGCAAATGAAATGTAGCAAAACAGCTAACGTCATCCACAAGTTCGATTTGATTTATAACATTGCACGAGTTGTGCAGAAATTGTTTCTTTCAGTGTAATGAAATGATAGAAATTATGATTAATTTTATAAATATAATATCTTTGTAAAACAAATATGTTTTTCTTATTCTATGTAGTAAATGTAACTTATGTATCTACTATGTAACTATTTAAAAAAAACTTAGAATGAAATATTGAAATGAGTTTATAAATTTATTAACAGTGATCGCGATTGTGAATTAAAAATATTATTTATCACATTATTAGCCAAATTAGAACATATTAACTAATTCCTTGATATATAAGTGCATTTATATAAGTATATTATCTTCTTCCTTCAAAGAAATATTATCAAAACGTTCAAAAATCCTCTAAAGTGTTTGTTCCAATTCTAAAAATGAATTCGGAGATAATCTTTTATTTTTTCAAACGATTTCAATTTATATATATATAAAAACAAAATATATAAATAAAAAGTAAGGACTATAAAAGGTTTTAGATTTATATAATCTTCTGTATATTTTTATTATTTATGTTGTATAATAATTGCTGCTACATAGTAGAGTAGCAAGCACTAATTCGGGGTGAAAATCAGACATTAAAAAAAAAAGTATAAATAATCCTTGGTCCGCAATAGAAATTGCATTTAACAAAATGCAAAATAAAAAAAATTAAAAATAAACTTAATAATTACCCATTTTACTTATTTCCATTTTTTTATTTTTTTATTTTCGATAACAAAAACATTAAAAGGTAGAAATTATAATTTTTTTTTATTGTGGAAAGTAATTTCAAAATGAGTCCAGAAACCATTTAAAAAATAACTAAAAACTGCGCTATTTTCTGATAGTCCAATAATATATAGCAAATGAATTGTAGCAAAATTTGCTACTCGAAAATTATAATTTTTATTTTGTTGCCGTAGCTATTTGTTTCTTCAGTGTTGTTAATTAATTAAGACTTTACTGTAAATAAATTACATAATGAGTTCAAAAATAGTTAATGGAAACAAATCGAAAACATCAAATGCTTTCTTAAAATGTTTCAGGTTTTTATGTGTTAAATGACCGGTTCAAAGAAGCTCTATTCATAAAATTAAATTATTAACTATTTTGATAATTTTAATGAAAATTTTTATTTTAGATTTAAATAATATTTATATACAAGAAATTTTCTTTTTTATTCTTTTTTGTTTTTTTTTAATTTCAATTGTAATCTTAATGTTTACTTTTAACAGAACAAGGAACCTAATCAATGTTAAATAAAATATTTAAGAACAATACACAACACATTCTTAAATGATAAACATGATTCGAAGATGAGTGGAAGTATTATATAAAAAACTTTTCTTTTATTCACATTCGAATTTATATAATGATAATTAAAAAATTTTATTCGCTCTTATATGCACAATAAATGAAAAAACAATAAATGAAATTGAATAATTATAGTTCAAAAGGGAGTGGGTAAGTATAGAAATGGGGTCCGCGCAATAACTCATCGGTACTTAACTCATCGGTCGATTTTGGATAAGTTATATCCATTTTAACTCATCCGAAAATTGGCCGATGAGTTATATCCTTTGGAATGACATAACTCATCCAACTCAATGCTTATTTGTGATTTGTGACAAAAACTTGGGTATTTACTCATTGGCCGATAAGATAAATACATTGAATTTACCGACCTGATTGGCCCCATTTTTCCCACTGACCAACCACCAGTCCGCCCGCCCGTAGCCCTCACCCTCCGCCCCCTTCTCGCGTTCTGGGACACTCCCAATACTGCTAACACAAAAATGGGGCCAATCATCGGCCAAGGAATAAGTACCGTAGTGTTTGTCACAAATAAGCATTGAGGTGGATGAGTTATGTCATTCCAAAGGATATAACTCATCGGCCAATTTTCGGATGAGTTAAAATGGATATACTTTATCCAAAATCGACCGATGAGTTAAGTACCGATGAGTTATTGCACTTCGCCATAGAAATGGGTTAAAACTACGGTACTAGTTAAATTAACTGTTTGTATTTACAGAACAGGATTTATTAAAAAAGTAGGACTAATTTTATTTTACTTTCTATTTTTCAAATATCAAATTTACTTCATGCGGCCGAAGAAGGGGAATAAAATAATACGGAATTTAAATATAGGTATAAATAAATTTGTTTAGTAATCATTATATAATGAAATTTAAATGAATTTATATCGTTTACTTTAACTTTAACAGTGACATCATTATCAAAATCAAAATGAAAATATATAAACTTCATATCACCAGTTTATTGTGCTCAGTTCAACTGTATCTTTTTGCAAATGTAATTTTGTTATTTTAAAGAAAATTACTATAATTCTTATTTTTATATTTAATCTGATAAGAGCTTTAGTGTTTTCTTTCGGATTGTATATATATTCTTTTTTCAACAATATTCTTTTTTGCGTGGTGTCTGCTTTCAAGTTGGTAAATCTGTAATTATAGAAAATTTCTTTGTAAATTTTAATTAAATAAAAAGATATAAAAAAAAAACTTTTTTACTTTGGAACACATAACTATTTAATTTTTTTTATATGGTGAAACCAAATAAAGGGACTGTGGTTGTCAAATTCAAAAATTAAAACAATTTTAGCGCTTCTTTTTCATTTGGAACAAGAAATAATATCTTTTTATATCTTTATTATAAATGTATTAAATGTATTAAAAATCGGCTTTTGATAAGGTGCAGGTTATCTTTTGAAAGGCGTAATTCATTAATAATACATTACCACACAATTGAAATCAATTTCTATATAATTAATTAATTATGTACCTAAGTATAAACATATTTTTTTAAAGTTAAAGTTATAGAAAAAAAATATTTTTCGAAATTTTACGAATAATATCTGAACAAAGTTGACAAAGTAAAGGACATAAATAATTATTTGCCACTTTTTAAAACTCACAAAGAAATTTACTATATCAACAGATGAACAAACACTAAATCTCATATCAGCTAGAAAAAAGCTCTAAAGTCTAAAGCTTAGACCCTATTTAAGGTCTTTGCAACAAATCTCAAGAGAAACAAATAATATTGTGGAATAAAGTATTATAAAATCTAATTTTTGGCTGAACTTTTGTATTATATATATATTTATATGTCTATTCAAGAAATGAAATTATTGATGTAGGGTATTTTTATTATTTGATTTTAACTTATTTGATGAAGAGCTCTACGTAATGATGAATCTTTTTTGCCATTTCATGGGTTCTGCATTGGTTTAAGTTATAATAATAACATTGGTTTTTTTTTAAACAGGTCCTTCTTTCTGTTAGTATATTTCTATTTTTATTGAACTTACAATTACAATGAAACTGTAAAAAGGCAAGAAATGTGGTAAATATTTATGTTTTGAATTTTGTGTTCAATATTTTTCTTATATAATCAATCATTGCTGAGTTATAAAATAAAAATCATTTTTTATCGTTTTTTATTTAAGAACAGGCTAGAGACAAATCTCCCCCTTAACAAATTCATCAGTAATTTCGACTGTTCGACCTTTTGGTTATTTACACAACAAATTAATTATATATGAAATGATTTTAGTCACAAAATAAAGTTAAATGGAAATACTAAACGAAATGAACTATTTGATCGTATTTCAACAGGATCATATATTTAAATAAAATCATATTTCAACATCAGAACCATATGTCAACAGAACAGGATC
The DNA here is from genome assembly GCA_964007475.1 of Hybos culiciformis. Classification (NCBI taxonomy): domain Eukaryota; kingdom Metazoa; phylum Arthropoda; class Insecta; order Diptera; family Hybotidae; genus Hybos; species Hybos culiciformis. The sequence goes on along the minus strand of OZ023273.1, from coordinate 26,094,610 downwards.
ATATTTCAACAAGGAAATTATTATAAATTCTGTATATTTATAACAAATAAAACCAATTAAAATTATTCATAATAAAATAAAAAAACTTACAACATATATTACTAATTTATAACAAACAAAAATAATTATGAAACTCAATATTTTATATATACTATCATATTATGTAAATTTAATTTTAAAATGATGTAACACTTTATAATTTGCCTAAAGATATTAAAAATTCTCAAATAATTTTATGTGTGTGTGCCTTAGAATATTTTAAAGCTATGTACATATACATCTATATAAAATAATGGTAAATTTTATTATTTATTCTGAAATTTCAAATCTTAATTATCAAATTTATTATATAATTTTGATATTGGCATTAGAGATGTTTTCCAAATCAAATGAAAAACATAATATTATAAATGTACACATATATGTTTTTAATATTTTAGATAAATAATAATTTTCTTGTTCTGTATATATTTTAATTCTGTATAATATGAATTGAATATGTTTATTAGAAGAATAATAATAATTTAATAAATGTGAATATTTCTTCGTAACTTTATGAAATTACAATTTCTATGCAATCATAAGGAAAAGTTAAAATTTTCAAATAATTGCAGTAGCTATTTCTGTAAAAATTTAATTACCTAATCTAATTAATTTCATAAACCTATGTATCAAAATTATTAAAATACGGTGCAGTTTATAGGAGAAAGTCGGAAAAAAATATGTGCCGAAGTTTAATACATATATTATGAGAAGATAGAACGAAAAAAGAAAGTCTTTTAACATAGTACAAACTAAGTTCCATTCATGTTTCTTTAACTTTAAATCTTTCCGTTCCATATAATTTTAATTTTGTCATTACGTTTACAGTTACGTCACTTTCCTATCTGGAGAATTTTGAAAAGGATCAAATAATGTGCTATAAATACAATATACATCATATTGAGCTTATCGTTATGGTTTGTGATAGTTAACATTTTTTTTTTACTAATTAAATTCCACAGTTGAACAATTTATTCTTTGAAGTTTTAAATATCGTACAAATTAAGTATATACATATAGTTTTTGTAGATGATTTTTTAAATAAAACATCTTTGAATGTAATTTCAAGGTTGGAGAGTTTATTATCATTTGACTCGTTGAAAAAAAATAACAGACTATACCTATTTATCTGACTAAAAGTACAAGATTACACTGTATCTGCATAATTGTTAATTACGATGATGACATGTAATTAATTGTATTCTTTCTAAAAGCATAATTATTATTACAGGTGGGTGAATATTAAATTTTAAGATCTACATGTAAAATTTAGAAATTAGAATTTCAGTTCTAATTTTCATTAATATGAGGTTTGCATTAATTAAATTGTTTCTATTCAATGAATGAAATAAGATACAGATTTTCCATTTGAGAAAAAACAATGATTTAGAGTAGGTATAAAGGTTATACACATTCTTTGTCTACCTAGTAACTTTGTAATTATCTTTTATTGATTAAAGAATAACGGCTGGGAATATTTGTTATTTTAGATTTTGGGAAATATAAAAAAACTTCTTATTACATTTAAATTTTCGTTGTTAGAGAAAAGCTGTTTAGATAACTTTATTGTATTATTGGTAAAACAGTCACTGCTGTAGTACGCCATAATGGTTCCTTTTGCCGGTTGATTATGCGTTTGACTTCTGAGAACGTAGTATTCCATAGGGGATTACACCTGGCACTTCGATAAATTCGGGAACCAGGCATAATATTTTATATAAAGTTCAAAATAGTTATGTACAAATTATGTTAATGAAAGTTTGAACAAAAAAAAAATAAGGTTATGAACTTGCCAATATTTATAATATTTGATAGTCATGTTGTTGTCTACATATGAAAATGTTGGATGTGAGATTTAGAATTTATGTACAATGGGAAATTTTTTTTTTTTATGATTCGAAAAAATTATAATCAAGAATTTGTAATCAAATTATTTCTCAGTGTAATTAATTATTAATTTCTTACTGCAAAATTCATTTAATTGAAATTATTTTTTTAAATTCTATTAAACTTGTCGATATTCATTATAGTTATTAAGAAAATCTTAAGCGATGGAAATAATATTTCTAAAAGTAATTTATATAAATAAATTTTGATGGAGTGTTATTCCTTTTTTGAATTGATAAAAGTCATGTCGCATTTGTAATGACTGGCATTTATGTGTACACAAGAAAAGAATTCTTTAAATTTTTGCTATGACTACAACACGTAGAGAGTACATTTACTATGTACTTTATACATGTTCGTCAAAATATAGAATTTTCATTCATTGATCATGATGATTCAACATTATTATGTTTTCATTCTTTTATGCATACATACATATTATCTACATATAAGTGTATTTACTATAATTCATTCATTCATTACCCATTATAGGAAAAACATAATATTCAAATGATTGAGCATTTTTGATCCACATAGAAGAAGTTTTAATATTAGTTTTAATACCTTTTTTTCGATATTAAATAATATTTTCTTTTTGATTAAAAAATATGCATTTTTTTTTATTAAATAAAACACGGAATTAATTTATAAATTATATATTATTATCGAAGGTATATACAAGTTTTTTACACAAATGATTATGTTGTTAGTTCAATCTTGAAAAATCGTTAATCGATACACTATCACGATTTCAATAAATTCACGTTACATGATGCTTGATTATTAAATTCAAATCAGTAAAACACAAACAATTAATAATACTAAAATTCGATTTATAAAAATAGAATATCATAATTCAAAACCAAAATAGATTTGTTTTTCAGTTGCAAATAAATTAAAATCCAATTTAATCAATGAAATTAAAATTTCATTAAAGATACTAGAAGAAGAAGACTGTCTCTGTACAAAATCATTGAGTACTTCCATTTCAATGATAATCAACTATATTCTATATCTGTATACTATAATATACCTGAAATGATGTATGCTACTTAAACAAATATACTATGTATATTCTAATTTTCAAAGAAGTAAAATTTTTATGATAAATACTAATTAAGACTTTAAGTGTTGTACTGTAATAAGTAAATCAATGAGAAATTAATTAAATTTCAATGAATTCAAATTATTATTATAAACTTTTAAAAATATTTTTATGCCATTAAATATGTATTATATATACTATACATACTAACATACTGTATTGCATTGGAAAAGACAAGAACCAATAAATTATTCAAAGAATGTTTAATATTTATGGATTATCATTTGAAAGACAAAAGATCAACGATAACAAAAAAAAAAATTAATAAATTCCTTGAAAAACCGATTGGAATTTTTTTTTTTTTAACTTGAAGCTTTAAGTAGTGGTGTACATCTTTCCCATAGTAAAAATGTAAAAAAAAAATACTTCAAATATTTTCTTTGTCATTTCGATATATAAATGAATAGAAAAGAAAATGAGAGAATTATAAAATGTACATATTTCGCTTCCATTAAATTCTATAGAAAATAAATTTATTTCGAATAAAAATGAATTAAAAAATTGAATATAAAAAATACTGTAGTTATAAAATTTTCATATTTAAAATAACAAAAAGGTACTATAGGATTTGTCGGCTGAGAATTCTACTATAGTCTATACTCCATGAGGTATAGTTTCGAGTTTCGAGTAAATTGCAAAAGTTTTATGACAACAGGCGAAATAGATGATTGTTTTTGTATAATATTTTTTTTGTTCTCAGTGTATAAAAAAGATAATGATTTGTACTAAAATATCAGACATGACCTCAAACTAATAAAAAAAATCTAAATAAAAAAAATGTTGAATGTATAAGGTGGAATAAAGTGAAACGTTCCGATATTTTGATATCTTAAAAACGATAGAAAGTACAGACAAATGGGTCAGAAAGTTATGTTTCAAAACCTTTCACACGATATTAAATTAAAAAACCCCGATGATTGCGTATGGACTAAAAGAATTTTAAGCCGACAATATGTCAATCATTTCTCCTTTATTTTAGTATTTTATTTTCTTTTTCTTTTTAATTATACCTAATATAAATATTATTATATTATATTATTAATGATATAATGTACATAATATTAATAATATTTACATCCTCTGTTTTAACGACAGAAATGAATACATAGAAATAAATATAGAAATATTGAATATATAAAATAGAGGGACAATCGTTACTGGAAACAATAAAGTTTTTGTAGAAAAGTGCATTTAATGTTTGCCCTTGATCGACTGAGTACGTCGGAGATTTGGAGAATCTTAATCTTTAGCTTGGATGAAGGATTTAGAAGATTTTGGTTTAATAATGAATATAATCAATGATATAATCAAAATAAACCAAACTGTTAAATAGTTATAAGCATTTTAGAGTGGAGCAGACGAACGGACGGAAGAACTGACAGAAAATGAAAACAAATAGTAGTGAATTTTGATGGAATACGAACTAAAAAATAAGTACAGTTTTAAAATTTTAGTGTCAATCTTTCATGTTTTAAAAAAAAAATAAAAAATTTGAGTGACAGCAGCATTTGTATTATATTTTAATATAACGTAAATTATAGGTTTTGTTAATATTAGGTACCTACTATTTTCACAAAATTAATAAAAAATGTTAAAGCCCAATTTATTTTATCATTAAAAGATCTTTAAGTGCATAATTTTATGTTTGTACATATTTAGTTTTTTCTTAACGCAATAAAGAAAGTTATTAGAAATTTTCTTATAAACTTTATAAAATATAATATAAAATAGAAAACAAGAAAATTATCCTTTTATTACATTAACAACAAGAATAGAATTTTCTTTATAACATTCTATGTTCTATGAGGATTAAAACAAAAACAAAAAAAAAAAAATAATAAAGGAATATAAAATAAATATAAGACCAATATAAAACAGGATACTAAATATTAAGGATTTCCTTTATTGATCCTTAAAACGAACATTTTTCTTTTTTATTATGCTTTAAAAAGATATTATTCATAACTTATAGAAATAACTGGCTAAGTTTATCAGCCAATACTTTTGAACAGGAAGTTTCTTAATATTTTCTTAATTTTGTTTATACACACTTTTTGTGTATCTCTTTATTTTTCTATATATATATATATATATAATATATATTCCTAATTGTGAACAAGCTTTTAGTAAGTAGAAATTAAGTTATTAAATTGTTGACTGATGTTTTTTTTGTTGCTTTCTCTTAAAGTGTGTTTGATGTTGAGTAGTTAAAATAAATTTTCTAACGGAAATGAATTATTTTTAAATTGGTAATCAATAATATAAAATTTATATTTATTGAAAAATTCTGTGTCACGAAAATGAACGTATATATTCCAAAAAATATTAGCTGTAACTAAAACTAAATAGAAAATATGTATTGGGAAAATATGATTGTGTTATTATCTTAATAATTTTAGCTTAAACAATAGTCATTGAGCACGATTGTCGAATATTTTTGGAACTAGCATTTTGTGATGATGAAAGTTTTTTAAGTTTTTAAAGAAATTCAATAAAATTTTCATTTACACAAAAATTTCTCTATTGCTATTATTACAACAAAATAATATTTATATGTATATAGTAAAAGTAAATATTATATTAATTTAAATGAATAGTTAAATATATATACAAATATCTATAAAAAATTGTTATTTTTTAATATAATCATTACTCTTATAGAGATGCTCTGTTGTTCCAATACAATTTATCTGAGTGCTAGAATTTGGATTAATTAAGGAAAAATGTATTAAATAAACTTTATTTCATCCAATTAAACAAAATTGTTCTTTTGCAAAAGTTTTTTTTTTTATTTTTTAAATAAATAAATAAACCATAATTGTGAATCTTTTTTCTTAATTCAATTAAAGTCAATTCAATTTAATTTATGTTTTCTCACAGAAAAATATATTTACATTTACAAATAAATCTGTTAACTTTCTGTCCATACAAAACCCATACAGACTATATTTACCGAACGATTTTGATATTTTCATGGGAATGATAATTTTGTTTGTACCACTTTTTTAGATTTTTTATAGGTTTTTCACGTTCAAATAACCAAATCTATTTTTTTACAATACGGTGGTACATATGGTATATCGCGATTTCCATAAAAAAAGTACTTTTTTTGTACACCGTACGTAATCCATATTTTGATAAGAAAACTTTTTTATTTTTTACCAGATTTCAAAAATATTAGTGTTTCTGCAAAGAAGAGGAAAATTAAGCCCAACCATAGTTTAAGTTTGTTCCGAATCCAGTAAAAATAAAAAAGTTTTCCTAACAAAATATAAATTTCGTACGGGTTACAAACGGCTTACTTTTTTTGTGGAAATCGCGATATCGAAATCAAACCCAAATTATTTTCACTCGAATTTCGAGCTCAAACGAATACTATATAATAGTAATTGAGCATTTCGTAAATTATAGGGCTTATATAGTATTATTTTCTGATCACTTTATATATTTTCATGAAAAAACAGAAAGTGTAGGTACATGTATACGAATATGTATATTGTCTATCATGTTCGTTTTAATTACCGATTTCAAGGACAATTGTAAAAGGTAATTTATATACAGAAACCTAAAAATAAATAAAATATTATAAATTACAAATATTGTTCTTGATAACGTAATGATCATAATAAAAATTAAATTTTTACTTACATCTCAGTTAATTTTTCTTCAATTTTCTCTAATCCGTTTAAAAAAAAAAAAAATTAGTTCAGTAAATTTTTACCAAATTGAATACTTCAAATCCAGATACATAATACAAGAACAAGATACAAGAACAAGTTAATAAACCAAAAACATGAAGTTTTTAAAAATTTTAAATGACATGAAATAACATTTTCGGATAAAAATATTTCTTGTGTGTATCCTTGAAAATTGGATTAGATTTTGGTATAATAACAAAAGGATTTGTGTGACTTTGGAAAAAAAAGGTAAAAAAAAGATTACAGAATTTTGTATTATTTTCACATTTTCCAACGTACTGTATATTTTGTGGCCTGACAAACAAATAGTCAACATTGGCGTTGAAATGTACATATTAAAAAATAAAACGTATAATCTCATTTTCATTATAAATGATCTATTATATTTTTGAGTTTAAAAAAGGATAGATTTTTTCAAGTCAATATTATTTTTTAAGTATATGATGCACTTTGAAGTGTGTTCGCAGATAAAAGAAACTAAACATTCTTTACATTTTAATATCCGCTACTTACTAATAATGAGTATTTAACTCAAGACTGAATTAACTAACCACTGATGTAACTTGAATTTCACATTTAGAAAGTTGTTCGCTTACGATTATATCGCGCGGGGCAAAGTTTGTTTGTTAAAAAAATAAATAGTATATACCTATTTTTTAATGATGGGTGAAAGAATTTAATTAGGCGTTCGTACTGAAATTGTATTCATTAAAACTTTCTTCAATTATTTAACCAAAAAATAAAAGCTTTTATGTTATTAAATTCTAAATCTACAAGAAAAATATATTTTTTGAAAATGAACAAGGGATTAACTAAGGAACAAAGTCGTAGCTCCTATATTATGTAACTGAGTATTTTGACGCAGTTAACCTTTTTTTTATGGTTGGTTTCATGGACTTTTGAAACTTAAGCTAGCTTCTTGCAGTGGTTCATTAAAACAAATATCAATTTGCAAATGCAATCACATTTTATGAAACGAATTAGCTGTTTTGGTAATCTCAAAATTCCTACAATTTCTTTAAATGTTATACATCAGCACTATGAAATAACTAAAATAATACCAATACTATTATTCCCAAAAGAAAATATTTAATAAAAGTATATTGTTACAAATATATTATGAAAATGATTTCCTCAATTTACTATATGTATATAATTCAGTTTTATAAGAACTGCAATTTGTCCGGAATTTTTCACTGTACGTATCAACTTAATAAGTACCTATATAATAAAAATGCTTTTAAATTTACCACAAAAGTAAAAATTTCATTTAATTTTGATCGGAAACGTGTATTGAATTATCGAATAAAATTCAACTTCAACTCATTAATAAAAGTTTAAACAGGAAAATGTGTAAAATGTTCCTTTTTTTTCAATATAATAAAAATCCTCAATATTATATAGAATTTTTTTATTTTTTAAATTTTCGCACGCACACGTGAATATGAAAATATGTGTGGAATTTCCATTTTTTTTCAAAGATTTTCAGATAAAATATTATAAGCAAAGAAGGTAAAATTGAAATTATGTATTATTAAGAAGACATAAAAATTTCATTGTGAAATATACTACATATATTATTTAGTGCACAATAAAATATTTATAAATTAATAAGTAGGAAGTATATATAGTATTTTGAAAAAAATTATATTTGAAATCTATGAAAACTTTTAAAAATTTATATTTTTGTTAATTACAGTAAATCATAAATTTCTGCAAATATATATTATTTAAACATTTAAAGCAAAACAAAATAAATGTGATATAAATGTAGATTTAATAAGCTTAAATTTATGTAATCCATCTCCTACACTTTAGGGCACTGAAACTTTTTCTCTAGTTATACATTTTCTTTCTTTAACATAAATGTCATAAACCCTTGTTTTTATTTGTTAAAATAAAATTTCTCTTTAAAAATCTTTCATCTGCATTAGTTTCAATAAGAGCTGATAAAGTGTTGGAGGGCAATATTTTCCAAATGTATGAATAAAGTACATAAATCTGTACTGTGATGTTAAGTAAATATAATATCATTTTCTAACGGAAAAGGATTATTAAAAGTCACAAATGTTAGAATTATTCTTACAGTAAAATGTTGTATCTCGATAATGAACGTACACCGACCAAAAGCCTGAAGGATATTAAGTATAAAACAAAAAGTAACTTTAACTTTTCAAATTTAATTTAATGGTAAAAAAAAATAAATACAATTTGTTACAGATTGATTCTCAAACATTATGTTAATGTTGATTATTAGTTCGTTATAGTTGTTTTCATGAGGAGTCGGAGTGGTGGTATATTATAGTCAATATCTTCGACTATGGAAGCGTGTTTTTATAATAAAAATAAAATCTAAATTAACGACTTAAAATTTCTTATCATCAATTTTATCCATCGTCAAAATTTTAAACCAATTTACCTATGAAGTTTACTTGTAACTTTTTCTTATATTGTTCAACCGTAGCAGAACGTTTTGTTGATAAAATTTTATTAAAATCTGAACGTGTTTAGCTTTAATTTTTTGTCATTCTTCTAATTAGAGAATTTGTTAAAAAATAAGAATAAAAAAAAAAAGATGAGCCCTAAAAATAATAAAATTTTATATTTTGTTTAATTTTCGTATTTTAAGTTAAAAATTAACACATTTAAATTCATTTAACGAATTATTTTTCTTTTTAAACTTTTCCATCGTTTTTTACTCTTAATTTATATATAAATATATATCTACTTTTTTTTCTGAATAAATTTTCCAGCTGAGAAAACATATAATTTTAATTCTTTGCGTTAATCCTTTCATTTTCGTGTTGTATTTTTTTAAATAAAAATAAAATTGTTTAAAGAAAATTAAAACTTTGACATTTTAAAAATTTAAATATTCCATTCATTTTGAAAATTCTGAATAAGCAATTTTTATTTGACATGAATATTAATTTGAAATTAATTAATTTCTAAATTTTTCCTTATTTATTCAATATAATTGAGCTAAAATCAAGGAATTTTAGTAATATAGAAAGATCACGGAAATTACGCATTGGTCAGTCAATGGGAATAGAACCTTGAAACTATTAATCACAATCAAAAAAATAGTTTCATATTTTATTTAAACAAAAGTAGCATAAAAATAGAAGTATAGGCACATTTTTTTAAATGATAATACCGAAATGAATGCTAGAAATATTTTTAACTTTTCCCCTTAATTATAATACTACTGACTGATAATGAATAAGTGGCCAGATTAAGAATTTATTTTTATTGCAATAAAACAATTTTTTCTAAAAAAGACATCCTATGTTTAAATAACTCCCGACATCCAGAATAAAATTTGGTGCAATTTAAAGTAAAAATTAAATCGTATAACATTCATCTCATGAATTCAATTGAATGAATGAAAACCAAAATAAAATAAATAAATTGTCGGAAAACAGTAAATAATTTTCTACCTAGATATCTACATTTATGTAAATTCATGGTACAAGGAGAGAAATCCAGTCAGATATTATGATTATGACGATTGTACATATGCGTAAAGCAGTCAGAGAACTCAGCTCTTAATAACTAATCTTAAACCGTAAATATTAATCATCAACAATGACTAAGGGTAAAAACAATCACTATGACTGCAAAATCATAAATCCTGCAACCCAATAATATCGATTTCATTTCTTACGTCTTAAAAGCGAGTAATGGCTGCTTTTTTACATAAGAAAATAAAATTTAAGTTTTTTTCATTAATTTTTTTTTATTTAATTTTTATTTATTTAATTTTTTTTGAAGTTTAACTTCTTTAGCGAGGTATTGTTAAAAATTTTTGATCAAAATAGGGGAAAAAAGAAGACAGAATATAGTATGTGCTGCGACACGATAAATAAAAGCCACAACGCTGCAAAAGAGGGGTAATAACCACAGAATGTAGTATGTTAAAAAGTAAACATAAATATAAAAGCAGGGAAATATAAGACGTTGTAGCATGTAGCATGTATTTACGAAAATAAAATAGCACATATAACAAAATACTAACGATGGTGGAAAGCCAAAAACAAAAAAAAAACGAATTAGTGAAATTCTATCATATGAAACAGAAACGCTGTTTGTCTGTTTGTCTATTCCGAATAGGTACCTAAACCGCTCAGCCGATCGTTTTCAAACTTACACTATTTCTTTGTCTCAGATCAAGGGTCGTTTTAGGCTATTTTCAAATTTGATTGGCCTCCTACCTAGCGACCTCCCCTGAGGGCCCACTTCAAAAGTTCGTCCGATTTCATTCAAATTTGGTATGTAAAGAGAGGAACTGATTACACCCAAATTTCGTAACAAAAAATTTATTTCCGATTTCATTCAAATTTGGTACGTAAAAAGAGGAAATGATTACACACAAATTTCGTAACAAAGAATTTCATTCAAATTTGGTAAATGAAAAGAGGAAACGATTAAACACGTAAATTTCATAACAAAAAATTGATTGATCCTACCCAGCGACCACCACGGGGGGCGGACTAGGGAATGCATTTTTTTAATAAAAATTTAATTCCGGATTTTTGGAATTGTCTTGAAATGAAATCCGGATTTCGGTTTATTCCGGAATTTCATATAAAAATTAAAATATATTAAAAAATTAAATTAAATTATTCTTTAACATAAATATTAGTTTATTTAGTTCAAAACATTATAACAAATTAAATTATGAAATATTTTTTATTAAAATAAAATTTTATACTTTTCAATAAACCGAAAGTGAATAAACTGAATGGAAAAATAAAAATTTGAAACACAAAGTATCCAATGTTTTAACACTGAGTTTTAATCGAATTTTTATTGAAAATGTTCCTGCAGCATTGTTAATAAGTTATATTAGAGAATTTCCAAAAGTGTTCCTCGGGGGGCCCCCCTTGATCGCAAAATTTAATTTCACTTCGAATTCCAAATAAATCACTGAACTCCAACTTATTTTGTTAATGTTGATTAATGTGAAAAAAAGTTTTACGTATTTGCAGACTTGCGATAGCTACTTAGATTTCAATTTTTGTGAATTTTAATGCTTTATGCCTAAATAATAAAAAAAAAATAAACAATTGGTCAAAATTCCCGCCAGTAAAAGTTCCACCAAATTCGAAAAATTCGGAATTTAGCATTTTGAATTCCGAATTTTTTGAAATTCGAAAACAGGCGCATTTCCGGATTTCCGGGATCCAAAAAACCGGTTTTGCATTCCCTAGGGCGGACTTCTAAAGTTCGTGTGATTTTATTCAAATTTGGTAAATAAAAAGAGGAAACGATTAAACACATAAATTTTGTAACAAAATATTGATTGATCCTACCAAGCGACTTCTAAAGTTCGTCCGATTTCATTTAAATTTGGTAAGTAAAATGATTACACACAAATTTCGTAAGAAAAAATTTAGCCCCCTCTTCCACTTACAAAAGTAAATCAGTCAGAGTCCGTAGCCAAATAAATATTTGCAAGTAAATAAAGAAGTTAAACTTCTTTCGTGAGCTTATGAGGATGAGGCTCACACATATTTTTTTTATTTTATTTTAATATTTTTTTATATATTTATTATATATTTTTATTAATATATTATACAATCTTATTTCTTATGTCTTCTTCCGGATTCGAACCTGAGTTTAAAATGTACATAAAATAGAGAATATAAATTTGGTATACACATTGTCTGTGTGGTGTGTTGGCTATTTGTAATGTTAAGGACGCAGGTTCGAATCCCGAAGAAAGCAAAAAAATGTTGGTTTTTTATTTTTTTTTAGGGACATTACAGAAAATTTCAACTATGTACTATTATTTTAGTAATTAAAGTAAATAATCTGAATTTTAATCACCTAAAATAAAATAAAAAGTAAAAAAAAAAATTAAATAAAAAAAACTATCTAACTTCAAAGTTGGTTAATTTTGGCGGTATTTACCGTATATTATTTTTAACCACTAGGACATTTACATTAAAAAAAAAAAATAACAAAATAACATAAATAACATACATATTAATATTATTATTTCATTTTATATTTTTGTTAAATATTCATTAAAAACAAAAATGACAACAGGTTGAAAATAAAAAATATACATAATAATGTATGTAAATAAAACGAATTGTTAGATACGCAAATTATTAATTTTAATTTTCATTCTGTTTCATAGAAATAATAACGAAAAAATTAAATTTTTGTCTTAAGAATAACAATAATAATTATTTAAGTTCAAACTGGGGTCGCAATTGAAGTGTGCAATCAAAAAATAGATGAATGGTTGACTGAATTTTGACGGTTTTCATTGTCTTAGAGTGAAACATATACCTATATAACTATACTTCAAACATTTTTTGATTTTTTAAAAATAGTAAATTTTTATAAGTTTTAAAGTGAGTTATGTTTAAGTATTATTAATTATTTAAGCCAAACTCAAGATTCTAAAAGTTTTGAGTTATAACAAAATAATTTATTTAACTTATTTAAACTAAAATTTTTAAAATACCAAGTTTTAAAGTTTAAAATTAAGAGGAATCGATAACTGGGATGTTTTCTGTATAAAAATGTACTCTTTATTTTTTTTCCAACATCAAAAAAATACAATTTTGTAATATTTTGTGTAAGTTTATACTTAAAAAATCTAAAATTATGTTAAACTTCGCTTTTATATTAAACTTCGTTATTAAACATAGTATGTATTAATAATTTTCGTGGTTTTTAACTTGGAGCAATATACATATAAATTTCCACATAACTTCCCAACTATACTTACTTTCAAATTTTTAACCATAAAAAAAAAATACATTTCCCTAAATAAAGTCCATAAACAAAACATCATCTCCCTAAATAAAGTCATTAACAAAATTTTACGTATTTTAAGATTGGTTAGTAAAGTACTATTAAAAATGAACAATACGATTTTAACTTTTTGTTACAAGCGATTTTGTCAAAGAATATAAGAGAAATCTTAAGAAGAATTATGTACATATGAATGTACATAAAAATAATACATTTTATTCAATTTTCAAAATTTCTGAAATTTCTTTTATTCCCCACTTGACTGAATTTATTTTGTGAGAAGTTAATTGACTTTCAATAAAAAAAAATGATTCATTTAATTGGAATTTCAAAAATAGAGTAAACTGCAGTACATATATATAAAATTATAAGTTTTTTTTTTCTATGAAATATTTCTCTAATTCTTATTTGACTTCAATATTGACTTTTTCTTAATTATTATACTTTAGTTTCTTTAAATTATAATTTTTAACACACAAAAAAGAATTCGAATATATTTCTTGAAATCCAAGCATGTCCGATATATTATTTTTATATAACACTAGACAAGAAGTTTTATCCCCAGATTCAGAGCAGAATTTACTTTTACTATTTGTTGCAATATTCAATGAATATATTCAAAAATACAAAAAGTGAATGATTTTTTAACTAATTATTTTTTTTTAATGAATAGATCTAAAATCGAGACCATCATCTGACTCAGTATAACACTGAAACTTTTCCTCGAGTCCGTGGAAACAATAAACATTAAAGTGGTTTTCAAGCCAAAAATTAGAAGTAAAATTTTTAGTGTGATTATTGTTTAGAATATTGTACTGGTTACATGATTTCTTTTTTTTTTTCACTTTTTTTACAACGAATGAGAATTTTTCTTCAAGTCAAATTAATAATAATGTAAGCATAAAACTTTTTTTTTCAACTAATGAATAAAAAATAACTTTTAAGTGTTCCACATAAAATTTATTTTAAAACAAATAATTTCACAAGCATTATATTTATTAATAATAATAAGTAATTAATTAGCTAAAAGAATTTTTTCTTCAACCCAATTTCTTAATTGAGAAACTTTAGCATAAACTCCAGGATAATTCGGTTTAGCACAACCATAGCCCCATGAAACTATTCCAACCAATTTGCTCTTTTTATTCTCATCAAAAACTACCATTGGACCACCACTATCACCTTGGCATGCATCATAACCACCTCCAGCACGTCCAGCACAAATCATATTTTCAGTGATTCGATTGCCTCCCGGTGCTTTGCTGTATGCGGCAAAACATTCGTTATGATCCACAATATTAACTTGAACCATTTTTAACTGCGAGGAAGACCATCCGCCTTCAGATGTTGCACCCCATCCTGTGACAAATGCCTCAGTTCCTACATTGGTTTTTTCTAAATATTTTGGCAACGCAACTGGCCGAATTGAAGGTGAAAATGTTAAACTTTCTGACAAAATAAGTAATGAAATATCATAATCAACAGTTGCTGGCGTATAGTTTTCATGTACATGAATTGAATCGACGCCAAAATCAACTCCACCCTTGGTTTGCGACGTGCCAACACGAATTTTTAATAAAGATTTAAACCAAATTCCATCAACACAATGAGCTGCACTTAAGATCATTTTTTCATTAATAATTGAACCTCCACATCGATGTTGCCACATATATCTCATGGAAATTTGATGAGGATATTGCTCAATTGTTGTATCTTTACCACCCACAATGCGTCCATCCAGCATTGGAACAAATTCATTTTCTGCCAAAGCGTGACAGAGAAACGCAAATAAACCAAACAAAGCTAATTTCATGATTTTTAGAACTGAAGTTATAATTTTTTAAGCAAAGGTATTTATACACTAATGAGTTTGTGTTTTCTCATAAAAAATAAAAAGTTTATTTTTAAAATAACACTCAAAAAATAAAGAATTTCAAGTGATCGCGATATTTTTTTTATCGTAATAAATAATAAAGTATTATAGTTTTTAAATTTGTTTAAACTCGCACTTAACTAATGACAGATAAGATTTTATATAAAAAATCGTGACATATATTAAGTAGTTATTGTTTTATTTCTATTTCTGATAAGAACGTTTAATGAGCGGATCGAAATCCGTAAAGAATTTTTTGAAGCTTTTTTACAAAATTAAATTGGGTTTTCTTTTTCGCCTTTATAAACTTCCAAAATTTTATTACGTTAAACTTATTTCCGAATATTGAATATTCTGCTTTGATTATTTTAAAATCTTAAAATAACAATCTTTTTCTTAACAATTTGTGACCACTTGAAATTTAAAAGTTCAAAAAACCACCATGTAAATTTTTTGAACTCAAGCGATCAAAAACGGTTACTTTCTTTTGTATAATGGTAAAAAAAAAAATTAAATTATTATCTTAGGATTTAAAACTTTCACTTTAAAATATGTTTCTTTTAATCCTATCTAAAACAAAAAAAAAAATATGGTCACATTTGGGTCAATCCTTTTGCATAAGAGAAAATGTTCACTTCTCATAACATCAACATTATTCATGACCCTTTCACCCTAATAAAAACAACTAAAAATTTAAGTTTTACAGAAAGAAAATAAAAAATTTGAAAATAACAAAAAATTTAAATAAATAATGCATTTCTAGATTTAATTTACTTCAATAACTTTTCTAATTTAATAATTTTTGAAACTAGTTCACACAGCCTAATATTTTCATTGTATATTTGAACTTCTCTTATAAAGCCTATACTGAAAAAGGGTCTTACATCACCTAGTCCATGGCTTATGGCAGCATTGATAAAAATATATTTCCCAATGAACAATAAAATAAAATCGTATTCACAAAGTTCCATAATTATACGAAATTTGATATTATTATTGGATTAGAGCAGCGTTTCTCAAAGTGTGCTCCGCGGAGCCCTGGGGTTCCGCGAGTCAACTCAAAGTGCTGCGCGAATCTCCTAATCAAATTTGAAAAAGAATTCTAAATTTAAATCCGCTAATAATTAATATATGAAATTAATTTGTTGTTTTGAAACCTCACTGATCACGACTGCTTCTGGAAGCAAATTCTCATACTATGACATATTTTTGCACTATATTACACATAGCTTATTTATGAATTTGTAAATACAAAGTATACAAAAATAAATTACTTTTCGGTGTTATGTATCATCGATTGGAACACACACAATTAGTTATTACTGAACCACTGGGGCTCCGTGTAAATTATTATGCCTTTGGAGGGCTCCGCAGTTCAAAAAGTTTGAGAACCTCTGGATTAGAGAAATTTCAGCAATATTCAACAAAAATACACAAATATGTATAAGTTTTAATGCTGGGTTTATAATTTTAAATAAAATTTTAAAAAGTGATCATTATTGAATTATTTTGACAATTTTTTTTTTTCAGTAATAAAAAAATATTTGAGGAAATCTAATGACCAGGTAAAATATTGAAACAGTTCTTATAATTTTGTCTTATATAAATTTTATTGTTATTATTTCATTTTTTTAATATCAACATAGTTTCAAATTTTATTTTTTTTTTAATATTAAACAAAAAAGAATATCCCATTATAATTTTTATGAAGTTGCAACCCTTTGAATTTAAAAATGAACAAAAACATTAATAAACTATATATAAAATAAAAAAAAAAAAAAATTTTTGTTTGAATTGAAATTATTATTACTAAAATCGTTAAAAAATCCGCGAATATACCTTTTTGTTTTCCACTTCTCATAAATATGTATTGTTATAATTTTTATTGTAATAAGTCCTAAAAAAATAAAAAAATGAAGAAAATCCGCGAATGGTCATTAAAAACTATTTTAAGAACAAAAGGATATGGCCAATAAAATTAGAATCCTTTTTTTTTAAATTCATTTAAACAAAAATTTAATAAGAAATGAATTTTAAAGAAATATTGTTATTGTATTTTATTATTCTGTCAATAAAACCCCTTTAATTTTAATTTATTAAAAGAAAAACTATTATTTTTTTTTTTATTAAACAATGACTTTATAACCTTTTTTCAATCCTGTGATTTCAGTTACACTATTAAAAATTAAAAAATTTATTGTACGGCTTTTAACATTTACCTAGTTTACATGGAGAGTTGAAACCGGGTTCAATGAATTATATTATATGTACCTATATATTCTTTTTAAATTTTTTAATAGCTTTTATTTTTAATTTACATTTGTAATTCATTTATCAAAATATTTAAATACAAATTTTCTTGTTTTTAATGATATTGCAGTTTTATTGCTTTTATTCCTCGTTTTATTTAATACTTAGATACCTATCTACACATTATGTAAAAAAAACGTCAAATAACAAATATCAAATTAAAAAAGTGTTGAACTGGTTACTTAGGACTCAGTTATTGAATTAAAAAAGCGAAATTATAAAAGCACTGAGTCATTATCAAGAATTGTGCACATACTGGAAAGTTGGATACGTCACTCAAAGAATTCTGTCTGTTTTTTGAACAAAAATATTTGTTACTTTTACAGATAAATCTTTTTGAAAGGGGCCAATAGGGCTGTCTGTTGATTGCATCTGTAACTTTTGTCTGTAGAAATAAATTTTCAAAATAATAATTAAAAAAAAATTTTATTTATTTTTATTTTTTTATTTTTTATTTTTTATTTTTTTAAATTTTTTTTATTTTATTTTTTTTAATTTTTTTTTTTTTTTTTTTTTTAATTTTCCTTTTTTTTAATAATTTCGATTTTAATTTTTATGCCTTGTTCGGGATTCGAACCTCGACCTACAGCATTGCAATCAAACACTCTACCACTCAGCTATAGTCTTAAAATTATGGATGTGTGCAAAATAGAAAATATAAATTATGTATACTGGTGACTTTACAAACAAATAAAAACCTTGCATCGTTTTATTATATAAATAAAAATACAAAAATAGTTTCAAAACCTTACATCGTTGTAACCGAAAATCTATTTTTCGATTTTCAACAAAATTATTTGTAAAACGTACTAACTAATTTTTTGATTTTGTTAATTATCAGTCAAACAGTGTAAAGGTTAATTCAACAGATGTTTACAACAAACCATGTAATTCTACAGAGCCTTCTTTGTATTTATTTTAACTAAACATTATGTTGGCGTAAGCATTTTTACATTTAAATTTGTTAGTTGCAACAGATACAGACAAAAGATCCATCAACAGACAAAAGTCTTTTGAGAATTACGGACATAATTTTTTGGGTGATACTAATTGCGGTCTTTTTAGAGTTATTGATATGTGTTTTTCGCGTCTTGGATATATTTCTAACTTCTGTATCCGTTCGTAAACGAAATTAAATATCCTTAAGAAGCAATTGATAACTCTTTTAAATCAACTGATTCTTAACTTTTTATGTCTACTTATTTCAGGTAAGTTTAATCTTTTTCACGAATATCTGTTGGTTTTGTGCATATACGTAGATATCGTTTCTCAATAAAAAAGTTTATTGCTCATAAAGTTTTAATTGATATTGGGTACTGAAATGACATTAAACAGATTACTGCAATTATATATGCTAGCTAACTTTAAAGGTCCGAATTCAAATACATATATATATATATGTTAAAATGTTAAAAAATCAAATATTCTACAACTAAAAACCTACGAAAGAAAACTCATACACAAACCTCATACTTTTGGTTAAAACAAAAATCATAATGATAGGCACAACCATAGGAACTAGAATTATATATATATGGAAAAACACTTCTAGGAAAAATGTATTGAAATTGTTGTTGTGAATGAAAAAAAAAAAAACTAAAAAAAAATTTTTTTATTTGTCTAGAAAGGGTATATGTAAGCTTCAATTTATTAAAATATACAAGCCGACTATATTATTTAATTGCTTACAATTAATGACTCGCTCATCGCGCCGTTATTCGAGCCGTTCTTCGCGCCGCGCCAACCACAGAAAATATGGCTCTCGTTATTTTTAAATGCTATTTGAACATAACGGTAAATAAATCATGGAAATCTAAATTTTCTAAGTCAAAAATTAATTGTTTCGCGAAATCAAACTGGATTTAAGGCATTTATTATTGCAATGCCAAATTTTGTTGAAATTTTCAAATTTTATGTAGAAGAAAAAAAGGAGTTAAAGTACATCCTTACACATAATTTTTCGCAGGACTATCTAGAGACAGACTTATTATTTTAAAAATGAGGCAGCGGGTAGGAAGCAACGATAATCCAACTACAAGTCAATTTGAAAAATCGTTCAAAAAATTGCTTGTTAGAAATGAAATAGAAGCTTCAATTTCAGCAATTTCTACTAAAGAAT
Source organism: Hybos culiciformis (assembly GCA_964007475.1). NCBI lineage: Eukaryota > Metazoa > Arthropoda > Insecta > Diptera > Hybotidae > Hybos > Hybos culiciformis. The sequence continues at coordinate 26,074,802 of OZ023273.1, read as the reverse complement.
TAAATCCACCAAAAATTTAGTGCCATATAGGCACAAATCATTAAATGTAGTAGTAAATAAAAATATAACTGATGAGTATTTCTTGGAACCAGGAGTGAAAAATATCTATATTGATAACTCATATTTTGATGCTATCAAATACATGACTGGTTGGAGTGAAAATAAATTGATACAAAATTTAAAATGTGATACATGTAAGAACCTTATTGAACTTGAAGAAAAATATGAGTCATTATTTATTGCCAATAAAACCAAATTTCATCTGAGAAATCCAAGGAAAGATTTTGTTAAATTAGCTAAGCAAATAGAACAAATTTTAGCTACCTTACGCTCAAAAAATGAGTTATTTCAAAAAAAATTTTTTTTTAAATTTCAAATTTTATTTTAAATAATTTAGATTTTGACAGAATTTTATTAACTTTTAAAAATCATCCACGAATTTTAAATGATTCCGAGAATCATAAATTATTAGTTATCAAAGACTTTATTAAAATTTATACGAATTTAAAATTATTTAATGAAGCTAAAATAAAAAAACACGAAGCAGTCATAGAACTGCCTACAGAAGTTTATACTTAAGATTTAAACTATGAAATAACAGTGGCTACAAATAATGGACTGCTTTTGGACTGATGGACTGATTTTTATTTTAATTTACATTTTGTACTGAGCAGCCCATCATTTCTAGCCACTGTTATTCATAGTTTTTTTTCATAGTTTTTAAATCTTTAAGTATAAACTTCTGTAGGCAGTTCTATGACTGCTTCGTGTGTTTTTTTTTTTTACCAAAACGAAGTACAGATACTTAAATTAAGAGAAAAATTTTAACTTTAAAAATTATGACGCTTTACGGAAATTAATTAGATCAATCTGCAAAAATTAATTGACCAATTTATTATCTCTCCCTCTTTGGTATTTTGTATTTGGCGTAACTACATTATTATGTTAAAAAAATTAAAAAAAAAAAAAAAATTCATAAAATTCTCAGTATCGGGGGATCGAACTTGGCACCTTCAGAATTGTAATCCGATATTCTATCCACTCAGCCATATTGCCCTTATGATTTCAGCTTTCTAAAATAACATAAAAGAGCACTTGTCTTCTTTAATAATTAAAATCCCCGGAATTTATTTTAAAAATTTCTCTCTTATTTCCTTCCACTAATCGTATTCATGAACCCGTTTATTTCATTCCACTAACCGTATTCATGAACCTTAAAGAACTAACCGTATTCATGAACCTTAAAGAACTTGAATTTTTATATTATTTAGAAGACTCTTTATATGATTTTAGAAAGCAAAAATTATATGGCCGTATGGCTTAGTGGATAGAACACCAGACTAATAAGTCTGAAGGTGCCAGGTTCGAACCCAATTATGGTTTGTTTTTTTTTTTAATATTTGAAAAATGATGACGGACGATTCTCAGAAAAATGATGACGATTCTCAGAAAAATTCTATATGAAAATGGATTTTTACCCTCTACCAAATTTGTTCCAACGCCGCTAAAGAAGTATAAACTTCAAAAATGTTTTTGTATTAATCATAACTTATGACTAGCGTGATTAAGCATCATAACTTATGATTTCAGGTAAATCATAAGATAATCACGATGTATAATGTAGCAATTATATGCAAAGATTATTCATCTTGCGCGAAGATTTTTAATCATAGGGCTATTTTTTCGTTATGATTAGGAGTCTATGACTGATATAATCATATTGAATGAAACGGGATTTCTCTGCATGTATGATAGTTTTTCTAAAGGAAGAATTAGAGCGGATGCCGGCCAAAGTGCCTTAAAAACTTATGGGCTGCACAATCAAAACTCAAAATTTGTTTCATGTTTAATATTTTTAAAAATATTTTTTGAAGTTTGTATACAAATACCATGCATATACACATAAGCGTTTTGTTCTTTTACTTAACAAAAAAATAGTAATAATAACTATATACCAGTTTCAAAGTTTTTGGAAAGATACAGGTGTAAGATGAGTATCATTTATAGCGAAACACAAAATATCATATCATTTTGCTTCCTAATTGAAGTTTATTTACAAAAAAAAATTTAAATGTTCTCGGAAGATTAAAATTTATTTTTCTTTTATTTAAAGAATGCGCAGTGTGCAAATTGATAGCAAGGAAACATTTTAACACTTTTCTCTTAACTTTTAAATTAATTAGTGTTGCAAAATAACTGACAATTATTTAATCAATTAGAATTTTTCATTTTGAATTTGTCCCTGGAATGAAAAAAGTGGCTAAAAACGAAACTACCAAATCCAAAATCGAATAAACTGCCGATATTTTAATTTTTATCAGTATTTTCGGCTTCTTTTCTCTCGATACACTTTCACAGTGACAAAATTCTTAAATACATTACATGCCTTTACACGGGAATTACTAACAAAACGTCAAAACCAAAATTTAGCGATGATATTAATTTATACACTACTGAAATATATATAGGTACTATATACATATATATATTACAAAAACAATACATGTAAATGCTACTATTTTGCAAAAGACTCAATAGATTTATGTTTTCTGTGCATCGAATGATGGTGTACAATTTTATATCAATTAAATTAATCTGTGCCAAAAAAAAAAACATTTCGGTTCTTGCACCCAAAAAAATCATTTATAATGATTTGAAAATTTCTTGGCTGGAAAAAACTATTCGTGAATATACCGGCCGTATATTTTTGCCAAGAATTTTTGAAATAATGTATATGTAATGTATGTACAATTATATATGTTATGTATGTTATGCTTATACATTTTTGTATAAAACCAATCGGATATTGTATAAAAAAAGCTTTTGAAGATTTTGGAAAATGAAATTCATACACGAACATTATCATTAAATAGGTAGATTGATATTTCTATTTAATTGTTCTAAAAATGAATCTCGAGGAAGGGACAATTCTTTTGCGAATATTCTTTCATAATTTAATTTTGCGTCAATTTCTTAGATTCGCAAAAATTTATAACTTACCATTCCAATTTCATATTTAAATTTCTCCCTGCCACTTCACCAAATTAACATTGACTAGTATAGGTGACATTGGAATTATAAACCTACATATTTCGCTTCGACTTCGACAAACTGTACGAACAAATTAGTTACATACCTATGTATAAAAAGAATGGAATGTTCTATTGAAAACTGCATATAGACAAAATACACAATGTTGTATGACAAAATACTGCTTGGAAAAACCACATACAGTATGAGGCATGTTCAAATCACTTTGGATAAAATATTGAATAGAATGCAAAAATAATGTTTGTAATTATTGACACATCAAAATATTGAATTGATGAGAATTAGACTTCTGTCTGAAATCATTGTCAGAATTTTTTCGGTTCCAGAATTTTAAGATACAATATTTTAGGATACATAATACAGATCAGAACGTATTTGGCTGTGTGTTCCCTAAAAACTCAAAAACTATTCATCCGGTTGACATGAAACTTTCGGAACGGCTCTATTGATTTGCCTAATTTCCTTTTTCATAATAAGAAAAGATAATTGGAAAAGATGCCGGAAGTTTGAAAAATTTGGACAAAATTATAGCATAAAAGGTTACGTTAATAAATTAATTGTAAAATATCAAAATTTATCATCATATAATTAATATTTATCTCCAATCAGACATAATATCGAATAAAAAATCTGTAAACCAAAAAATATAATGTATAATAAACGCTATTTGAACCAGCGGTGGCTCAAAAATATTTTTTTTTCTTCGCGCCCTAGGAAATCTATTTGTGGCGCCCTCTCTACCAATGAAAACAGATATGTAAAGAAAATAACCATGCTTCATGAAATTGTTCTTAGTGAATTTAGGGTAAAAAAATAGAGTTTATATTATAATGATATAGTTATTTATTATTAAAAAAGTAAAATGGTATGTATGATATTTAAAATGATATAAGTATATTTTTTTCAATTTTTTTTTCTCATTTAATTGTCCACCTCGTTTTCCTGATTAGAGTTCTTTTAACTTTGTTATTTTTATCTATGTAAATATTTTGTTTTTATGTATAATTTTTAAAAAAGTAGCTTTTATTTTTCTCTTCAAATTTTTTGGCGCTCTCAACAGTTTATAAAAAATCGTATAACTAAATAAAATATCTTTTTATTTTTTCTCTCGTATTTTTGCGCCCTCCACAGTTTAGCGCCCTAGGCGACCGCCTAGGCTGCCTATATGGTAGAGCCACCCCTGATTTGAACATATAATTATTATGTACATGTACTGTGTACATATATGTATTCCTCATGTATTCTACCACACCATACAGTTATGCTGCTTTATACGCGGTGGTAATCATATTTTCAATTAATAATAAAATTTTATGAAGAAATAAAATTTTTCATCTTATACAATTTTATGGTAAATACATAGTAGGTACTTGCTGAAATGTTTTTACCTGTTGATTTGACTTTTATTTATATTTTCATTAATAAATATATAGTGAACTCATGCTGTTGAAATGTCGATTTCATTTTTTACGTGAGAAAAAATAATAATATATTAAGTAATTTTATATAGATTTTTGTTTTATAATATTGTTATGGTATAATAGACATAAATATTGTTAATGAATTACCATTTATGTGTTCAAGTTCATACAAATATTTTATATAATGTATTTTATTGTACGAGACTGTTTGACTTATATTTTGTAGTGGATTGTCTAATTAGTGTACTATAGTGATTGATTACCAATTCAGTTAATTAAGTGATAAGGGCTTTAAAAATTTTTTTAGGATAACTTTCTTTATATTCTGTTTATTGTTTTATTACTTATTCCTCTTTTAAAAGTATATAGAATGACAAATTAAGATAATTTCAACATTTTTTATTTTTTTTAATGAATTTATTAAGTTAACCTGCGCTGTTACTTACGCCAAAATAGTAAATAAAATACGATTGGAATTTGCAAATAAAGAATTTTACATATAAATCTGGAATCAGAGACAATACATACCCCACTTGAATAACAAATCTTAAATATGATTAAACATAAGAAATAAATGAAATGAAATGAAACATATTTTTACTCTAATTTTATGATTTCTGCGCTTTTTTGTATAATTCGATCTGATCACTTTAAAGTGCTTGTACTTGCACTTAAAAAACAAGACAAAATTTAAGGTAAACATTTTTATTTTCCTTGTAGAATTGAACAATTCGGATATCAACTTCTTTATCTGCTTTATCTGTAGTTACTTTTTATGATCACCATAGCCGCCCATCAAAACTTTGAATAAAGTGATTTGGAAGATTTATCCGATAGATAATATTAAATAAAAAAATTTCCTAACTTCTAATTTACGCTACTTGCTCAGTTTTTCGTACCGAACCTTTTAAAATGCAAAATAAATTCTTTATTACTACATTGCAATTGATAATTTGGCATAGGTTTTAAAAAAAAAAAATGAAACGTTTTTACAATTCCTTATTATAACTATATAAAAATAATATACAGTCACTAAAAGTCTATCTCTTATTCGGGAAGTAGAAAGAAACCAATTATATTTATTTTTTGAAATTGTATAATTGAAAAAAAATTCACATAAATTGAGATTGATGTATACAATAATAGTCACATAACAATTTATAGATATTTTTTTGTTACATACAATTTAATTATCAAATTCGATATTAAAGTTTAGTAACACATTTGGATAAGTACGAGAGGCAAACTAAACCATCGCAGCATTGAGACGACTCCTGACACCAACCTCTCTCTGGAGCACACTAAAAATAAGAAAGAAAATTATCAAGATTAATGTTTCGTTTAATTCATTTTAAAATTCTAAGTGTACAAACAAAGATTTCTCTTTGACACAAACATTTCTCTTTGTCACATATAACTTTATACTCGAAGATTCCAGGTGTAAATTTTAAAGACCGATTTAAATTTGAAAGAAAACCCTCATTCAATGTTGAATTGTCAATAGTTTATTAATAAAAAAATCGTTGTCGACTAAATGGAAGCTAATCAATCCCCATATAAAAAAGGTTTTGGAATTTAAAAAGGTACATTAGAGTGACAAATTTAATTATTCCTCGTCCAACGCGGTTTAACATTATGTTCTCACCTATGAACATATAGGTACTTACGTCTGGTTTACGTGGTAAAGATTGGCTAATAACAACCAAAACTAAAATCATGAAAATTAAAATCACAACTCGCATTTCGAAACTGCCGAACAAAATTTCAAGAACGAATTAAATTTAAAAGTTAAAATGTTTATTAAAAACTCAATAATATACTCAACTCACTTTTATAGTAAAATTCACAAAAAGGTTGAAATCAACTCAGCACCTTGTAATATTATTACAAAAAAATAAAATTGCTTCATAAATAATGATGTTTGCATTAATTCACAAACGGAATCTTCTAATTTTTTCTTAACAATTTCTTAGTCGTTAAATTAATAATCTCATTTTTATCGGCCTCAATTTCGTCGTGAAGTAATTTTACTGTACACATCAATTTAAATCTACGCAAATTGATAGTCAAACAATTCGCTCATTGTCAAATTTGACTTGAATTTGCAAACTTACTAAATAAACTTCCGACTTGCTTTGAAATATTATATAAATAAAAAAAAGTTAAAATCACTATACATACATATCGTAAAATGTTTCCCAATTATTTTTTTTGTTCACAGAATTTGATGTAAATTCTAGAATAAAAAAACACAATTTAAATCGCAAAAGAGGAGAAGCTGTTTACATATTTTGTTAATAAAATATAAGAAGTTAATAAGTTAAAACATAAATCAATAAGGTAATAAAATATTTAGTTGACACAAACCTTACGCAAAGTCTGTTTCTTCTTGATTAGATAAATTTACAAAAAAAAATGACAGTCAGTTGGTAACAGAAAGCAAAAACAAATATTTTGAATTAGAAACAAAATACATATTCAAAAATAAAAAATATAATTTAAATTATTATACCTAATTTATCAAAGAGTTGTACAAACAAGGTATAAATAAATAAAAAGTGAGGAAGCTTACGTTACAAACAAAGTAACAAAATAAAAAAACTTTCTAATTCAAATAATTGTTCTTTTTTGAAGCTCAAACTTCAAAATTAAAACGTCGAAATATGAAAAAAGTTTTAACATTTTTCAAAGCCGGGTTTCTAGTAAAATAGATAATTGGCAACAAAAAATATGATGCCAGGTAATTTGAAAAGACTATAATATCTATTCATCCGGTTAGTGAAATGAAACTTCGTTCTAAACAAGTACATAAAAAATACAGAAGTCTCCACAACCAAAATACTCCTTTTTATGAGTTTCCTTAAAATGATAAGATTCGAAATTTCTGAAGGAATTGAAAATGAAATGGTTTGTATTTTAGACATAAAAAATCTAAGATTGAAACTTGAAATTTTGGGAATGGTAGAAATGAACAAAAAACACACTTCTACAAATTTAAAAGATGAAATTCAATCATTTAAAATAAATAATTAAAATATAAATTAATTAATTTTATTTTGTTACGTAGAAAATAAAAACTCCAATTATATCCTTCTTTATCCTCTTTTATTATTATTTTTTTTTTTTTCAAAGAAAAAACTTAAATTTTTTATCTTTTAATTTCAGTTCTATTATCAACACTGCTCCCTTATAAAAAGATCTTTTATTTGGCTCCATGAATTTTGACCGCATGGCGCCAGCCGCAAATCCCACTGACCAACCTCCCGCCCGCCGCCCTGCTGCCCCCCTTCCCCTTGTGTACCTCACAATATATTCCGATAAAATATTGTGTTCTAAGCAAAAGGGGAACGGGGCAGCAGGGCTGCGGGCGAGCGGTTGGTCAGTGGGATTTGCGGCTGGCGCCCTTGCTCTTTTGCTTAGAACACCATATTTTATCGGAGGGTTGATTTCATTTTTCAAAATAAGTCATTTAAAATGAATTGTATCTTCTCCATAACTTTTGTGCATAATACTCGCGTTCCCGGCAACAACTCAATTTAAAAAAAATTAATTTTAACCGCGGCAAAATGTGCGGACAAAATTCATTTTCAAAATGAATTTTGGCCGTGACTCAATTTATAATAAAATGAATTTTGACCGCGAGAAAATGTGCGGGCAAAATTCATTTTCAAAATGAATTTTGACCGCGACTCAATTTATAAATAAAATGAATTTTGACCGCGCGGTCATAATTCATGCGGTCATAATTCAGAGCCCCCTTTTATTTATTTCCGTTTTTTACTTTTCTTTAAAATAGAAGAAAAAATAAAGTAAAATATCGCTATCTTTGCTCCTCTTTCTGTTTTGATTTATAAAATGCCAACTCTGAAATGAGGTCATCATCCCTCTAGTCAAAACTTTTGTGCCACGTTCACACAAATGAATTAAAAACCAAACATGCTCAATCTCCCATTTTTTTCATTTTTATATTTTTATATTTCTAGTTTAATCTGTACATTTACTAAAAAATCCCTATAGCTTTTAAATTTGGACAAAATAAATATCTTGGAAAAATAATGTTTATTTATAAGTTCACTATTCATTTCAAAACCTAATTAAAATAAAAATATTAAATAAATTAATAATTCACATTTTACCAATTTTTATTTATTATTTTGGTAATATTTATATTTTCTACATTAAATTATAATTTTTGAAAGACAATTTGGCATATTGATTCATATTGATGAATAATAAATGAAATGATATTAATGGGATATTCAGTTGTAATTATATTTTCAATATAATAAAAGGGATATTTTTTTACGTAATTTGATTTACAAATTATTATTACTATTAATCACTTTATTATGGTTTCATGTTTAAATTAATGCAATTTGAACAGAATATTTATTTAACATTATTTGAATTTCATTGCGTTTCAATTATTATTATGTCACTATTCACTATAGATATTTTAACTATTTTTTTTTAAATAAACAAAAAAAAAAAGAAAATGGTTTTTTATAACATCAGTTCTATCTTAATAAAAATATAGATGATTTGAAGAATTTGTTTTATTCGCAAGCTAAAATCTTTATATGATTAAAAACCGGGCCCCAAGAATTTCTTTTGTATGTGATATATATAGAACTTTTAAATTTTGCATTTCATATGTACTTAATGGCTCACCCAGTTTTCTGAGTAAGCCACTGTCGTTGAAGCACATATTTTCAACAACAATACTGACGGTGTCGGTTACTTTTAAAGAAAATAGAAATAATTGATAATACATTACAAATTAAAATTATTATATTATAAATTTAATTAAATTAAAACATCCATCATCTGAAATATTGACCTCAGTACAGTATTCCACATACATAGTTCATAAGTGCGATTATTGAGCTTCCAATTGATTAAAACATCTGTCGAATAATTTCATTTATTCTGATTATTTTAATTAACTTACTTATTTTGCACTTCGTATAACTTTATAATGGAATTCTAATTATAACAATATGTAGTAATTATATTTATATATTATGATATTTGTACATGGTAAACTTATTAAAAATCGTTACTACTTTTATTACAATTTTTTTTAACGCAGTTATATACCTATATTAACTATTATTTTCTAACCGCAGAAATAATAAAATAAAAGTTAAGTAATGCTAATTAAACTTTATTTTATTACATTTTTAATACCTATTTATGTATTTGAATATTTAAAAAAAAAACTATGAAAACCAACTATTTGTAAAAAATATAATTAAACGCGCAATTATAATTTTAAAAAATCTACACATAGTTATACTTAGTATTAAGAATTTTATGAAGCTAAAAAACCAAAACTGTTTTAGAAAACTTTATAAATTTAATTTTAAAAGTTTTACGATCATTTTTTTTCTTCCATGTTTTGTAAAATAAAATATTTTAGACCAGAAATTCCACTTTAAAACACTTTAAATAACCAATATTACAAATTCTTTTGAAAGAAAAAAGATCTTAAACTTTTGAAAGAGAATAATAATAACTGATTCGTATCAAAAATAAAGAAAGTTTTTGATGCTATTCTTCAGTTTTTCATTTTATTATAACTTAACGTACTAGAATCAATTGAGCTGAAGAAAAATTTGATTTTAGTAACATACAAAATTTAATACAATTATGAATTGATTATACTGTGAATCTTGATAATTCGTAGATCAAATCTTAAAATATTCAATTATGGATAGATTTAAATCATATTTACAGTGATACCTTTTATACAAACCTGTAATATTCGCAGTTTGTCGCAATGAATAATGACTAAAGCAAATATTTTGGTTCAATGCGCCTGCACTCTAACAAGTCGAGTTTTTCACTTTTTGCAAAAAAAAAAAACAAACCAAAAACAAAAAGCATTCACAGAAGGACACAAGTACCTACACAGAAAAAAATTTGCTCGTACTCATTACGTCAAAAAAGTTCGTTAATGACATTCTCGTTAAGATAACGAAAAATAATGAATAAATACGTTTTTCTAACGTAAATTTCGTTTATTTTCTATTACGAACCTTTTTTTTCATTTTTAGTACTCGTTAAAAAAGTTCGTTATCGTTAAATACGGGAAACAAAAATTTCAATCCATACAGAACTTATATTTTCCATTTTACACATTGCCGTAAATTTAGTTCATAGCTCAGTGGCAGAGTTGATGGATTGCAATGTTTAGGACAGTGGTTCGAAGCCACAAGCGGGCATAAAAAAAATTATTAAAAAAAATTAAATAAAAAAATTTAAAAAATAAATAATAAAAATAGAAACATAAATAAAAAAAATTAATAAATAAAAAAAATAAATAAAAAAAATAAAAAAAAAAATTAAAAAAAAAAAATAAATAAATAAATAAATAAAAAAAAAAATAAAAAAAAATTAAAATAAAAAATTAAAAATTAAATAAATAAAAAAAAAATTTAGTCTAGTAAAATTTTTCTTTCGTATTTGCGGTGTTTTTGCTGAAGAATTTGAAAGGTTTTTGGTTTTGGGGTATAACGAACTTTTTTAACGAACTACGAGCTTTTTTCAACGAAATGTTCGTTGTAGCCAAAATAACGAATTTTTCGTTGATTTTAACGAATTATTTAGTTATTAGTACGAGCAAATTTTTTTCTGTGTATGCAATATAATAACTTCAAATAAAATTGAACATAAAAGATAAATGAAAGTGGATTAATTTTTCATTTAATTTATTTTATTTTATTACTGAAAATAAAACGGCATGAAAATATCTATATAACCACTCGAAAATGCTTTTGTGAAATTAATATTGATTGTCATTTTATATTTATTTCAAATATTTAAAATGAAAATAAAAATGAAAATGGCAACACGTTATTTATTAATAACATTATGTTTTAAACATCGGGATTTTAATTCTGGAAACTTTTTTCCCGTTCGTGAATTTATTTTTTGTTTGTGGATAAAAATCAGGGGGATTTTGCTGAATTATTGTCTAAAGTTATTTTTGATCGTTCATAGAAACATTGGAACAAAATTGTTCTTCCCGTGCTAATGGGAAATAAATTTTATAAAAAATTTTTTTCATTGCATCTGGAGTATAAAGAGATATTGTCTCTGAATTTGGAAACTGATATCAAAACTGTTAAAAAACCTTATAAATTAACCCTTATTCGTTTTTTAGTACTTCGAGCTGTTGCGTGAGAATCAATTATAAATAAGACTATAAAAGGCCAGCAGGTTTAGCAATCACAAGTGCAGACTTTTGTTTTTCTAGTTTTCTTGAAATTGTTATTATGATATTTTGGTTATGTCTGCCGAAAAGCTATTATTATAATAATTCTCACTTATTCACGTTAGACGTATGTATATAGAAAAATTCAAATAAAGCTATACCATGAATTATTGACATTATCACATTAGTTTTGGATACAAATAAAATTTTTGTTTACTGAAGCGTTATTAATAAGACCACAATCTTGAAGAATATACATATCTTTATTATGTTTGTGCTTCATGCAGATTCTTTGAATTAAAGCAATTTCGTTTCTTTAATTCCAAGAATAATTATAAATTTATATGTCAGTAAGGGATTATTAAGCTAAAGTGTTTCAAATTTATATTTGAACTCTTAACTTTGAGCCATAAGAAGGCATTGTGGACTTTTGTAAACGTTCAGATCATAAAAAAATTTATTTATTCTTTACCCTTATCAAAATAAATCTTTAAGGGAAAAAAAGTTTTAATTGAAGAAAAAAAAAATTCTCTTGTGAAATCAAGAAAAAAATTATTGACATTTTTATTATTTTATTGAGTTAAGTTGTATTTCATATATGAAATCGTTTAGGGAAATTAATTTTTCAGCCTACGTAGAGTTATAACTTTTTGTATATAAATAGATTTACAAAGAAAAATAAATTCGGTAGGTAATTTTTATCAAAACATTTGAGTTATAAATGTTTCTAAAAAAAAAAAATACAGAATTCTTTAGGATTACAATGTTAAAAAAAACATTACAAATGTTCATGAAGTAAAATGGTCTAAAATGGTCTAATAACTATGGGGACCGTACCATACCAACTAATAATTAAGCACTAGTAACAACTGTGAATGTTAAAATGATTAATTAACCTTTATTCCTATATAGTAAGAAAAAGAAAATTACAAATATGATTTGTTTATTCAACGCTATTTGAGTCTGAAAGATTTACGCTAGTTTTGATGTTAGGTTTTCGATATAATTTTTATATGTTATGTATAAAAGACCAATGTTAAATTCCATTCAAGAATTAAAAATTGAATCATATTCCTAAAGGGAAACTTAAAAAAAATATTTTTATTTCCTTAAATACTTAAAATCAATATCAAATAATTCATCTATTCCTTTCTTTATATAATACATATATATATTAAAACATGAAAAGAACTTTAATTAAAAAATTTCCCCCAAACTAAATTAATTTCTAAAATTTTTCTTTTCTGAAGTAAAAAAAAAATGTCATAGTTTTTTTTCTGTATAAAAAAAAAACTGAAAACAAAACGGAATAAAAAGAAAGGTTTCTTTAATCTTCTATTTTATACATTAATTAATTTTTTATCATTTTCTATTCTAGATCATGTGCATTCAGAACTAAACGAAAATTAAATAAAAATCATTAAAGTTTTAATTAAAAAACAAAAAACTGTTCAATACTTACAAAATATGTACTCTGAATATTTGTAAAAATAAAGTGTACCAATAATGGCATTTTATATAAGTAACCAATGCAGCGCAATAACAAAGTTGCTGTATATTAAGTATATTAATTAAGTTTATTAAAGATTGATATTTTTAGCAATTTCTCAATCTAATATGAAATGTTGAAAGACATTATTACACAATATAGTGACGATAGGTACATCGTTAGATGTGAACTGCTCACAAATGACAAGGCTAGTAGTATAACAGGTTAACAATAATTTTGATGCAAATATTCTCTAACAAATTTTTTTACAAATTTCTAAGTCATATATGGCTCACTCCGATTGACCTTGTATTATGTTCTTTATAATTTCACGAAAATATTAAATCCATTTACCGACCCTCAAAAATGAAGATGTTCCTTCCATAAAGAAAATATAAATTTTCAAAAAAATCTAAATATTTTTTGTGTTGAAGATAAATTTGATAGAATTTTATAATTTTATCCTTTTTTTTGAGACAAAAAAAAATTGAGCTTTACTATCAAAAAGCTTTTCAATTTATTTCATTTCAGGAAAAACATAAAAATAAATAAACATGTCAATGATACGATATGAACGTAAGATTTTTTAATAAAAATTTGTATTCCTAAACTCACCCGCTTCATCTTTTGTACTATTATGCATTTTGAAAATACATGTTCTGTAGATAATTTATATTAAAATAAAATGCATAGCATAATAAATTTTAGGGTGGTTAACAAATTTATTGATTAGAATTTAATATCGTTTCTTTTGCTAACTTTTATTCTCATTATTATCCTTTAAAGAATTTTATTTCCTTTCTGTATCATTTTGTATGGTTTTTAGTCAGTTCACCTTTTTTTCTTAAATTTTATAACAGTGCAATATATGTGTATGTCTTTAAAAAATATAATTTTATAAGGACGGGGCTCTGAATCTGAAATTTAAATTATTTGAATTCAAACTCAAGTATTTGAACATCAAACAATGCGTAACTAAAAATAGAAAAACATAACGTTTTGAATTATACTCCGAATTGAATTATAGGGTAATTGTTTTTAATATTTCAGTATTGTTGTCGTTCCATTTTCTTAATTTCATTTATTTTACATCTATAATAATAATATAAATTTTATACGGAAATAATTTCGCCCGCTGAGAACTTTTTGTCCGAACTCGGAAAATCTCAGACTTTGGCTTGACTGAAAATGAGCGCATAGGATGGAAAGGCGGAAAACGGGCTAAATTTAAATGATAAGATATTGGAATCATTCTAATGTTTATGCGATTTAATTTTTAATTAAATTTAGATTCAAAGAAGAAGTAAATTAACAAAAATGGGAAAGCATAAATTTCACATACGGTTGTTTAAAAATATAGGTTAATTGGAACTATCTTGAGACTTTAAGCTTGTACAAACAAAATTTTTTTTTATCTAAAAATAATAAAATTAAACTTTTTCTTCAAGATTGGAGAATAAAAACTGTACAATTTATTATTATAAATATATCTCTTTTCATAAATATTCATGCATCTATATATTTTCTTAAATTTTGTATGGCAACATCTTAGCATACGCAAAGGAATAATTAAATTCAGAACACAGCTTAAAAATTTTATCACAAAAAAATTAGTATTACTTTCACAGTAATCGTTGATATCAAAATATGTTCGAACAGATATTTTATTCAAATAAAAACTTTTTTTCGGTTTAAATCATAATTTTCTTGCCAATTCAACAGCCACAAATCGCGCTTATTTTGCATCCAATGTCTATCGTATCGTAGTTTGACGACGATAATTGTTAATAATTATTTATATGATTAATTAAATCTTTCAAGTAAATGAAGTAAAATGGTCTAAAATCGATAATGCTAGTGAGTCGACGAAAAAAAAATTAATTGCTTTTTAATTAAAAATATTTTAAAGTAATTCATTATATTGGTTTCATGGTATATTTTGTTGAGTTGTAAACATTCGGAAATTTTTATATCATAAAATAATCAAGAAATGTGTCATATAATATGTAACATACTTATATGTATTATTATTATTCTAGCGAGGCGAATTTTGAATACAGAGATTTTGGAGTATGTGGTACCGCGAAGTGAATTTGTTATGCATAATACTTCATTACCATCATATTCGACATTATATTTTAATTGAAAAATGTGATAACACATCTTTTGTATAAATTTTTCCCTACCGATTTATTGTTATGTATTTGAGAATAACTTTTTTTAATTAAATATTGGGCTGGAATTGTATCAATCATTTTTTGTGTTCAAAGTGTTGAATATTTTATTATACCTATATTTTGTTAGAATGTTTATTGTTGTTTCTTTGCATTCAACATTTAATTTTTTTTTACCTTGAAATGGGCTGTTAACATAAATCGTTGGCGGACACAAAATACAATTTTATTGTTAACAATTCAGAAACGCATTAAGGATTACCTACACATTTTTGTCAAATCAAAATTGTTACAAATTGAAAAATTTATCATACTCTATGAAAAATTTATCACCCTTTAATGGACAAGTAGTTTGAGGAGCTTGAAAAATAATATTTATTGTAAACTATAAAATAATCTTTCAAAACCATGGAACAATAATTTTGTCGAAAAAATCAGTGTTGCAAATAATCCACTACCTTGAATAATATAAGTACATGGATAACTTTCAAAAAGGTAGTGAAGTAATACTATATAATATATATATATGTATATGTATATATATATTTGAAATTAAGGATAATATATAAAATCGAAAAAAAGACGACATATTTATGTCAAAAAATTGTTAAATTAGGTGTGTGACTTTGATACGACACTGAATTATTTAAATTCATTTATTTTTCTTTGCCATTAGACAATTTTGTGTAATAATCCACCCGTGAAAATCAATAGAGAGGTATTTGATTTGATGAAAATTCACTGGTCAATTCAAGATAAATAATAATTTCTGGTGGCACAACCACATTGATCTAATTTTTTTTTTCAACAATATTCTTTTTTAACGAATTTAAATGTTTTTACGTGCCCAATAAATTAATAGAGCGAATATTGTTGGTGAATGATTAAGGTTATGATAAGTCAACATCAATGCAACTCTTAGAAAATATTTATAAATTAAAATATAAATATTTTTATAAATATTGTAGAATCCGATTTGAAACTTTATTATCATTTTAAACTTAATATATTAGAATATACTGAACAACTTATCTAACTTAAGTCTAATCTTTATTTTGGGCATTTTGGGACCTGTATTTTAATAATAAAAATGTTTAAAAAAAATTTATTTACTTAAATTGGATTAGGTTAAGATTTGGAAAGCTTTTTTTTACGCATTACTTTGAAAAAATTATATACTTTAATTCCAAAGATAAAATGTATTTTCACTTTCAATTACCTATATAATATAGTATATATTAATAATATCAAATATTGTTAGGCTTTTGAATTTTGTGTTGTGAGTGAAATATTAGGTTTAAGAAAATATCCATAATTATAGTTTTATTTATTTTTTAATTTTAAATTAAATAATAATGTATAACTTCAAAACAATTATAGATTTTAACCTCAAAATCAATTGAGAATTTCCTCCATAAAATTTCAGGTAGATTTTGAAAAGTTAAGCATAAAAAATTGTAAAACAAACTTCTCCTTAAAATGAATACATAGATTTTTTTTAAATAAATTGAACTTTTAATAACGCGTATCCATAATGAAATAAGTAAAATCGCTAGTTCAAATTGTTTTTCGTTTTTTCTCTTGTAAGTTGTAAGAATAATTTCCAGATTAGCTCCTAAGCAGAATTGTGTTGGACAGGCGTGGATTATAATGACATTATACAGTTCCAATTTTTTTAAAATCACGTTTAAAATTTAATTAAGTACCAACCGCTAGTATACAAAATAAATCTTTAATTGTAGCGTATCATTACATGACGTTACTGCGAATACAATTGCAACTCATTTGGATTTAAGTTCAGCAATTTAATTTTAGGTTATTAAAAATTTGTTACCATATATTAATTATTCAATTTCTTTTTATTTAATTTATGTATGCTAATTTCATATATTTACACATACATGTTTTTTTATTATTATTTTTTTTTTTTCGCTTAATTAATTCTGATGAGAAAATATTTATTTAACTTTGAATAATAATTTCATGTTGAAATACAATTTATAATTACTATTGCTATTTTTTTTATATATGCTTGATTTTTAGTCCTTTTTCATATTTTCCTTTATATTTTATCCATATATGTGTTATTCTTTTTGTATATGCATAGCATAACATAATAAAAATAAATAATTTATAGCATAGCTCTCTTATGTTTGTTTAAGGCTTATAATGTATATGTATATGGTATATATTCGGCTTTATATGCACTTTATGTATAACAATAGAAACATATTTTTCAACAGAAAATTTTCCAATTAATAAAGTAAAAGTTTGGAAAAAAAAAACATAAAAACATATCCTAGCTATAAATATCCTTTCTGAATGAAAAATGGTATAATAATTATTTACTACTATGTACGTTCATTACATTATCCTCAATTCATTACTGCTGGCTAATAAAAATTGTTTTTTTTTATTAAATTGATTTTTCAAAACATACATATTATAGTATGTATGTATAGTTATTGGGCTTAAAAAAATATTTTAGGCACAATTTTTATTTTATATTAATCAATTTGATTATTATCGGTATATTGTTTAATATTGATTTATTTATAAATTTTTTAAAGCAATAACATTTCAATATGAAATATAAAACAAACGCAAGCTCTCTCTTTACTACAGAATTATCAAAATATAATAAGATTTAATTTCAATTTTCGATATAAAATTTAAGTAAATTATGAATTTTTATCCATTAAATTAATTAAAATGATGAATTAAAATTTGTTACGAATTTGTTATGAATATTGAAAACTTCAAGAATTACTGAAAAATTCAAAGTTTTTAAGTCGATGGAAACAGGTTTGTTTCCCAGATTTTGCATATTATCATTTGAGGTACGAAATTACGTTGGATTAAAGACTAAAATTATTTGTGATATTCAAATTTAAATCTTTTTAATTATTTTTTTTAATGTTTTCTGTGGGGTATTAACTATGTTTATTATACTGAGACAAAAATAATCATTTAATAGTTTCCGCTAATTTAATTTTTTTTTATATATTATATATTAATTATATCTAAAGTCTTTACCAACTGAATTAATTTACTTCTTTTCTTATTTTGTTTGCATTTTCTTTCTTTTTTTTCAAATAAGAATGGTATTATAATAATATTTTAAACAAAGTCCTTAAGGAGTTAAAGAATGAAAAAAATAAAAAAAAAACCATTTATTTCTTTATAAATTCTTTCAATGCATAAACTTAAATTTGCATGTTTCCGTGCAAGCAAAAAGAAAATCAAGGAAGAAATAGAAATGTTAATTTAGAAAAGGATATAGAGATATTTAACTTTAAAAAGTAAAATTATTTAATTTCTATGCAAATTAGTTAAATGGAATAAAAAAATTTCTTAAAGTATATTTTAGGCGATAAATCAAATTTTAATTAAAGAAAAATTTACTAAAAGCTTTTACTCATGTATATATATATTTTAATTCAGTTCATTATTGTACATAGTTTTTATTAAATTTTTGAACATTCAATATGATTGATAAGATAGGTCAAAAAATTTAAGGTAAATAATGAGAATATGGCAGAACGAGAAATTTCAATTCTTTGGTTTTTCGATGTTATCATTATTAAAAATAGTTTTTCGAGCTTTTGAAGCTTGTTAAGAATAGACTTAGACAAGTAAATTTCATTTTGTTCCATAGAGAGGTAAAAAACTAGTAAATCCTTGTTTTTTGGTAAATAAAAATTGTTATTCAATTGTTTAAACCGGCGATATATTTAAATGTCAAAAAACTGATTAATGTTCATCAGAAATCAGTGCTATTACTTAAAAAAAAGTGGTCTCCTCAATTTTATCAAATAAACATTAAATAATTAACCTGATTGGCTCATTGTACAATTTGGTGCTTTTTACCTAAGTTAAACACTTATAATTGTGCAGTTAATCTATGGTTTCAAAACTTCAAAATATATTTTTTTTTTATTTTTGTTTGCAAACATTACGCAACATGCATAATTTATTTTGCTCCATTAAACTTTTATAAAAAGGACAAAATTTATCAAAGCATTATCTAAAAAAGAATATAAAGTAAAAACTTCTTAAACGATCGTACACAAAAAAGGATGGAAACTTATCCGTTATAAACTTAAGTTAATGAAATCGCTTAAAAATTTGCAAAACGTCTACATATCTCTCGTATCACATTAAATAAAAAATTGGGAACTAGATTTATTTTTGTTTTACATAACTATCTTACAAAAAGGAACGTACATAGAAATTTTATTTAGTAGTTAATATGCAATATAGTAACAGACTTATAACTAGGAAATCCATTCAAGCTCAACAATTAACATTGTATAAATTAAACCAATTAAAACTGCAAAATCAATTAATAATTCGGATATCATATCATAATCATGAAGTGCAAAAAGAAAAACTAACTCATCAGAGACGGAACTACGTCGTAACAAAAGCTTTAAATTTTGTTTACAATTCATTTGGATGTTGCAGCCTTGTAAATAATTTTGGTATGTTCAGTCAAAGACTTCATAATTCTAGAGGCAGGCCGTTAGGATAACCAAAAGAATATGAAAAATATCAGAAAATATTTAAATCTATATAAGTGGAGTTTTTGCGACAGCAAATTTTCATTTAATGTTATTGAATTTTTTGTTTCGCGAATAAAAAAAAGTCAATCAATTATTTTTATTATCTTGTCCTGAAGCGTATTTTATATTAAAATAAAAAGAATAAATCTTTCTGCTTCCTAGAAAATAAGTGACAAAATGATGGTAAACTTTCTATTTTATTATGTTTCATAAGCACCAATAATCCATCATTATAATGAAAAAGAGAAGTTAATGTGGATTTTAATATAAAATAGCTTTTTCGTCAAAAGATAAAATGATGAAAAATCATTCTATTTCGATCTCAACGTCAATTCATGTTATTGAAAAACTTTTTTATTTGCATTGAAAATAATATAATAATGTGTGTATGTTGTTAAATGAGAAAATAAAAATAACAAAATATTTATGTAAAAAATTTTGATTTTCTTAAATCTTAAGTATAAGTCTCTCGAAATTTAGCTTAAGGAGGATGTTTAATAATGTTAGATAATAACAGCTCTAAGTTTTAAATGAAATAAATGTTTAAATTTAAAAAGAACGAATAATAAAATTGTCTTAGGAATTAAAATAGTATTTTCAAATTATCTAACTACAAATTCAATTTCATAGCAATAAACATATTTGCATGAAAAGCTTTTCATGTTTCATGGAAATATTAGAACATGGAGTATAACTTTTACTCCATGTCTAAAAATATGAAATGCTATAATTGCAAGAATTTACTAGACTAGCAATAAATATTCAACTTAAGAAACAAAAAAACCATTTTGATAGTTTAATTTAGTGAAAATAAAAAAAAAATTTTCTTGGAAATTGAAAATTATGTGTCATTGTCATTATATTAAATTTTTACAATAAAATTATGCATGTTTTTAAAAGTACGTACATAGAAAAATCTATGCAAAATTTTTAATAGAATTTCTTAACGATCAAAATTTGAAAAAAAAAAAAAAAAAAAAAAAAAAACATTATAATTTGATATTAACAAAAAATGTTTTTTCTTTATTTTTGTAAAATTTTCTATTTTTCAAACTCATTATAATTTAATATCTTTTGTCTACAACTTTTGAGTTGTAAAATTACAAGAACAGGTGCTTTTAAATGAAAATTAAAAATAATATTTTTTTTGTATGTAATTTGCTATCTACTTAATACATACGTACTTACATATATATGTATAATAACCTACTTTGAATGACTCTGTAATCAGAATATAAAACAATAAAATACACCATGATAGTAAGCCATAGTCTTTAATATGGTTAATTTAGATTTTTTTAAATAAGATTTAATTACAGAAGAGTTCGATTTTTGTGTGTGATATAAATAAAATGCGATAAAATCGTCCACTGATATACGAAAATTAAATAACATTAACTATTTAACTAGTTACAGGGTACACTCCGCAATTACAAATCAATTTAAATTAGTTAATTTTTTTCGCGTCTAATTTATCGACTTAATTATACAATACAATCGAGGTTATGGATCAAAATAATTATTTAAAATAATTGTGAAATTTAATTTAGTATTAAGATTCCACTTCCACCCATAATTTTTCTAAAAAGAAAATTTAATTTATATTATTCAAGTCTAAGTGATTGATTATTAGTCTGAACTAAAAGAGTTGTCTTATTAAACAAATTATATGTGCATTGAATAAATTTCTTTTCACTGCTCATTTATTTATAGTAGATAATTAAATTTTTAATTAATATTAATTCAAAAACTGAATTTTATTTTTTTTTTTTTTGCCAAACAATATTTTATTTAAATAACTTTGATATTCAATTAGGTATTTCACTTTTTTTCCATTGAAAACTATGCATATTTCTTTTGAATCATTTGCATTATTATTTTGTATTTAATTTTGAAAGTGGCATATTATTTTTAATTTTTTTTTACAATCAATATTTATTTTTAAAATTAATTTATTATTGTTTTTTGTTTCAAAAAGTTATAAAAGTATTATAATTCGGCAATAAATAAAGAACTTAATGGTCTGTTTGTTGTTCATACTGAAAGTTCTTTCACTTTATGCATATTTTAAACTTATCTGGTTTTTTATATTTTTTTGAGAGGATAATTATTTAGCACTTCTCTTAAGTTTTTTTTTTTTTTAAGATTTATTCTAACACTTATCATATAAAAGAGAAATAAAAAAAAAAAAACAAAAATGGAAAAATTAAATAACTTATTCACTCTTCTTTTAAGTTATTCAAAAATTCTTTTTCTTGGAATTTAATCTAAATTATTATTAAAATTAAATACATAATTGATATTTATCAATTTTTATTATTTAGCCGTCATAATTCTTCATTATATTATTTGGTTTCTTATGGGAATATTATGTAATTTAAGAATACCATGCCAGAGGCTTTTAAAGTACAAATTGTTGATATGCTAACAATTTGTCGTTCCCTTAAAAAAACATTATTCTCCGCCAAAACGAAAGTTCCAATGACAATATAATATATTCATATATTTCTACCTGTCTTTTCTTTAATGAGATGAGATAAAAATTTGTAAACACAATTCACCTTTAGTTGATTATAAATTAAATTATTCAGTTTTTTTTTTTATCAAATTGTAGATGTATAGGGCAAAAGGTTTTGACCTTCGGATTTAAGTACCTACTATTTAAAATTCAAAATAATCAATACCAAATAGGCAAAATTTCAGTAGTAAAAACCTAAATTTTTGTATATCCGTTGCTACGCACATTATGTATTCAAATCAAATAAAACTAGTGAAAGACTTTAGTAAGATTAGCTATTTATCGCAAGGAAAAATAGCTAATACTTTTATTATGGAATCACGAAGTAACTTCTGATAAGGGTCACCTTGAAAAAGAATTTGTGCTTCATTTCGTAACTCCTCACCTTCGTTTTCCTCTTCTCTACACAACTGTCGGCACAATTCAAGAGTTTTTTGGATGTTTAAATTTGATTCGAACTCTTGTCTTCTTTCTTAAATGAGATCTTTGTTATCTTCGTACAGTTGAATGAATTTATTTTCCGCAAGAATGTCGTTTTCTTCATTTCTAAAAGGAATATATAACAACACCATTTCTCTTCTGTAATCGTTGAAGTTCTTATAACTCTGGCTTCTTTTCTTACGATATACTCTCCTTTCTTGTTTGTATAATATTTAGCAACAAATTGGGCTTGTATAAAAAATATTTTTTGTTATTAAAACTATAATTTTGGTGTAGCAACTTTTGCTACAATTAATTTGTTATGAATATTATTTGGATGAGTACGTTTATTAAATAACAAATAATCTTTCTCGAGTTTTTTTTTTACAGAACATACATAAATGTACATTTAGATACTTATATGAAAATAGTATTGTCAGGACGTTATATCTATTTTTGCAATAGTTTTAGGATAAAAACATAAAAAAAAGTCCGCAAATAATAATATTTTCTAATATTAATCTACCACATACAATTAATAAGTGTGTAGATTATATTTTATGATGCGGTTTTCGGAAAAAGGACGTATATATTATATTTATATACTGTTTTATACATCTCTATTTATTTACATATTCGTTATGGATTGTTATATTCCCTCCGTTGCAGTGCATATAAAATAGAAAAATTAAAATATTTTTTTTATTTAAATTGAAAATAAAAACCCCAAAAAAAAATTTATATTAACGGTTATTTGCGTAATCATATAGTCACTCAACCAATTTTAAATATAAAACCAAATCCAGACTAATTTTTCTTTTTATATACAAATATATTTGTATCCTGCCTTTCAAATTTATTCTCTGATCAAATGTGTTTATTCTTTTGAAGTTTTTCACCCAACAGTTTTTTTTACTTTATTTGCAAAAAGTTATTTTTGTATGCAAAACAAATAAAAATATTTCTTTTTAACTTAATTTTTATACAAAAATAACACAAATAAAAATTATATTCAAATATCTATTTTTTTTTTTAATTCCTTTTTATTGCAAAAATGAGAGAAAAATATTTTCACAAGAAATGTATATATATACATATATTATTTATTAATTTTAATGTAATTTATTTTTGCAGTTCAGTAGCTTGGCAAATTTGATTTAAAGGACAAGAAAATTTCCAAGAAAAACAAAAATAAACAAGTGTACATTTATAATAACGAGAAAATAGAGAGAGAAAATTGAATTTAAAGTGAAAATAAAATTTTATTTGTTGGAATTTATGAGGTCATCGTAATAGATTTTATATATTTGAATATTATTTTCAATATTAAAACAAATATTTGACAATTACTATAGAAAAATAATCATAATTCCAAAACTTGATTTAAAATGGAAAAAAAAATATAATTTTAAATTATAATTCTATTAACTGTCTTCAGAAGCCCAACTGAGAAAGTTATGTTTTTAATATTCTGTTTAGAAATATTGTCAAAATTAAATGTTTAAAAAATACATTTATACATTTATGACATTTTTTATCAATTTTGAAGTGTATTTATCTCAAAAATTATTATATATATATATGTAGAAAAATATGACATTTAAAATTTATGTTGGGAACATAAAAAGGTACAAATTTTATTATTAAAACAAAAAATATTCATAAAATTTTTTAAAATTAATTTTAATTTTCCTTTAGATCTTAAACAGAAAATTCTTCTAAGAGCATTATGAAAGTTTATGTATTTTATGTCGTGATAACTGTGATGACTTAATGTTGGAGCTGTGATAATGTGTATACCCTATCTTCGTACATCACAGCTATTGCCAACATAATTATGTGTACATATATCCTAATTTTAAAAGTTGCAAGCAGTCATAAGTAGTTTGTCGATGAAGTTCAAACCCAACCGCAATTAAGGACAACCCAGGAACGTAGAACTAAAAAAATGTTTTTCTTTTTTATTTCAAACAAAAATAAATAAATAAATGTAAATTATTATTATTTTTTTCAATACTATTTTCTTTTTATTCCTCCAGAGAAACCATTGTAATTTTAATGTTCATTTTTTGAAAAAAAATAAATAAATAAAAAAATATATATTTTTTGCATATAAACATTTTTCTAGTTTTGTTTTTTTAAAAAAAAAGATTCTTTTTTTTTTTGTCTTTTCTTATGATGGTGTTTTAAAATTGCACATTTTAGTTTCTAATTTACTTGTGCATAAAAAATTTATTTGCAATTTTTTTACATAAAAATTTTTCTGCAACTTTAATTGGAAATTGAAAATAAAGTTATTTTGAAGACAAATCAAAATCATTTAGAAAATTTTTACCGGTTTTTCCTTTTTTTATTTTTTTTAATTATATAAAGATACTTTACACACTTCGGCGAGGACGTGGAATTTTTAATTTTTCCACGGTGAATCACTGTGCTAAATATTTTCTTTGGAAAAGAAAAACTTATAATGCCATGAACAAAAAAAATTTCTAAATTAAATATAAAAATAAATAAAATTTGCTTGAACTTACTTAAAAATATATTTGTGTTTTTAAGGCTCGACTACTATAATAGCACTTTTATTAGGTCTCAACGACTAAGTTGGCGTTTTATTTTTACTATGATAATATTCAAACATTTATGTTTCAAGTTAGAAAGTTTTGTATTTTTGTTTTTAAAAATTAATTCCTTTTTTCTTTTCTTTAAGATATCATGATTCCATGCACTTTATGTAATTTATATTCAAAAATTCAGTTTATTTGTTTGGTTAGAAGTTTATGTGTTGAGTATTCATGAAATTTTTATTATATTGTAAACCCCTATTTAAAATATAAGGAAAATAAAGTCATAATATAACATATACCTACATATTATTTCTTTTTTTTGTTTTCCGAAAACTTTGCCTGTTGACTAAAAAAGTAAACATTCAAATGAGATTTAAATGTATACATTCATATATTTATAGCATAAATAAAAAAGAAAAATGTTATGTATACAACCAATTAAAAATATTATAATGATGCAAAAGAAAATATTGTTTTTCTTATAAAAAAAAATTTTTTCTTCTTCTTTTATATAAAATACATATTATAGTATATGTTTTATGTGTACAGAAAAGCTTATAATGTCATAAATTTTTTTTTAGGTTAAATCTGAATACAATAGAAAATGTGACATTATCCTTGCAACAAACAAACAAAAAAAAATAAAAAATAAAAATAAAAATAAAAGACACAAAAATAGGAGCTTCATATGTTAAATGCACCATGAAAAGAGATTTAAATTTCTCATCAATTTTACTCCCAGAACAAAAAGGCAATTCTGTTGCGCTTTTAGGGCAAAAATAAAAAAAAAAAACAAATTTTGTTCAAACAATAGAATTTGAAGAGAAATCTCAGCACTAAAAGTTGAAAGTATTCCTTTGGTGAATAATATTGTTTTACTTTTGATACCATTGCGAGAAATTGAGCTTTCAAATATATAAAAAATTAGGTTTAAAATAATTTGCAGAAGTCTTTTTAAAATAAAAAAGCGGTTCATTTGTTAGGATGGAAAATAAAGCTTAATTGAAAAATGTCAAAATTTGTATAACGTTGAAAAATTTGCAAAATGAGAAGGTCCAGCTACAACGTTATTGAGTCTGATATGAAATTCGAAGGACTAGAAAATTTATTCATATTTTAAATTTTTAGTTTTTTCAAATTTAATAAATTAGGCAATTCATCAATCGCAATCAATTAAATTCAAATTTTCATATATTTTCTTTTGCTATTGCGTTTGCTTTTTTTTTTAATTTTCTGAAACTGCTTTCAACATTTTTCACAGAATTATCTACCTTCCAAAATTCAAATATTAATTATTGAACAGACGGCTTGTGAATTTCTTCATAATTTTCAAGCTACCTAAGTGATTATAAGAAAAGATTACAATTGGAAACATAATGAAAATAAGATTGTAATGACAATAATTATCATAATGCTATTTATGTTGTAAACATTTAAACCAATTAGCGTTTAACATCTAAATAATGAAAAAGTTAATGTAATCTACTAACTCTGATAAGGACAAAACTTTTTTTTTTTTATCTATTTTCAGCAATTTCTTTATACAAAACTTATAAAATGAACAATACAAAAATTTGAGAATCAATAATTATTTTCTGTGAATTATGGTATAAGTTAGGTAGGTGTATATATGTTTATGCAGAGAAATTTTCATGTTTTCCAGGAAAAAAAATTATTAAACAAAATAAATTCCTTATAAAAATAAATAATGGGATATATTTTTTATGTACAAATACATAATATAATTTATATTATATTATATTTATATAATATAGAAACTATAGAAACCAATGTACGTATTCTAATGTAAATATTATATTTATCGATTTGCATTCAAAGATATAATTTCTGTGTATTATTATACTTGGGTAGCTTTAATACATGTATTATAATAATATTTTATTAACATATTATAATAATAAACAAAGTACAAATATAATTTTATTAGAAGTTACATTGATCTTTGAACTAACGATTTTTTAGTTTCAAAGCAACCATATGAAGGCCTTAATGTGTTATAAATGAAACAAATTAGGATAATAAAATTTATAAATATAGTCGATATATCCTTTTATTCCTGTCTATTGATCTTTGAAAAAATTTAACACTTAACGAAATGTCAACCACTATTTGTCTTTATTTTAATGGAGTATTTATTTGGGTGTGTATTGAAAATACATATATTTTGATTTTAGATGATGGCAAATATGTATCATACATAATATACAATATTGTCAGCCACGGCATCAACAATTCTTTAACAATGGTAGATGAATTGAAATTATTTAGCAAATAGAGCTTTTGTACCAATAGCAAGCCACCCACTAACACTTTTTTTCATGAAAAAAATTTCGGTTTTTCTTTCAAAAAAACTGTCAGTTTAAGTGGCATTTCAACAAAAGCTCTTTGCACACACACTACACAGTTAAAACGCTGAAAAAAGTGGAAGTTTGAACGACAGTTAAAGAGCTTTTATAAGCCTAACAAATTGTTGTTCTTTGGAATGTCGTGTGGAGTGTCTAAAATTTTGTAATTCCAAATGACAATCCAACGATTTTTTTGTGTTTTTAAACTTTGTGTTTTTGAATTAGAACTTAGAACAAGTGTTTTTAATTTTTTGTAGTTTAAAAAATGTCAGAAAATTTAATTATGATGGTTTCAACTTAAAACTCAATTAACACTATTTAACTCGTAACTTGTAATTACTTGTAAAAAACTGACGTTTTTCCGTTCAGTTTGAATTTTTTTAGTGTGTGGACTAACGTGAAAAAGTGTCAATTGGAGTGGCAGGTTGAGTGTTAGAAAAAATGTCGCGTCATGTTCACCATACACTAACAGAAAAATGCAGTAAACAGCGTGGCGTGTCATCTGGCGTTTAAAAAAAAGTGTTAGTGGGTGGCTAGCTAATCTCAGCTTATGCAAGCAATATACGATAATAAAAAAATATTTAAAAAAATTAGGAAGCTTACCTATTTAAAAAAATAAAAATTGAAAAGTCAAATTCAAAAAAAAAAAGTAAAACAAAATTTTTTTTCTCTTGCCTAATGAATAAAATATTGTATTATGTATCTTTATATATATATGTACAACAAAGAAATTCTACTTTGTCCAAGTTTTAGGTCAAAGATAATGAACATTTAAAGCAGGATAAATTGCAGTAAAAAAAGCATTCAGCAGGAACTTAATATTCCTTTCAGCAATTTTTCTTTTAGTTTTTTTTTTGTACTATTATTTTGTTAAATTTTTTTAAACTATGCAATAAGAAGATAATTCTTTCAACGAAACTGATGGTTAAGTGCCTCCATAAATGAGTTTATAAATAGTATTACTTTTGACAGGAAAAAGGTTTAAGGTTTAAGCTGATTACGTGCCCAGCATATATAAACTTAAAGCACCTAAAAGTATAACATGCACCGGAAAAAATGTTTAAATAATATTTTTAAACAACAACCATTTATTTAAATTTAATTTCTTATAGAAAAAATTCAGTTATTTATATACATATATAAAATTTTTAATTAAAGTTTATCCTATCTGCAGTACTAACTTTTACCCTATCTGTAGCACTACATTTAAATTGCGCTTGATGAAAAAACTTCGTTATTTCAAAAAAAATTAAATTTTTAAGCATAAACTCAAAACTCAAATAGAAAGTGCCGCTCTGGTCACCCTCTTATGTTGCCTATGCTTAGAATTGGCTATGGATCAACTATTGAGCAAAAAACTTATATTCAATATACTTCTTGCTTTCATCCTTAAATTTTTGGAACCTTAAGTCAACGAGGATTCAATATCAATTCCATTTATAAGCCCAATAAAGATTTCAATAAAACAAATATATACATATTTTTTGGCCGAACATTTTGTGCTGCTTGGAAACTTTCATGAAAAAGGAATTTAATAAAATAATAAAATATTTCGCTTCAAAACTTACTGGATCTTACTGGTTTATAACATAAAATTATGGTAGATATTTATTGGTTTCATATAGATCTGAATTTCAAAACGAAATTGTTTAAGAAAAATTTCCAAATAAGCTCGAAATGGTTTTTATAGTAAAAATTATAACGATTTTTATTTTATTTTTTTTAGAAACAAAATTATGTTTTTAGTTACTATAATTTTTTTTTTTTATATACTTATATTTCTAATTCCATCAGTTGATATTATTTAGGAGAAAATAATGTTGCACGTACTACTATCAAGGTGCATTGAAAATTATGAAAATGTTAAAAAAAAAATAAAAATAAAAAAATCTAAGTGATTTTTAAAGTACTTAAAAGGAAAACCACTGCATTCTCATTTTCTTAGCTTTCCTGAATTAAAAATTAATTTAATACATAAAAGAAAAAAAATTTAAAGACACTGTACTTTAATATTGATTTTGGTATATAATATAATTTTAGATTTTTTATTTTTGAAAATTATTTCAAAATGAAAGTATTGTTTCTTACGATGTTGAGTTTAAACATATATATATGAAAAATTAAGCAAAGAAAAAATTATTTAAAAAGAATAAGTTTAGAATTTGGTGTTTTTTTGAAACGAATAGCTTACAAACCATTGGCACTGATTATGATTGATAAGATAGAAACAATCCCTATTAGCTCAAATATTAATGAAATATTTCATTTTTACTTAATAATTCTATTTTGTCATGAAAACTGCTTAAAAAATTCTTAAATTTCTTTTTTATTTTTAATAAAATTTTTATATGGAAACAAACCATTTTTTTCTTATAAGAATAAATAAAAAAAATAAATGCATAGATACAAATTCTTTCAACTTTATGTTAAAGGAATTCATAACTTTTTAAATATCATAATCAAAATAATATGAAACAAATTTGTTTATTTACAAGTTAATTTTAGTTGTGTGAATTTGTCTTACTCATTCAAAAATGTTTTTCAACCGGAAAATTTTATAAAATTATTTTTTTTTTTAAATTACATGTATTTTAATAAAATAAATAAAGCCTAGTATTAAGGTAAGTTAACTTCATGTTAAGAGGAAAATAAGGTCGATTAAATTTAAAGTATTTTTATTTATTTATTTATTTTTTTGTTTTCTATCTTTTCACATTATTAACAAGGACCCTTCCTTGTGAATTATTTCTGTAAAAAATTCGAAAAACAATTTTCAATGAGTTTTTAAATTAAAGTTCTTATTTCATTGTTGGCATTGCAACAGAAGCTTTACTGTGAGTTACGTCTGTGTCTTTCCACAATTGGGTTACAGTTTTAGTTTGGGTGTAAAATTTGACACCTTGTTTACCATAGAAATGATGATCACCCAAAAAACTTCCTCTCGATCCTGTAAAAGAGAACATCGGTAAAGGTACAGGAATCGGTACATTAACCCCCACTTGACCAACATCAATATCATTAACAAATTTTCTAGCTGTAGCTCCATTAGTTGTAAATACGGCAGTTCCATTGCCATAGGGATTTCGATTAATTATTTCAATAGCTTCATCAATAGTATCTACACAGAGGCAAATCAAAACGGGTCCAAAAATTTCTTCCTTGTAACATTGCATATTTGGTGTCACATTATTCAAAATTGTGGGTCCAACAAAATTTCCTTTTTCGAAACCGCAAACTTTAACGTTTCTACCATCTAGAACTAAATCAGCACCTTCCTTCACACCAGATTCAATTAAATTACATATTCTTTCTTTTGACTTCGGACTTATAACTGGACCAACATCAGTTCCAGGTAAGTGACCAGCATTAACTTTCAATTTTTGTGCTCGATTGGCCAAATCTGGAATCCATTTTTTAGCTTCACCAACAAACACCTAAAAAATAGTAATAGAAGATTAGGAATTAAGCTGAAACTATTTTTAAACTGTTAGGGATAGTGGTGTATCAAGTAGTTGGCACATTTGTACAGAAAATTTTAAAATGAACGAAAACTTAAAATTATCAAAAGCACATTACTAACCGCTGTTGATAAAGCCATACAACGTTGACCAGCGGCACCGAATGCAGCTCCCGCCAATTGATTAAGTGTATTTTCTTTGTTAGCATCTGCCATTATAACTCCATGATTTTTGGCTCCCATATTACTTTGAACTCGTTTTCCATTATGTCCAGCACGCTCATAAATATATTTGCCAGCAACATCGGAACCAACAAATGAAACGGCTTTGATATCAGGATTATCACAAATAAAGTTTACGGCATCATGTGCACCATGTATAACTACGACAAAATATACAATTATAAAATAAATTGTTTACAGAAAAAAGGTTGTAACAAATTTACCATTAACAACACCTGGTGGGCAACCAGCTTCATTTAACATTTCCTGAAAAATAGATTTATATTAAAACCTTAACTACATAATCAATTCCATATCAAAAAAATTAACTTCTCTTACCATTAACATCATTGTTGCACCCGGAACTCTTTCTGAGGGTTTAATGATACTTGTGTTTCCACATGTGATTGCAACAGGGAACATCCATAGCTGAGAAAAAATTTGTTTGTGGAATTTTAATTTTTTAAACAAATATATGTAACGAATGCAATTCAACTTACGGGAATCATAGCTGGAAAATTGAACGGCGTGATACCCGCTGTTACACCCAAACTGAAATTATTAAAAAGTTTCTAATCAAGAATAAAACTTGTACAAATTTTATTGAATTTTTTGTAAAGCTATAAAGAGTAATGCGTAATGAGTTTCAATTTTTGGCATTGATTTGGTGCTGAATCGATGGAAATGAATTACTTTATTAACATTTTCAAATTTGCTTCATTAAGAACTAAAAAAACTTACGGCAAAATTAGAGAATAGGTGTCCATATCCTTTGCAACATTGTGAACTGTTTCTCCCATTTGCAAAGACGATATACTACAACAATGTTCAACTACTTGTAAGCCTCTTAAAACATCACCTTCAGCATCAATTAACGTTTTACCCTGTTCTTTTGTAATATTTGTAGCTAGTTCACACATATTGTCTTTGATTATTGATTGTAATTTAAACATAACTTGCTGTCTCGACAAAATTGATTTTTGACTCCAACTTTTAAAAGCTCTTTTTGATGACTCCACAGCACTTTGCATTTCATCTTGGGTACATTTTGGTACTCGTGAAACAACTTCATTTGTTGCCGGATCATGTAAATCTATCCATTCTGTTGTTTTGGACTCAACAAACTTTCCTACATATATAAAATGAATTAGAATATATATAAAACAAACCGAAAGTTATGAGTTAATATCAAAGGTAAAAAAGTTATCAACAATAAAGCATCCTGTAATATTTTTTGTACAATATTGGAAATTCTTATATAGAATAAAAATAAATAAACTTATTTATTCTAAATAAATGTGAATTTAATACAGAAAAGTTGACATTTTTTAAACTTAGCTTAGCCCCCAAAAATTTTATTACTTGATCCGTATTAAATATTCTACAGCTTACCGTCAATGAACATTTTAGTTGTTGATGCTGATGAATAACATCTTTTTGTTATTGATCGCACCTAAAAATATAATATTTATCACATATATAAAAATTCTAGCACATAAGTGAAAATATTGTAAATTTGTATTTTGTTTTCATAATATTTAACTTATGTCATACATAAATTATTACAAATTCCCAATTTTTTTTCTTTCATAAATATAATTGATTAAAAGCCTGCCACGAATTTCGTGGAAACAAAGTTAAGAAGTTCGCTTAATATTATCATATAAATGATTCAAACTTTTTTTTAATCAATTATATTATTTTCTGCATTTTTATGCAAAATAGATAATCCAACAAGTACTAGTATAACAAACAGATTAGTTTTTACTGGCTTGCGCGATTAATTGCCAATTATCTGCCTTTCGATCCTCTTGAATTAACTCAATAGCTATACCTTGCTCCAACATGCTCTTTCTGTATTTTATCACTTTAGAAATAATTATAGAACCAATACTGTTAAAACAAGTAAAATACTGAGTAATATTTTTTTCCCTTCATTTAGATTTAAAATGATTAAATTCAAATAAAATATTGCGAAAAAATCTAAATTACAAATGCCGTTTTTAGATAAACAAATTTTTAAGTGCTTTAATTTGATTTTATTTAAGTTTTATTTAAAAAATAAAATTTCCAAAATTTTTATTGAATCCAGTGTGTCTTTACGTGCGTACTACATACATTTTGTTTTTAGTTAAATGCAAGAAATCTACATAAATAAATTTTGTATTATTAAAATTTTAAATAAGTTTAGCTTTTGGCATTTTATCGGTATAATTAAAATTCGTAATAATAAGCAATGTATAAATTTCCCTATATATATGTACATTTTATATAAATCGAATAGGTAGTTTAATTAAAAAATTATAAATAAAATTGAATCTTTTTATGTTTATCGTTATTTTATTTCTGAAAAAACATATATATGTACAATTTTCTTTTAATTAAAACAATTTGACACATTGAATCCAAAATAGTTTATTTGAAACTGCCAAAAACATATAGTTAAGTGATTAAAAATAATAATATAAAAATAATAATAATATGAATAGAGCCCTAGATCCCTTATACCAACTTTTATTGTAATAAAAGAAAACGTTTTGGTCCATATTGCGGAATATCGTTAGTTTTGGTGAAAAAGAAAAAAATAATATTAAACAGAATATGCGGGTCATAATTCATGTCTTTAAAAGGAAATGAAGTGGTAAATATATATAGTAAATATTGAAATTATCGAAATAATTTTGTTACATACATATGTAAGTAGATTAATATCTGCTAAACATTAAATTTCTATTCAAATTATTTGGTTTTTTTTTACAAAATGCACTTTTTAGGGTTCTTATTCAAGAATGAAAACAATAGAAAAAAAAATTTCCAGGTTTTAAATTTAAATTAAAATGACCTTTATTATTAATAAAAAAAATCTTTATATTATGTACATAAAAATAATATTCAGTATCAATTTTTTTCTCCACATTTACATATTGTTCTCAATAAAGTTAAAACAAAAATTAAAAATATTACAAAATTTTACGTCCTCATTTATCGTTTTATATACGACATAATGTATGCACAAAAAACAATTTTATTCTCAATTTTTGGCATTGAACTTTATTTTCTACGATTATATTAGAAAAAAAAATTATACATTTGTATTTACTATCGAGAGAAATGAAAATAAAAAAAAACACTTGAAGTTAAAGTTATAGAGTGCAGATAATAGACATTTGGTTTCTAACAAAATAGAGAACTACTTATAATATATATATTGTTTAAATTGTATAATTAATGATAAGTTATGGAAGAATAATTAAATCTTAGGTAAGAAATTATATAGGAGGCAGTAAAACGGTAGATAAATAAAATTATTTCAGATTGCAACTTTGTCTTGATTTTGAAAACTGAAAAAAAAGACAAATGGATGGCCTAGCGAAACTAGATAAAACGTTAGTATTAATGTTGAACATTAAAACGCAAAAATTTAATTTTACGCATCTGAATAGAATACGCAGTCACAACACTCTCTCATACAGCACCGCACCGTATAATTTTCATATTTTAATTTGTAAATGTAAGACAGAATGTAGAATAAATACATTATACATTTTAAGTTTTAATATCTGATTTTATAAAAAATGAATTTATTATAGCTTTCGACATTTTCGTCTTGCTATTTTCATATTAAAAACTTCTAGTTGATCAATGCTTGTGCCGATTAAATATATTGTCACCCTGTATACCTCCTGTTTATGATCTATTTTAAACTACATTTAGTTTTTAATATCTTTATATGTAAATTTCAAAAATCTAATAAAAATAAATTATTTTTTGCGTATATTTTAAAAAAATAACAAGAAAACTTAATATACACGATATTATTATAAATTATTATAAAATATTGTGTATATTATATATATTGAAAAATATTTTTAAAGAAAAGATAATAAACAAAAAACGTCATCGTCATCAACATCATCAGATGTTGTTTATTTTTATTTTGTTGCTAGAGAAAATGTGGCATTATTTAATTTTCTGGTTTTTTTTTTTCAACATTTTTAAGATTATTTCTGAGTAGATAGTATTTTACCCGGCTTTATAAAATTAAAATTATATAATAAAAAAATTATCGAATATCAGAAAAATAAAAATAATAAAAAAAATTTGCAGTTATTTTTTATTAAATTCTTACTTACTTCAGCGCAAATTAATCGAGCTAATGACATTTTATTTAAACAATACTTTTGGATGTGTACACAATATTAAAAAAAATATGTATATTTTTTTTTTATATAAAATAAATATAAACTAAACCACTCAGTCAACCGTTTTTACACAACTAAAAATGAACAAAAAAGAAACATAATTAGAATTTTATTCTTTTTTAATTTTTATAAATTGAAGAGAAACTGAGAGAAATTAGGAGAATTTTAAAATCTAAATTCTTTCAGTTTTTTTTTGATAAATAAAATTATAATATTACTTTCGAGAGGGTTAGAGAAAAGTCCACAAATTTATTTTTATTTGAACATTATAAAAGAAATATTACACATTTACACTTTATAATTTTATGTACTAGAAGTTAAATTATATAAAACCTTTATTTAATATTATATTTATATTTATTTATTTATTCCAGCCCGAAGAGGTGGAAATCGAACCCACGACACCGTACGATAATAACAATACCACTGCGCCACAATGACATCTGATCTTGTTCTGATAATTTTTTTTACTTTTGTATTTTTATTGGCTACCATCTTGGTGTTGAAATAAATTAAATGACTGTTGTAACAATGTTACAGTTACGAATATGTATAAAAAAAATCTCATTCGTTCGAATCTTAAAAAATTACTTGTATCAGTAAAAAAATATGAAGTTAATAAGTGTTGTAGAAAAAGTATTAAACTGTTGTATTTTATGTATAAAAATTTTTAAAGACATCAACAACAACAATCATAATCACAATTTAAACCACTTGTAAAATTTCGGAATATTTGTATGAAGAAAAATCACTTCAGACCGTCATGTTGTAGTGGTATTGTCATTATCCTACGGCATGTTCAGGTCGTTGATTGGGTTGCCACCTCGGACTGGAATTTGTGTTAATTTTCCCAATTTGTCCACATGAATTATTGTTTTTTTTTAGAACGTTAATCAAAAAACTAACTTATTGTCAAAAGTATTTCAAATTGAACATTTTCAAACATTTTTTAAAAGCACCTTTGGGAATTGCAAAATATATCATAACTTTCAAATTAAAAAAATTAATTTGAATTTTAATTAAAGAAATATTATTTGTCTTGTCAGCAATAAGCAATAACAGACTTTTTGGCCATGCTAAGATAGTTCCACCAGTTCCTGATTTACATATTGAAAATATCAAGAAAGTTTGCTTCAAAGAGTGATCTATTGAATTTTTCGGACATAATTTTCAACAAATTTTACTGAGATAATAAAAATCGCCTAGTATGCACGAAAAATATTATAAAATATTTTGAAGTTGAGTAAATTTCTTTCTTCTATTCACTGGTGAAGGAAGGTGAAATTTTACTTAAAAATACAAATAAAGAAGATTTTTTCATTCCATTTACAATTTATATTTTTAAACAAAGTTGCTCAACATTAGTGTTTAAAATCGACTTGTATTACTGTTGACAGCAATTAAACACTGCCTCCACAAATATTTTTTTTTCGTTCTTCATTCTCTCTGTTTAGTAGTAAATTTTAAAATTAGGAGCAATTCTTCAAACTGTTATTAACAAGAAAATTATTATCATCATTATTATTATTGTTAGCACTACATATTATTAATTATTAAAACAATTTAATTGCTAACAATATAAGAAGAATAATTAATGGAATTATTGAAAAAAAATTAATTATTGATAGCCCATTTCTATCTATATTGCCATTTAGTTCTATGAAACATTTAGTTAAAAGCTTAATTTAATTCCTTTAGGCCAAAAAGAAGAAGCTATTGTGCGATTTCAGTAGAACACCAATTTTAAACGCAACAGATTTTAATTTTCTCTTACTGATATTGCTGACATTTTCATCAGCTTACAGTGCGATTTCAGTAGAACACCAATTTTAAACGCAACAGATTTTAATTTACTCTTACTGATATTGCTGACATTTTTATCAGCTTACAGTAGCCAATAGCATTTTGTTCAACTTTTATCTTTGCGGTACTTAAGAAACTAACCATTTGTTCTACAGTATAAATCTTATTTTACTCAATTTATGGTTATAGTTGTTGAAATTGTTAAAAGGGTTGTGTATTTGCGTATTTCCCATCTTCATTCATTGATTAAGAATTAACAGTTTTGTGTGTTTTATATCTTATATAGTTGTTGTCACATAGGAAACATCATATTTCTTAGAATGGCAAAACATTTTTGGGACTTTTATAAATACATGTACTGTATATTGTACATTGTACAAGACTAGAAGTATTCCAATTATTGAATATTGAATATATTTTTTTAAGTGATTATATGAAATTTATGGGACTGACTGCAATAAATATATATACAATTACAATCATATTTATATTTTTTTCATCAGATGTTCTATAAATTTGAAGTTAAATAGATTTTTTTTCGGTAAAGTCATAAACATTAAATGTTTCCTTATTTATTTGAATCAAAATTAAAAGCATAAGTACAAAACTGTAGGTACAATAAAATTTAATAATTGATGATATTTTTGATTATGGTCGTAAAAAAGAAAACCCTATTTTTTTATTAGGATAATAAAATTTTTTTTTTATCTAATCGGATTAGAACAAAATTATTTTATTTTTGGAGTATTAAATATTATTGTTATAATATTTTTTTTTATTTTTAATTTTTATCAACAGTATTATATAAACACATATTTTACTCATGTCCAGCAGAGGAAATTTAATTCATAGGTATTTTCACTGAAAACATGAATTATTATACAAAATATGAATAATATAATTAAAAGGTGTACGGAATAATGGTGATATGATAAAAACAGTGCTTCGGAAGAAGAATAATATGAATATTCATAAATGGTAAACATATATGTACATAAGGTATAATGAAATCAAAATAAACCCAATTGAAAATGATTTTATCAGAAATAATTATTGATTCATTAAATATATAATTTTCCCAATTAATTCAGAAAAATACATATCAGTGTAGAATTTTATTTGAATTAAATGGTTTGGTTTGCAAATAATTGAATCGATCAAGATCCCAAAGTAAGATATTATAAAATTACTGTAGAGGCTTTTAAAATTGCATTTTATTAGTCATATTTACAATATTGTATCTTATTAAAATTTAATAATTTAAAGTGCATTTTAATTTTGTATTAAATGAATGAAGGAAGTGTCTAGAGAGTTAATATTTTTAAAATTTAAAATTGAGCTAAAATTACGGCGCGCCGAATCTTTAAATAAAAGAATTTAGTTACGGTGTGACGTCATGATGCGACTTAATTTATTAATAAAGAGATTCGGCGCTTACTAAGTCCCTTAAATGAAAGTTAACCGACTAGTTCACTACGGTCTTATCTTTCTAATTGTATGATCGCTTAAAATTTAGTTAGACAGAATTAATACAAGACATATAAGTACTGTATGATTATATTATCGAGATATTTAATTTTTTATTATCCTTTGCTAATAAAATTTTAAACTAATTAAAAGTAATAAAAATAATAGTTCACAATTTTAGATTGCACTATTTATTTTAAAAAAAAATAATAATAATAAATGAACGAATTTTCTTTCATCAAAGGAAATTAGTTATTTTGAAATCTATTTTGTACATTTTCGTTGTTACAATAAAAAAAAGTAAAAAACTAGAATTATTTATAACAAAATACCAAAATGGTAATTATTTCACTAAAGGGGAGGGTGTTTTTTATTCTGTTCTTTTAAAATTATCCTTATGTTTACTTTTAACCACTCTGCAGATGTATAGGTATACAGACATTTCCATTTTATATTTCTTTGAAATATAAAAATTACTTTTTCTAAATTTAATTTCTATTGGATTCCTTTAATAATAAAATAATGGATAGGATACGCCAGTTAAATTATTAGTCACCAATGTCTTAGTAAAATTAGTTTCGTTCAAGAACATGATTTGTTTTAGTTAAGAATTTGCCAATTCTGATTTAAAACATGTTTTTCTATTTTTTTGTTTCTAATTTAAGTTTTCGTTTTGATTAAAATACGCCGAACCAAACCGTCCAAACCTTGATTCAACTTTTATTTTATATGCTTGACGGATTAACAACACACTTTTAATTTCTGTGAAATAGTTTTCGCCAAACACTTTTTTGCTACTATATTATATTTGTGAAAATTAAATTTATTCAAAATGCTTCCAAAATAATTACAAGAAAATTTTTCTATTTTACCATAAAGAAAGTATAAATAGAGAAACTAGTCCCATACAAAAAATTCGAATAAAAAAAGTTAAACAAAATTAGATCAGACCCCCAAGCTTTTATTTTTGTTTAGAATACATCGCTATAACGAGAGAGCTTTAAAGCTTTTAAAATTTTTTTTATATAAAGCTTTTAAAAATAAACAAAATATTTCCTTTATTATAATTGTATTTTAATGTTTACTAGTATTTGTTCTCTATGAAAAAAAAAAAATTGGGTTATAAATGTAAATAAAAAAATTATATTTGAAAGCATTAATAAATAAATTCATTTTATTTCATGTTTATTTACATATCGTCGGTCTCGTGCAAAAAGCACGAAACTGTAAGTTTGGCCGTTTTGATCTAATATTGTACAAAAATCATAAAAAGACTAAAATTTGAATATGCTCAAAGTCGAAAGCTCTCATAAATTATCCGCAATGACTATTTCTATTTTCCCGAAAGTACCAAAACGTACTACAAAAAAAGAAAAAAAAAATTTCAAAACCAATTTTCTCAAAACTATGTTTTTGCAGTTTCGTGATTTTTGCATGAGACCGACGATGCTCACATTATTTTATATTATTGGAATAATGATTTTTTTTGTTCTTTTATTTTGGTTTGTAAGGATACTTTCGCTTTTTAAGAATATCCCTTTCAAAAATTTTGAGCCTTTTGTTATTAAAAGTGTTAATAACAAACTCCAAAAATTTGAATTTATGTTCATATCATTCGTCTGTTTCGGTGAACCAGAAATCATATTTTTTTGATAATTTTGTTGCGTCCAAACAGCAATGTAATTGTATACTGTTTGTTAAATTTTTTTTTTTATAAACATTTTGAGCAAAATAGTTATCAAAAAATTTTTTTAGTTAACTTATGATAAGAATTTTATAAATTTCAATGAAGACGAAGATATTAGTTTTTGAAAAAAAAAAATCATAGATGCAATAAATTGATATTAGCACATCACAACAATACATATTTAGACACATATTTTTTCATTTATTCATATAGTTATGATTTTTCGCACAACTACATTCGAATTTTTATAAGTTGTGTTATTTTAAAACTAAACATCCTCAAAATTGAAAAAAAATTAATGAGTATTAGAGAGAATAGAAAAGCTTTTTTGTATACATATGTTTTGGGGGTCTGAAAAAATAGGAAAAAAAATAAAAACGATATTTTAAAAAGTTGTTTGACATAGTTACTCTATATTATACTTCCTTTATGATTTTACGTAAATTTAAAAAATGTTAATAAAAAAAAAAATAAAATAAAGAAACGTAATGCCGCAGATTGGGGAAAGGCAAAAATGTAGTTTTTTTTTTAGAAAATTTGTAGATATTAAAGGAAAAACATTTTCACTTTGATTATTTTAATTTTAAGCTCTTTCGCCATGAATAAATTCTTAAAATACAAATTATTTTACCGCCTTTTTGTGTGTTAACATTTTATTTAATGAATAAGTTATTTTGAAATAAAATTTTCCATTTATAAGGCTGTCACACTTCGGCTTTTTAATGGCTTTTTGAAAAAGCTATCATCGTTGTGGCTATTTCGTGGCTTTTTCCATACAAAAAAAAGAAAAAAAAGCTAGTGGCTTTTCAAAAAGCCACTAGAAAATCAGGGATCAAATAACAAATGAGCTCTGTGAGAAAAAAATAAACTAACAATTGCATACTTTCAGGAAGTTGGCGGCAATTTTTTAAAAAAAACGAATAAAAAAACAAAAAAAATTCCCAAAAAAAAAGGAAAAAGATATGACAAAACGAGAAAAAAAAGAAAAAAAACCAAAAAGTGCAAGTGTGAACGCATTTAAAAAAGCCGTCATGAGTAGTGGCTTTTTAGTTGTAGTGTGACTCGCTTATTACTTTACTAACTATTTATTTATTTCTTTTGTTTATTTTTCGATAAGTTTTTATTACTAAACTTTTTTGCTTTTTTATTTTTAGCATAACGTTAATTTTGGTTTGAAGTAATTTTTGTTAATTTCTGAGGTAGAGAACCATCGAGTACAAGCTTGTATTCATTTTTAAAACTATTCTGTTTTAAAGATATCATATAATATAATTAATATTAAAATAAGCATATATCTTCATATCTAAAGATAATATTGCGAAGTAGATTGCCTCACACGATTAGATTCGGTTATTCATATTTACATTTTACAAACTCCAAAAACATATTTACATTTAAACTCCAAAAGGGTTATATATTCTGCCTTTAAAATTTTCGTTCGGTTAATTCAAATTCCTATTGGGGACTCCAATTGTTCTTTCTATCCATGGCATGTATTGTGAAATGTCTGTAAAAATAGAATATTCATTTGGATCACACAAACCGGTTTCATGTTTGACTACACTCAGCGATGTAATTCCTCGTAATTTATAAGTATTACCAACTTTAAGATACATTCCACCTCCGCTATCACCAACACAAACGCTAGTTCCATTCTTGAATCCAGCGCAATAAACATTTTTTGTTAGAAATTTTCCAAAAAAATCAGGATTACTGTTCAAACATTCGAAAAACGATATCAAGGGCATTGTCGCTTGTGATAAAGTTTCTGAAATTTTATCTAATTCATTATAGCCCCAACCAACTACAATACCGTTGTTATCGGCTATTTTTTCTTGATCATTTGCTGACCACAAACAAATTGGTTGTACATATATAGTAAATTCAACATCTTTTTCCAATTTCAGTGCAGTTAAATCATTTTTCAGTTCAATGTTATCAAAAAATTCATGCATTATAATTTCATTTATATTATAATCTTGAGTATATTTTTCAGCTAATAGTCGATTATGTAAGCCTAGTTTAACTAAAAAAATTTTTAAATCAATATCATTTTTGTTGGATTTGTAAAAACAATGTGTTGCTGATAATATATATCTTGAACTTACTAAAGTTCCTGCACAGCGATAAGAAAATTCATTTGAATCACTTAAATAGAAAATTGCGGCATGCCAAGGCCAATCTCCAGGTCTTGTTTGAAAACCATTTGTAATAAAAGCTTGATGCAAAATTCTTCTTTTGCCACAATTCTCAGGAGTTTTTTCAGAATTATCTTCAGAATTTTTATCGCCTACATCACTAGCCGATATGGAATCATGTAGTCCCAATATAGAAGGCTTCCACTGTTTATGTAACATAAAACAATAATTTTTTCATAATATTACTTGCATAATATATTTTTTTTAAGCTAAAGTGAACTCTCACCTGATTAGGGTTTGGACAAACATCAACATCATTTAATTCCAAGAATTCAATATTTGGAAATGGTTTATTTAATTGTCCTTGTACTCGAAAATTTAT
This sequence comes from Hybos culiciformis, assembly GCA_964007475.1. Lineage (NCBI taxonomy): Eukaryota > Metazoa > Arthropoda > Insecta > Diptera > Hybotidae > Hybos > Hybos culiciformis. The sequence goes on along the minus strand of OZ023273.1, from coordinate 26,031,657 downwards.
TCCATAGTGGTTAAAACCTTTCTCGTTATTAAAGTCAATTATAAAGCAATCTTCCTCAGATTTTACTGATCCAATATTTGGTTTCTATAATAAAAAAACCAAAACTAAATAAAATTTTTGAGATCAGCATGGAACGCTTAATTATTATAAAAAAAAAATATCTAATTCCACAACATCCTGTTCGAATGACATAACTTTATCAATTTTCTTATATGATTTATATCATTCATTTTAAGAGCTTCTTTTATTATCCGCGCACAATAGATTTTATTCAAATTTTAAAAATATTGCTACAAAATAATATATCTTCATATTTAAAGTACATACAACCCATATCAAACGTTTGGGAGATCTTGTAACTTAAGAAGAAAAAGTTGGAGGGAAAAATACATAAATAAAAGTCTATCATACAATTTTTTAATATTTTTGTTATTTCGCGTTTAATGATTCTATCAAAACTAAATCTAAAAATAGGATTGAAATTAATCATTTGGAATTTTTGATGCAAATAAAATCACATTTATTGTCTCGAAAATTTTTTGATTTAGAAGAAGTTTATCAATAGAAAAAGATAGACAGAAGTAAATGCTGTAGCACAAATTCCGTCGTTAATATTAAAGATTTTCTTTTATAAATTCAAATAATTAAGTTTTAAAAGAAAATTATAAGATGATATGTATGTAGATTATGAAATGTAATTTGAATAAAAATATAAAGTATAAATAATATGCATTAATTTCTAATTCAATGCATAACTTTAACTATAAATATGAATTATATAAGAGCGTGAACGAAAAAATTAATTACATAATAAATTAATTATCTAAATTAAATTTTTTTTTTTATTAATTTTCATACAAATTCTCCGCTCACTAAATCTTGATCTGTAAATTTACCGCTCACGCCGCACTTTTTCCGCTCAGGCATTAAAAAAATTAGAGGGAACGTTGATGTGCAATATACTTATTCCACGATAATCGAAATTATCTATATAACGGATTCAAAAAATTATTTTCTTATAGAAATTTTATCATCACAAAATTTACACTTTAACTTTAATAAAAAAAAGTATGTAGGTACAATTGTTATATTGGCTTCAGATGTTGATTTCAAACGCAATCTGGCATCTTCCAAATCTGGATAAACATCTTTAAAATTCATTGAAGCGTCCCAATAATGTTCTGTCAATGGTGATCCACCAATAATTCGACCCATACTTATTATATGATTTTCACATGGACTTGATGATTCGTAAGCATCTCCAATTGACGAAAACTCTTGACATTTATTAAAATTTAATTTTAATAAGAGAAATAAAATCAAATTTATGTTAATTAACATTTTATCACTTTAAATATTAATATCAAACTAAAGCCAATAATATAGTTAATAATATTAATATATATGAAAAATGTTTTTATAATTTTATACACAAAAACCGGTTAAATTTTTATTTTCATACAATTTACAAAAATCATATTTATGTGTACACAAAATTTCTGTTTAATAATAATAATACCGAGCCGTTTCACATTTTTCAAATTTTACTTTTTATGAATGAATCGTTATTTCGAAATACAAGTTTATTTCGTTATAAAATATTTTTGAAATATTGTAGATAAATAATCAGTTTTCAGAATTTCGAAAGTAAGATATTGTGGTCCAATAAAATCAAGTCAGATAAGAATCCTTTGAATTATAAAATGTTACTTTTATATCTAGTTCATATTTGTGTTTTATTTGTCATTCAACATTTATATCATTGTAATATCCTCTGAGCACTGACTTTCGAAAAACAAAAGTTTTAAGAGCCCTCAATGTGAAAAATTGCAAAAAATTGGTCTCAGTTTGGCTTTGATTGTAGAGTTACTACAATCTAGACTAAAGTGATTTTTTGATATGTTACAGAGTATATAACTGGCTCCAGGGTAGGTGAGGCGGATTTTTTAAATTTTGAGTTTTTTGGGCCAAATGAGCCTTTAAAAAACTTGAACATATTTGCTTGGATTCTGAAGTAAAGGAAAAAGATAATAAAAAATCTCAAACGCAGAAATAAAGCTAAAATACCACTCTCCAGGGCTGGTGACGTGAAATTTTGAATTTCTTTAATTTCCTAAACAATTTTTAATTAATTTCATTTATTTCCAAGAATTTTTTAATTTTTTTGATAAATTACAGTTTCTTCACAGAAATAAAATTCAAATATAGTTTTGTGATTTTCTGGTAGAGGTATTTTTCGTACAATTTTTGTCGTATTTTTCACGGCCGTTTTTTTCTGTATAATAAAACAAAAAAAACTGCAAAAATATAAATAAGAAATAGAAAACAGAATTTCACATGGAGGGCTCTTAAGTGAAATTTTCACTTTGCTAAAATGTTATGCTCCTAATTAAAAATATAAATAAAGTGTGAATCTTTTATGTTTATTTTATTAAACATCAACAAATTTAACCTGTTATTCAAGAACATTTTTTTTTAATTTTTTTTTTAAATAAAATAATTAATAGAGTGAACTCAATAGATAGTCGAGGTATTTAAAAAAATTGTAAAAACTTTTCAAATAAATATTGTGCGTGCATTTCTTTTATTTTCTGTAATTGGAGTGCTTATAAAGTGTCACAAAATTGAATTTGAATTAAAATAATGTTGCAAAAAAATTAATTTAATACTGATTTTGTAAGAATTATTCAAGTTTGAGCTATTTTGTGTTCATTTCGTTGCTACTTAGTATTTTCTGTGTGTTTTTTAATAAATTCAGTAGAAGCCAAATGAAAACTTTATTATTTTTGCAGATAACTTTTTAACTATCGTAATTTAAATTTAATTGATAAATTTAACAAAAAATATTACACCGAAGCTTGAAATCAAGTTCGATGCCCGAAATAACTTTTTGTCAATCATGATTTAAAGTTTTACCCCAACATCAATAATTTACTAACCATAAAAAAGCCATACAGTTTATCTGAATGTTTTTTTAGGGATTTCTAGATTTTGTTAGTTTTTATTAATTATTAAAGACAATGGCACGTAAATAAATAGTGAAATTTAAAAATGGTACTAATAATATGGATTGCCTTTTTGTTCGCACAAATAATTGAAATTAAACCACAAGATGGTTTGAGCCAAATTGGAAGCGCAATAGAGGCTTTCCGTACTTGTAATAACCGTTCCTTGACTATGGAACGCATTATTGGTGGGCCACCAAGCAAAGAAAATTATTGGGACGGTTCATTAAATATTGATAAACTTTATCCGAATTTAAATGAAGTTAGGGTTACATTGCAATTGGATGCTTCAGCTATTGTATCTGTGGTAGTTATATAAAATAATCAAAAAAAAATATGTTAATTTAATAATGCGTATTTAGTTGTATTACAAATAACAAGTGAAAATAAATTTCTAAAAATTTCAGGATCCTGAAGAAGGTAGAATTTTAACTTCTGATATTGGTTATCATATATCGTTTTTTAAACCAGATAATGGGTTTAAGTTAGTAAAATTTAAAGTTCAAGGGAAACAAAATGGAGATTTTCCAAATGTAGCGTATTTGAAATTAAATGGTGCAGACATTTGCCCCAACCCAGATAAAGTAAGTATATGTATATATTTGTAAGTTGGTGAGTTTTTAATTTTTTTAGTCCGTTTTACATCGAAAATAAAAATGGAATATATATATTTATAACCATGGAAAAATAAACTATAGAAGACGAGAACTTTAAATTTCCAATTATGTACATCAAGAATTAAGTGCGAATTCATTTCCGCAATTAAATAAATAACACAATCGTAGTGTGGTCCATTTAATTCTCTAAGTGTAAAATTTGTTTTTTAGTGGAAACCATCAATCTTGGGAGCACATACTAACACTGGAACAATAGATTTTAACAACGAGCAGAAAGTTTCAACAGAACAACAAAAATGTGGTCAGAGAAAAATTCAACATGAAGGCTTGATAACACATGGTTTCCCATCACATGAAGGCGATTGGCCGTGGCATGCTGCCTTATTTCATATTCAAATTAATAAAAATATCAGATATGCTTGTGGTGGTTCACTTCTGAATTCGAATACAATTTTAACAGCTGCACATTGTATCATTGATGGTGGAAATTTTATGATACCGGAACGTGTTTTAATAAAATTAGGACTTCATAATAGATTACTGGCAAGTCGAAATACACAAGAATTCCAGGTTCATAAATTAATACCGCATGAAAATTTTGGATTCAATGATTATAAGAATGATATAGCTCTTTTAAGACTATCAACTGAAGCAACTTTTACACAGTATGTTCAGCCAATTTGTCTATGGCCTCCAAATAAAATAGATCTACAGAATGTCGTTAATGAAATAGGAATAGTAATTGGTTGGGGCTTCACAGAAAAGTCAAATGAACCATCAGAAATATTATCTCAGGGTCGAATGCCTATTGTAGACACTTTTACATGTTTAAATAGTAATCGCAAATTTTTCGGTATAATACTGTCGGATCAAAATTTTTGTGCTGGATACAAAAATGGAACTAGTGTTTGTAACGGCGATAGTGGAGGGGGCTTAATTTTGAAGAAAGGTGATTCTTATCAAATTAGAGGTATTGTATCTCTTGGTGTTTCAAAAGAAAATGAAGATATTTGTAATCCTGAAGAATTCGTAATTTTTACAGATGTTGCAAAATATCTTGATTGGATCAAGGAAAAATATTGATTATAGAAAAATATAACACATGCAATATAGTGTAATAAATGAATTTAATAAAAATTGAAAGCAGGAAATTAAAAATTAAAATTAAATTGAAACTTTTATTACTAACTTTAAGCGATAATTATTTTCAACTTTATTTATTTTAGAAAACGCTTCTATCTCTTTTTTCTATAAGTTAATGTATCAGAAATATCGTTTCTGTTTTTTAATACTTTTTCGGAATCAAAGGTTGTAGAAAGTGTTTTCACGCATGGTATTTAGTAGCAACAAAGTTGCAATTTTTTATCTGTAAAACAAAATCTAACTAACATTTGAAAAAAACCAAGTCCAATACGAAAATAACCGTAGGATTTTAAGTTTTCGGAATTATTATAACAAATTATTTTAAGTTAGGTGCTAGTGTTATTGCCAGAAGAAACAATTTGATTCAAAATCACAGTACCTATTTATTTTATATTTATTTTTGATTTTCAAAAACATTTATATTACAATATTATAAAAGGTTTTTATTACTCTGAATTCGTAAATTGTAAAAGCAAAATTAATTTTTATTATTTCATAAGTTTTATAGGAAAACATATTCTCTGTTTTACCGGATGCAGTTACGGAAACAGGAAAAGTTATCATTACGAAAAGCTTTGTTGAAATAAATTTGAAATTCTTTTACCAAAAAAAAAAAAATGTGTTTCTTCTTGATTTAAAGAATTTTATTTGATTTTTTTTTTATGAGAAGGAAGCTTAAATTATTAATGCCAAAAAGTTCTTAAAAATGATTATAGTTTTTTATCTATGCTCATACGATGACAATATTATTCTTACAAGAGAATTTGAGGTCTGAGTAATAATATGTTTGTAATTTTGGATGTGCTATATAAAATTTGCTATAGATATTGATATTGTTGTGCCCTACAAGGTTAAACATTAAATATTTGATGTTAATGTAAATATCATAGATTTGAAATATAAAATTTTATGAGTCCGATTGCTGTTAATGACATGTCTTTCATCTGATTCGTGTTTTAAGCTAATAATTTTAATACTGTGCATATGTTATATGAAGTTTTCTTATTCCAGAATTTACAATCAAATCGCCACTAGCGTTGTTTCTATAATATTTCTTTTAAACAATAATACAACAAAATATCAAAATTTTCAATACAATATTCTTTTTTAATACAAAGTTTTTCCAATGCTTTAAAAATAGTTAATTTTTTTTTAAATTCCAAACAGTTCCAATACCAAAACTTATATTTTTCAAATTAGATAAACTTTTTAATTTATTCATTTCATTATTTTGACTTTATGCTTTAATTTCTTCTTTAATTTCTAATCAAAATACAAAGGAAATAATTATATCCATTTATCTAACAACGAAAATCCCATTTCTGCTTATAATGTTGTTTAACCTCTTCATTACATTTTCATGTGAAGAAAACTTTTATTAAAAGAGTAAACTTTATTTTACTAATGAAGCTAACACCATAAAAAAAAATTCTATTTTGTTTTTGTTTTTTTATTTAGTTAATAATTTGGAAAATAGATGTCTAATGAGCTTAGAAGCACCATTTCAGAATAGAAAAAAAATATTGTCCAGGGATTAAATTAGTTTTCTGGTAAATTTTACAGTTTCGTAGCCAAAGAGAAGAATTTCTTATTCTCATCATGTTAAAATGTAGTTCAATATTCAAACTTTTTTTTTTGGAACTATGAAAAACTTGTAAATTGAAATATCTTGGAAATAAATATGAATTGAATGAATTTTTGGAAATATTTACAAACTAAAGAAAGTGGATTCGGAGTATCATAACCAGGCACATGCGTTTATATCTTTTAAATTGACTCATAAATTTATAATCCGAGATTGTAATTTAGATTAGAAAACTGAGATATTGAGAAGGATCAAACAATTTTTACATTTATTAAGTTATTCTAGATCTTTTGCACCTCCTCAAATTTTTAATTTCATTCACAGTCCTCAGAAAATATTAAAAGAAAAAAAAAATAAGTATCTTAACCGTATATGTAGTTCTTAACTCGATTGTGTCAAAAGTTTATTATTTTTTGCTTCTTCTTTTTTTAGAACTTTTCTGTCAGTTAAACCATTTATAGTTGTATTGCAAAAATTTTTATTATATTAATATCAAAAAAGAAATTTGTTTTCGAATCTCAACTTATTTATTAATATAAAAAAAAATCATTATAACTCAATTAGAAATTACTTTGACTTTCATTTTCTTGTATAGTTAATCATATTTAGGTAATCAGTTTTTATATATATGAGCGCATCAAGAGTTAAAAAAAAAAGCATACACAATTTTAAACACTCTTTTTTTTTTTACAAAATTTATTTATAATATTTATATATTTAAGTCTTTATTGCAATAATCCTAATAAATAGTAAAAATTAAAAAAAAAAAAGTTTTAGATTAATTCTTATCATGTTTTGAGATCCTTAAATTTATACATATATTTCTGCATGTAATTTAACATAAAATATCAAGTCCTAAATACACATTAAAAAAAGAAAAAGAATTAGATTAATTCGAAATATTCATCAAAATATTTTCCTATCTTTCAAAATATATATAATATGTATAATATAAAAAAAAAACATTAAAACAATAAGCTAAATTATAAAAACTGAAAAAGGAAAAATAAAAAGTTAAAAGGATTTTTTTTTGGTCTAGTGACCCCTTAAGGCTATTAATATTAAATTTTATTGCTTGTCGTTACAGAAAAAAAAAAACAAAAAAAAAAAACTGAAGTCTTTTAAATTTATTTTTTATTAGAATTTTTCATAAGAATAACATCATTGATAATAATCTGGAAGCTTATTCTATTATTATGATAGTGACTTTTATTTACAGCCAGCTAAAGTAATTTATTTGGATTTGGTATTAGCATAGTTAGATGAATTTAATAGAAAGTTTATCGTTATCGAATATCTGAAAAAAAAAAATAGAATTTTGCAAATTTTCAAAATAATTTTCGTAAAATTTACTTTAAATTATCTGGTATTGAATTTTCATTTTGGGAATAAATTTCATGCTAGTACAAGTCAGATTTGTTCGAGTTATTTAAATTTATAAATTATTGTGAAATTTTAAGAAGCGAAACTTGAATGACAAATTATCATAACTTTATTCTAATGACATTTAATATTATATACAAAAAATAAAATATTACGACTTGCGGACTATTATATTCTTATATGTACATTTTTATAAATACTATATATTTTTTCAACATTAGAAAATAAGAAAAATGAGAAAAGAAAAAAAAAAATTATTATTATTTTTGTTCTTTTAATTTTAAATGACTTTTAATGAAAAAATATAAATAAAAATAATGAAAAAAGTTTGAATGAAAATAAAAACATAAAAAATTACATGAAAAAAAAAAATATTAAGCATAAATGAGAACAAGAAAGGACAAATTAAAACAATTAATAATTATAATTTTTATTTATTTCATTCATTTTTTTTATTAAGAAAAAAAAATTACGATATTATTCTTATAAAAATTAATTTTTTTTTATGACTTAATGTTTCAGACATTGAAAATTCTAAGACAATTAGGCTAAGAAGTTGTAATTAAAAAAAATATATATATAATGAAATTTTTAACTGATAGTTATTGCAATTTGTATAAAAATTTGCAGATTATAATAAAGAATAATATGCTATTGTATAGTTTATATAGTTAGGAACATGAAAAAATATTAAAAATTTAATTTAAGTTTCCTGAATTTTGAAGGATGAATTAATTATTCATTAAAGAATAATTTAATATGTAATTCTGATCACATAGTTATATGTAATAAAATATTATTCTATTAATATTAATAATATACAATTACTTCCTTTACTAAATTTTAATTCCTGATACTATACCATATGGTACAATAAGTACAATATATACATCCAAAAATATGCCCAAATTCTCAAATCCAAATCCATAATTTTAATATTATAGCTGCGTAAGAATATTTGATTGAAATGCTATAGATTAGGGATGGCCAACACGTCGATCGCGATCGACCGGTCGATCCCAAACCAATTTTTGGTCTATCAATCGGTTGGAGATGATGCAAATAGTTAGAGATGATTCAGTGTTAACGGCTTATTCAATCTTATTAATTCACATCATTTTGATGTGTCTTCTTTTCCTCTTAAAAAGGATTCATATCTATTGTTCTGAAAAATTAAGGTCACATTTTTTAATAAAAAAAATAGGTTGGATGAAAGCATATCTCTAAAAACTAATGTAATCTTAATCTTACATACCAAAAAATTTGAGGAAGATTTTAGGAATAGCCGAATCATAAATAGTAATCCAAATTACCAAATGTAGCAAATATTTGAACATACGTTTCATCTGAATAAGCAATTTCATTTATATGGAAGACTAGATATCCTTCCTTTACTCAAGATTTATTAGTATTCTCTCGGTTTGGATTTGGCAAAATTATGAATGCTTAATTGAAAACATGCAGCCTTCATTTTAAATTTAATATATGTTTTTGTGTAATTTTACCGTTGTAACTTATATGTGTATTGAATGTGTTTAATATCAATATTTTATAAGGTCGATCACGACACATTTTATAAAAAATTAGTCGATCTTACATATAATGAAGTTGGCCACCCCTGCTATTGATAGATTGAGGTTCGATTAAAAGGCATAAGAAAAATGAAATAAAAATTAGTTATTTTGTTTTTTTTTCTATTATTTAATTCTGTTTGTTTTTCAGCAAGTGTAATTTTCCTAAATTTTTTTTTGACATATTTATAAAAAACTAAACGGATTTAATAAAAGACGAAAATAATAAAAACTTAAAACCTGTTGAATTCATCTAAAAAAAAAATTAATTTGTACAAAATTAGACCTGAAATAAAAAAAAAAGTACCTACTTAAAAGAAAAATATAATGGTCGCCAAAAAAAGAAATATAAATGACACATAAAATTTTCTTATCTTTAAAGAATATTCTCTTGTCTTTTAATCAAGATTGGAATAATAAATGAATAGGTTTAATGGTTTTTCTAATCTGTTTTAAAGTTATTTTTATTTGTTCTATATATATTTTTATTTTAACGTTCGTTTCAGGTGTGTAGAATAATTTCTAGCCATTAAAATGTAGTAAAATGTCTTTGTTTCTGTTTTTAGACTTAAAAAAATCTTTTTTTATTTATTTTTTTTGCTTAATTTGTTTTATTTTTAAATTAAAAATTTTTTTTCCACTGGTTTTCTTTTCTTCAAGGACATTATCGTGTAATTAATTTTAGATGTATAAATTATAATGATGTTTTCTTTGCGGCTTATTTAAGAATTTAAGATATTTTCACATAATAAAAATACTTTCATTGAAAGTTTAATGAGAAGAAAAATTATAAGTTACAAGTTGATAAATAATATATACCACTTCTCAATTGCGTGGCACAAAAGCGATAATAAAATTAGAACTATATTTAAAACAACTTAACTTAGAATCATTTTTAAGTTTCTGATGTAATTAATAAAAGTAAGATAATATTCAAATTTTAAATTCATATATAATCTAAAATTCAAATGTTGATAATGATATATTAGTAATAGTGTTTGCAAATACCCGGAAATAAAAGTACCCGGGTACTCGAGTTGTAATATTTCAAAGTTTTCGGGTAGCCCGGGTTACCCGGGTATTAAGAAATATTACAAAAAAAACTGGAAAAAAACCCATTAATAATTTAAATTTTTTGTTTATTAAGAAAATAATATTTTATAAAAATTAAAGCATTTAATGTATCTGGGCTCATTTTATTTCTTAATTTACTACAAAATATTCCAGCAATGGAAAAAACACGCTACGAGTGTTTCAGTGGATGTTAATTTCTCAAAGTAATTCCAGACTCGAGACATTTTACAAGATGCAAAGACAAAAAATTCAATCGAGCGCACAACATCAATTTGTATAATTTTTCTTCACTTACGATTTTTAATTTCACTTCCTCAGCTCAGCAGTATTTTGATTAATCAAAAGCACAAAGAATATTTTTTTCAGAAAAACACATTCTATTTTTTTTTTCTATGTTTTTGAAATAAAAATAATTCAATTAAGCACCCAGTAAATATTTTATAGGTTAAAACCCAGTTAATATTAGGTTAGAGAAACCCAGTGATTACCTGATATTGGCACCGGGTAGTCTATGAAAATTTTTCATACATGCGTTCGCTTCTAGCAGGTATCATTACCTGATCATACAATAAAAAAGAAACGAAACGAAAAGAAATAAAAGTAAATTAAATTAGTGGCTTCTCCACAAATATGGTTTTTTTAAATATAAGGGCTTCTTCCTGAAAGATTTCTTAAAATTTTCTCAAATTCTTTCTAAAAATAATAAAAAGCTAAAATTGTTTTTATTAGTTTTATTTATAATATATTCTATCTCTTGTAATATAACAAAAATAAAAAAAAAACTAAAAATTAATAAAATAAATGTTGATTTATAAAAAAGCAAAATTTTATTTACAATACTTTATTGAAATTTGAAATTTTTTTTATTTGTTAAGTTTAATTAAAAATGCATTTTTTTTTATTAATTTTTTTTTTACTTGTTAAGTACTTTAATTAAAAATTAATTTTTTTTTTATAAATTTTTTTAATAATTTTTAATTTTTTATTTTAAAAACGCATGTATCTTTCTCAATTTTAACAACAAGACGCGTTCATTAAAATTTCAAAGGAACTGATAAGATTTGAACAAAATTTCAAAATTTTTTTGTTTTTAATTGTGGAATGAGGATAAAGGGAAACCAATATATAGACAAACCTAGTAAAAACGGCCAAAACACAACCGATTAAATATCCTGGTGAACAAATATTTACTGGGCATTAATTTATTTCGGACACGGCCAACTTATAAAACATGTAACATGTAACATGTAAATCAATATTTCAAATTTTCGAATGCGAAATTATTTTTTAAGCTCGCCTATAACTGTGCAATTTGGTTTTGAAATTTGCTGTTTGAATTTCAAAACTTTGATACCCGGATACCCGATGTTACTACCCGGGTTTTGTAATACCCGAAATAATGGTCAAATTTGCGGGTACCCGACACCCGGGTACCCGGGTTGAAAACACTAATTAGTAAAAATATAATTTTTCTTCATTAGATGCATGATTGGAAAATTCAATTAAAAATTCCGAAAATAATATGAATAAAAAAAATTATGAGTTTATTTTATTTTGTTTTATTTTCAATTATAATATTATGAATGTATTTTGTGACAAAAATGTTTTTATTTTCAGCATCAGTGAATTGTAAATTGCATGAAAACAAGTATAAACGAAAATATTAATTAAATCTATATTCTAATCGCTTATTAAAATATTGTTAATGAATTAATATGTAATTTAGTCATCATTGTGTTTTAATGGAAAAAATTGTTTTTGCAAAATGTTTAGGTCTAGAAGAAGAAAATCATCTAAAAGGAAGAAAATATTCAGTCATTCATTTTTATACTTAATATGTATATTTATAGTTAAGCTTGATTAACCCGTTCTAAAATTCCCATTTATGAATTTATGTTTGTCAAAGGATTTAGGAATATTACATCTTTGAAATTGAATTTAAAATTTTAATATGGGTAACAATGCAATATGATCCAAGATCATCTAACCAAGATAATAAAATAATCCAAGACACCAAAAATGTAAAGCTTAATTTACAGAAGTGAATTTAATAAGCAAATATTTAATTTATACTGCTAAGATAGACAATCGATGAGATACATCGTTAAAAAAAAAAATTAAATTTAAAACATTTTATAACCAAAACATTAGAATTTATATTCCGATTCTTTTATAACTTGAAAAAGAAAAAATCGATTATATGCATGCATAATTTAGTCTTCATAAATTCTTATTATGTACACAATTTTATTTGTGCGTTTCTTTCATTAAAATCTTGCAATTAATATATGACCCAATTCCGCGAACTAATTTTGCCGAACTTTTGCACAGACCTTTATTTGTGATGACAATACAATATTCCATCAACTTCAGCCCATCGATAATACAATTTCATCGTTAACTTAATTTTATTTTAAACTACATTACCGATAATTTAAAATTAACGGAATTTTGAACTTTATATCAGAATTTCAGAATAATTGGTTCGGAGGAAGTGAGTCAAAAGTTAATTGCAAGTTCAAAACGTTCATCTCTTTTGTAATCCAATCTTTGGTTATTTAAGGAACAGACCAATATTCGTTTTATGAGAACCGCACGATTTTAATGTTTAGCTAAATATATGCATGTCAACAAATTTCCTTACATAAAAAAAATATTTTCTGTGATTCACTCATTATACTGAGTTTTATGTTTTACTTTTTAGTACATGTTTAAATAATGAAATCGTGTAACTTAATTTTTTTTTTTATTTATTATCACTTATGTATTCTATCTACGTTTTTCCACCATAATATCTGTTTGAAATTATTCAAAATAACGACACTTATTATATAGATAAAGTATAATGTCAGAATTATTTTCTTTAAAACTATTAATGAAGTTGTATTCTGGATAAAAGATAAACTTTGAATATCTCTTTAATTACTTATTTCTCAAGCTTGTGAAAAAAAATAAAATAATAAAGTTTTTAAACAAAGATTTTCCGGTATACATTTTTCCCAAAATATGCAATTAAGATTTTTTTATCTGAACTTTCCTTTTAAAACTATACAAATAAAAAATAAAAATAAAAAGAAGAAATCAGGAAGGATGAAATCTAATTGGAAAACTTAAGGTTTTTTTCTATCACTTTTATAAGTTTTTATTTTGTTTTAAAAATATTTTGCTTAAAAATTTAAAAGCTTTATTTCAGAAAATTTACTAAAATAAGGAAATGAATAAAATTTTAATTAAATTTTTCTTCCATTTCTTTATGTAGTTGGAATTTTGTGAAAATTATTTAAAAAATAATCTGAATCTAAATTAAAATAAAATCATAATACCTCGTTCATAATGAAAAAAAAAAAAAGTGCAAATACCTGTCTAAAGCAAAACTGTATATAAATAGTAGTTCTGGAAGAATTATATTTTATTTTATTTTTATTATTCAAGAATGAGGGCAGTCTTTTATTACACATAATACACTATAAAAATTGTATACACGAAAATATTTATTAAAATAATAAATTAACACATAAATTGAAATATCTTGTGTGCAAAGTTAGGTAGGTTTCTTAGTTAGTCGTAAAACACATCCACTTTCCGTATTTTTTATTCACTTGTATGCTAACAAATATGGACCTTTATTAATATAAAAAGTGTATGACACTCCATCGATCGTCAGTAAGTTTCGTACAAACTTTCATCTACTGTTTTATAATCGTTATTTAACTTTGTTATTGCGTGCTTTTGTACGCCACAACACAAAAGGAACCTATAAGGTAAAGGTTGTATTTCTAACTTGAGTAGTTGCGGCTCTGTTTTGTTTAGTTTTAATCAATCACCCTTTTCTTCTATTTATTTATTTTTTTCTGTTTAAAAAACGCCCAACTTATGGAACCTTTCTGAATATGATATTATATTTAAACGTTTTTCAATATTCACTTAGTCTTCGAAATTTATTTGCTGAGAAATCGCTTTTGCGGTCTCTGTTTGAAATTTAAACAATTGTTTTACTATTTTTTATACTATACTTTTCTGTGAAAATATCGCAGCAAAAATAAAAGACTTAAGTTTACTTTTATACTTATTCGCATCTCCAAAAGCAGAATAAAAAGATGATTCAGAATTTACTGAATATAAAAAAAAGGTTCAAAATTATTAAGTTTATTTGAAATCCAAACAATAGTACAATAATTTTCTTTCTAAGCTTTTAACTTTAAAAATCACAATAAAAAAAAACAGATCTATGATTTAGCCTTTGAGATTTTGAAGTTTTAAAACATTTGTTGTCTTTAATAAAAATTAATCTTATCACAATTTCTAAGCTTGAAAACTTTTCCAAATTGAATGTAAATTTATTATAAAGTGCCTTAAATAAATCATTCAATTTACAAACAATAATGAAGTTTTGTGAAATTTTGAATAAAAAAATTTTATTAAGAAAGTTTGCACTTAATGAACAAGGAAAATTCATTTTAAATGAAATTAAAAACGTAGAATAGTTTACAGATTTTTTATGAACAAATTTCATTTTGAAAAATTTAATTGTAATATAAAACACCGAATTAAGGATGAATATCGTAATAATTGAAGTCTGCGTTAAGTTTATTAAAATATAAATTTGTTTATGTTTTTATGTACCTAAAACGTGCGTTCGAATAACATTATTATTTTTAATTTTTCTATTCAAAAGAACTGAAAAACGTATATGAAAACAATATGAAATATATACGGCTATGCCGGGAATAAAAACAGTTCTTATTATCGCCTTCTTATAAAATAAGAATAACTATAGTTTACTTTTAAATTTTGTGTTCCTTAAAGAAAATTTTCATAAGAATTCTTTTTTTTTGTATATATAAAATATCATCCTACATAAATTTTCATGTAACTAAGAATTTCTATGTTCTTCTATGTGGTTCACGTTTTCCATTATTGTCATGTTAAAAATTAAAAATCTTGATATAAAGTTCAAACTTTTTTGAATAACATTAAAAACTTTGTTGTTAGTTAAATTTGGTTAAATCAAGAAGGTACAAAATAAATTACCATAAAATTTCTAAATAGATATATATAGACGAATAATTTAAATCAATTTGTAAAATTAAAAACATTTTTTACTTTCCTGGATTTTAAAACATTTCATTCATTTTATAATGTCGAATCAGAAAATGTATACACAATTAATGAACTGTTTTTGTATTCTTTAAAAAGTTGCAAAAATTTAGAAATTTGAACTTAATTTAGTTTCTACTTTTAAATGTTGTATAAAATGATTGAGGAATTTTTAGGAATTAAAGAAGTAGGTACTTAAAATGTATGTACAGAAATTTATCTGAAAACTATAAACATATAATTGAAAACAAATTGTTAATTAGTTCAATTTAATTACCTTACGCTACTCAAATAGAGAGAACAGACAAAAAATCTAAAATGTTTGTTATAAAAATATGTTTCCTTAATTAAGAAAAACAAAATTCTTTTGCAAACTTTCAGTAATATCATTCAATTTTGAATAATGTAATTCATGATATTTCTACAAATTCTTATAATAATTTTGCTGTGTGACATTTGGATTAATTTATAATGTTTCTGTCTTCTTTGCTAACAAAATCTTGAAAGCTCATTAAATGCGCATTGTGAAAAATTACTTAACTTGTGTGGGCCGTTATGGAGTAGCTGTATTGTCATTACCGTACAATGTGTTCAATTGTTCGATTCCCACTTTAAACTAGAATTCGTGTGAATTTTTCAGTTGTGCCCTTGATTTATGTAAGTGTTTGTGTTGGTGTTAAGTATTTATTCACTATAAGAACTCTTTTACCCAACATGCCCTGTTTCCGGTTTTTAAACCTTATTATCAAATTCTATTTCCAAAAAATTTTATGATACAGATTTCTATTTTTACTTAAAACAAATTGAGAATAGGATTTTCGAACAAATATCGATAATATGCCCAGAACATAATTATTATTCTACTGATATCATATTATTCGAAATTAAAAATTGAATTGAACTAATTTTTAGAATAATTGTTATTTGACCAAATGATTAAGTACAAATAAAAACGTCAAATTAGCATTCCTTGTTATTTTCAATGGGAAAAAATAAAAACTTTTCTGAATTTAAATTATAAATAAACAAAAAAAAAATGTTTATAAACATAATTTTTGACGACGAATTATTATTAAAAATTTTGCTTAGGCATATTTAAAATAAAAAATTATAAAATTCAATTCTACAAAATTTAATTAAAACAAATATTTTCTTGCATTATTTCTTAAATTTTTACGAATTATTTTGATATTTTGATAAATTTAAAAAAAAAAAACGAAATAACATTCAATATCACTTAGTTAATTGTGTGGTACAGTAAGTCCTTTTCCATAGTATCATAATAGTGATGAAATAAACTATAATAATGATAAGATTATCATTGTTGGTTCAAAAGGACTTAAATTTGTTTGCATGAAATGCAGATTGGGAAATGTAACATTTCAAAAGTCTTTGTTAATTTTTAAGATTTTGAAGTGTGAACTTGAAAAGTCCGATAAAAACTCATTCCACAAAATAATCGAAAAATTTGAATGCTTCTACCGGAAATGGAATGTCCTTCTAAAAAATCATTTTATTATTTTTTTCGTTTGAGCCAGGTTCGTTGCTATAGGATTTTTTAAAACAGCATATTTGCATACTTAACTATATAATTTCTGTTCAATTAAGTTCGTCGCTTTACCTAGACCTAGATAGAAAGTTATACGCAGCTATATTAAAACACCAAGCTACGAACTAATTTTTCTCTGATATATTTTAATTGTGATTATAATCGATATTTAGTGTTCAACAAAATTAATCACACTTCATAATAAAACATATAGTATCTGTTAGTTACAACAGGAAAAACAAACATAAAAAAAAAATTGTTTTACAAATTTGCAAAACCATCAGATTTTTTACAAGTCATATAAATGTCTTATTTAATTGACTCATAAAAGAAATATAATTAAATAATAAAAAGGTTAAAACCTTTATTTTATTTTCTCTATAGTTTTTTTTTTCTTTCTTGTTTTGTTTATATTCTTTAGTGACTACCTAAATAATTTTCTTTTTATTTTCATTTATTATTATTATAATTTTTTTTTTTCCAAAATATACTCCTTGTAAATATTTTTGTAACAAAAATGGAACTAAAAACATTAAACAGATGTGCCCAAAAAAAAAAAAAAGAAGAAATGAATGAAAACTTTTCATATTCTCATAAAGTTCATAAAGAACTAAAAATGGCCAACATCAACAATAAGGTTTCAAGGCGGAAAGAAAGTAAATTTTACCCATATTTATGAACAAATTACACAAATAAAAAAAAAAAAAAAAAAAACAGTATATTTTATGTAGAAAAAAAAAAGTCATTCTTCCACTAAATTAAGATTGATAGTATTACAAAATGTACTTAAGAGTATGACATAAAAAAATAGAATAAATTTTTTCGCCCTTTTCTATCACAGTTTTGTTCTTCTTTCCTTTCAAAAGTATTTTATAATAGAAAAAAAAAATATACAATTCTATAGATAAATATACAATAATATACATAAATACAATTATATACATGTAATATATATGTACAGTATGTATATGTAAAATAATAATGTATTTTGTATTTGGTTCTCTCTGTACATTATTATTATTTTTATACAATAATGAAATATTAAACAAAGTAATTTTTAAATTTTAAATAAAATTATTTATTATATGTAACAGTGATGTTAAAGTATTTAATTACATCCTATAATTAGAAGTGGCCAACGTCAATAGGTATGATGAAAATTTCATGTACATATAAAATATATTATTTACAGTCAAAATATACGTGCAAAAGTAAGTTTGTACATACAAAAATATTTATATAAGTTTACATTTTTACCAACTATTATAGATAAAATATTTTTTGGGTGAATTCGAAAAATAAAAAAAAACGAACTTATTGACATTTAGTTCTAAAGATAATATATGGCACATTCAAGTTTGGATATTATATTTGTAAACTTAATCGACTGTTTTATGACCTACTAAAACATTTGTGCAGTTTAAGTTAAAATATTTTGATAACATCAATTTTATGAATTAGGCATAAATTCAAGAGTTTAACCTTAATTTTATTTTAATTGAATCCTTTATCATATCTTGGTCTCATTGTTGATTGCTTGATTGATTGTTCCGGAATTTTAGAAGAAGGAAATTCGACTCTTAGTCGATAACAATGCATTATAACTCGATCGAATGTACTACTTATAATTAACTTTTTAAAGGAATTTCAATTTCCCACATATAAAAAATTTATAATAAAAACTTTATTTTTATGGTTTGTCTTTTTGTTTTAAATTTTGTCTTTCTAGTCATTATGTACGTATACACATTTTTTATGGAATAAATCATCATTATAGTTTTTTAATAGCAAAAATAAACTGTCATTATTATTATTTATATATATAGTTTTTGACTGTTTGTATAATACTATAGACTATAGAGTCTGAAAAGACTGATTTTGGACAAGAAAGCAAATATAGTTAGTTTCGTATTAAGGGTTAATTTTTTTTTTATAATTGTTGAGTTAGTTATGTTTTGACCCCTATTTAAATGATAATAAATTCGTAACCGCATACTAAATAATGAAATCCTTAATTTTGGTACATACATATATACATATATATATATTTTTTTTTAATCTAAATTTATTTCTATGCAAATGTTTATTAGATCCTTTTTTTTTGGTTGGAAATATGTGTGTATATTGTGTATATAAAGTAAAGTACTTTAGAATTTTAGATATATTGTATTATGTATATATATTTTTTCTAGGATGTCGTCTATTCATTTAAAAATATTTTCGTTTTACATAAATATATACAAGTATATAGAATTTGTTTTCAACTTTTTTTTGCAAACACTGGCATTTATGAAGACAGATAAATTTTGACTTAATTTTTTTTTTTTTTATTTAAAAAGTATTATTTTTTATTTCTATCAAAAGAGCGAAATCATTGAATAAACACAAAATAAATTAATATTTTTTTACTCCTTCCAGTCAAAGTAATCATTTTTCCTTTCTAAATATTGAAATAATGTACATTGAAAGTTAAGTAAATAAAAATATTGTGTACATGAACAAGCTTTTTGATTTTTATAGATAAAAGAATGAATACAAGCGCAATACAAAATGAAAAATTAACTTTAAATCGGATTCTAAAGTCAAAATTAAGAAAATTTATAGTTAAATTGATTTGAATTGGACAACAATTTTCATTGAAAAAATGAAAACATGAGGGTTTTTAAATGTCATTACCTATCCTGAATGCATGTGTGATAAAAATATTGATTAATTTGGTTAATAATTAATTTATTAGAAATTTTTTTAGAAATAAGTTAAACCGTCATATTGGAATTCCATTAAATTTTTTCAATTAAATAAATTCTTCATAAACAATCAAAATGAAATAATTTTACTTTTTGAATAATTTTAATCTTAGATAATGATAAATTATGTCCTTCATTTGGTTTTCCACTGACCGCTAAAAGGCAATATTATTTATTTGGAAAAACTATTATATGGTAATCATAAAGAATTCGTAATTTTTAAAAATCTTTATTTTAATTTATTTTACAAAAAAATTGAATAAAAAATATGAAATAAAACTTGGAAAAAAAAATAAAAAATTCAAATACATCAGTTTTATTTGTTTTTTGATCTTATCAGAAGTGGACGCATTTTATGAATTAATATTTTTTTTTTTTTTTTAGTTTATAAAATATTAAAATATGTCTGTTTGTTTAATTTAAAGAGATTTTGTGGAATATAATTTTGTATATAAACTTATGTTTCCAAATATTTAAGTTACATTAAAAATTTATTGCAATTAAGGAGAATTTAATAAAAAATCTGGACTGGATGTAGAATTTATATCTTAAGTATGTCATTGAATTTCTGTTCATATTAAATATTGGTGAAGCATAAATAGTAAGCCTGTTTGGAAAATTGTTTCATATTTAAATGAAAGTAATATTCAAATTTGAATGTTTTTTTAATTTATATTTTAAGAGTTGCTATCGTCTTAATGTTTAGTTACAGATAGTTTAAGGCATCCAGCTCGCTTTATCCACCATTGTTATCTCTATTGAAATTTCTACACAAACAATAGCTTTTATTTACTATTTCATTTTGGTATAAAATAAAAAAAAGCAAACAATACATATAACATAATATTATTTTTTAGATTTTTTATTATACGAACCCCTGCACATTATCTTATAAATGTTTTCGTGAATAAAAGACTAATACGATGACTTAATTATTTACGGTGCGGTTCTAGTAAACTCAGAAAAAGCTTAATTAAGGAATAAAAGTTGATCAAAAAATAAAGTCAATTGAAGAGTTTCAATTTTCCCTAAAAACGATTTTATTTATTCTTATTTTTTTGCTTTTTAATTTTTTTTCCGGATCGTATTTATTTCAGATGCTCGTTGGTACAAAGATTTACACCATATATCTTAATTTTTCTTTTTTGATGAAACTTTAAACTCTTTAAAGCATTTTAAGATAACTTTTTCAAACAATTTTACATTATTCGTCTTCGAGCGTGCTTAGAATTATCAAATATAACATAAATCGCAAATAAAGAGTTATATTATTCATTTTATTTGTGTATATTGAAAAAAAGATTAAATCCAAGCCTATACTGGCTTTCTAATTAGGGACTAAATAGTACACTATACTTTTAGAATATAACAAAAAATAAATTCGTAGAACTGTAAACTACACAAAGTACATCTAGCTATTAACCAGAAAAATTTCAAATTATAATTAAACTAATAACATAACATAACATCTGACTCTAAAATCAAAGGACAACCAGTAATGAAAAATCAATTCAATCAATAGGTCAATTATAATAGATCCTTTAAATTGCTTGGCTGAAGATACTAAGTTTTAGTATTAAGAAATAACACAGCTGTTTTTACTTTTTTTTTTATTAATTTATTTTATACACATTTGAATCTTTATTTTATACATATTAATAGCCCATTTTATCATTATTTTTTAATTTTTACAAATTTTCAGATTTTTGTATTTTATTTTTCTAGGTTTTTTTTTTTTTTTGAATTTTTGGTTTTATTTTTCTTGTGTTGGTATAGAATTTAAATTTTAAACATACAAAATATTTTTAAATTTTTTTTTTTAAAGTTAACATTAATATTTTAACCTAATCTCTTAAATTTTATTTATAATTTATCTAATATAATTTTTATTACATTTAATTAAAAAATTTAATTCAATTCTTTTTTTTTTTACTCTTGGATATGGTACTAACTCGATTAGTACCGTATGAAAGTAAAAGGAAAATTTCCGGTTCAAAGTCCCCATGTTCTTGTACAGTTTTTAAGTTAAAAAGTTCATAAAATGCAAAGTGAAATTCGGGTTCGAAGTTCGGCGGAGCTTAATTTATTTCTTTATTCGGCATTGTTATTATATTTTTTTAAAGCTTATTTTTCAAGCTCATTTAATCATCATTTTTTTTTTAAGTTTTTGAGCTAGCCAAAGTAACTGATTCATATGTATTTGCCAAGCGCCTCATTATGTTCACTAAAAGCATAATAATTGTCAACAAATTCTCGTATGTATACATTTTTTAACTGTAAGTTCTGCAAATAAATACTTTGTCCTAAATTATTTCGAAATACAAAGTTTTGAAGAGAATACAAAATAAAATGTATAATATTTAAGATTTATTTATATTTTCAAGGCTTGGCTTTAAATTATACATACTTATTATTTTGCTAAGGAAATTAGAAATATATTTTTAGTAAATATCAAATAATCAAAACTGCAATTTAACTATTCGATTCGGTTTTTAAATTTTTATTTTTCTAATATATTACCAAAAGCCACCATGCAATTTCTTTTCTTTTTTTTTTATTTTCATTATTTTTTAATTTTCAAAAATGTTTGCCCATCATTTCTTTCATTCATCATCGCTTGCATATCTAGATTTAAAATATTTTTATTTTCCAACAAAAAAATTATGTTTTTCAAATTGAATTTTATCTAATTTTAAATTCATTCATTTAATTACTTTTACATTTTACATTTTATTATTTAATTTAATCAATAAGCCTAGTTTTTGTGTGTGAAAATTAAGTTATATTTATATATACTTATTTATAGGGATAAGTATTTATGTAGTTATGTGTGCTTTGTATGTATATATATATATTATTTAGAAATAATTATTTTATTATTATTTACAAAATATGAATAAATATAAAATACGATATTTATAATAATTTTAGTTTCACAGGTAGATATAGGACACAGGTAAATTAGGTGTATAAAATAGATAAAATTAAACGTTTTAATTTTAAAATTCATATAATACGATTTTTAATGTTATAATTCTTTGTGTGTTTTAAATTGGAATTTTTTTAATATCATCTGATAGTTTTCTAATGAATCAAAAAATTTAATAAATTTGACTTATTTTCAAGATTACAATTAGGTATATTTATTTTTATTTATATAGGTTAACTAACTAGGTAAATATTTATGTATTGTAATTTTTAAATCAATACTTTTTGAATTAACTTCAAAAAATAAATTATCCGCAAAATAGAATTATGCAATTTATTTAAAATCCTTTTTTTTTATATTCTATCGCATAAAACATAATGAACAAGCTCGTAAAATATGTTTCTTTTTACGTTAATATTGTTCTCAACTCAAGTTAAATATCTGTTAATTAATTTAAAAAAAAAAAAAAATTTTGCAGCATTATTATTCTTATAACAAAATATGGTATTATGAAATTTAATTAATCAATGTCTATTCAATTCAAAATATATAAAAACATAATTGAGAACAATTCATTAGTACTGTGTATAAAACACAAAATTCCCGCCGCTAAAATAATAATTAAATAATGTACAAATAATTTATTCAATCATCCATATTAATTAAAATTCGATGAAACAAAATATACTTTAGGAGACGTATAAATAATTTATAATGTCAACAATTTAGTTTCAGTTTTTTTTTTATAGGACTATCATTATTTACTTAAATTAATAAAAATAATAAATATTTCTTTTTATTAAATTATGATTTATTTAGGAATAAAATTAATTTATTCAAATCTTGATTCGAGTTTGATAATGAAATCGAGTTTAATAATGAGATCAATAATTGAGTCTCGAACCAGCTGTTGAGAAACTGTTGAGAAATAATGTTCTAGAATGCTTAAGACTTGGCTTAAATGATAATCGTGAAAAAAAACTTAATTTTCAACAAGTGAATTTTACTGAACTGTTTATATTTTGAGCTTATTTC
>OZ023273.1:25939063-26007722 GCA_964007475.1 Hybos culiciformis | reverse complement strand
TAACGATTTAGTACATAGTTTAATTAAGAGAATGGTCACTTTTTCTTGTCTACAATATATTTTTATGATTTGAATTAAGGGTGAGCTGACAACAAATTTGAGATTTACAAATATATTACATAAAAATACTCGTACACAAAAAAATCTCACAACTCAAGGTATGAATATTAGTTTTTACCTATATAGTTTTTATCATACTCATTTGCAATACTTTTTTTCAACTCATTTTATTTAACATTAAATGTTTTTATCTAGAATCAATTGATTTCAACTTACATAGCACATGTAAACTTATTTGACTTGAAGCTGTTTGGCCAACTCCGTTGTTTGCTGTGCACACATAAGTACCACCTTTGTGTCTATCCATATTTTCAATAATATAAACTGGTGCAGTAAAGCTATCCTCACCTGAAATTTGAAATTTATACGTTTTAAATAAAAAAAAAATTTACAGAAACATCGGATTTCCACTGATTGCTGTTAGAAATCAATTTATGATGTACAATTTATGTAATAGTACACAAAAATCTATAGAAATATAAAAATTATTAAAACTTATATTTTCTTCTGAATCATATCTATTTCTTTAAATATTTTTTTTACAGAGAAAGTAATGTGATACAGTGTTATTGGCCTTAAAATCATAATAAATTACGATATATTTAATAACATATCACACAATAAAAATTTATTCAAGCTACTAAAAGTATCATAAAATAGATTGGTATATGAATTTCAAATACCTAGATTTCATATAATTAAAGATGAATTCTCATAAATATTTAAAAAAAAAAAAACATCATAAACATAAATGAAAATTTTAAGTGCAATATTGAAAACATATTTCACTTTAACATCATAAAATTATTTTTTTGAGACCAAAAACAAATTCAAAAAAGTGAATAATAAATCTGAAAAAACAATTTTTTTATGTATGTAGTAAACATAGTACGAACATATGTAAATACATAGGTTAATATTATTTATTTAATATACCTATGCTATATATTAAAAAGTAAAATTACCATTTGGTAAAATATTATTTTTTCTGGTCCATGTTATATTTGGAGTTGGATTTCCACTAGCAGAACATTCTAACCGAACTGGTGAACCTTTTTTAACTTGTAAATGACCACCAGATGTAACATGATGAATTTTTGGAGGAACTGAAAATAAAATAATAATTCCAATTAGAAAATATAATATATATGTATATTAAAAATTTTTTTAAATTCTGAGGAATATTATTCAATTTCAATTTTAAAATGAAATATAAATTATTGTGAAAACATAATTATTATAATATTCTATTAAAAGATGAAATATGTATAGAATAACCAAATAATATGTATAGCCAATGTTATTTCTATATAATGGAATATAAAAAAAAACTAACGGACGTCAAATAATCAAAATGAAATTTTCAATACTATACGGCGGATGGCTATGTAGTAAATTTGTCGAGTAATTCTTTTAGCATTTAGGATTATAGAATAATATACAAAAAAAAATATTTAGCACTTAAACATTGCTATTATTAATGGCAAAGGTATTTCCAATTTTTTTAACCACAAAAAATTTGCACAAAAAATATCTTATATCATTTTTGCCTAATACCTAAATATTTTCAGGTAAGTACTTTTGCATTAAATTCGCTTTATAGTTTCATAGATTCATAGAAATCATAAAAAAATATTTATTTTATGATTTTATTTCCCGGAAATTTCTTTTTGAACTAACTAGTCGATGGAAAAAGTTGAAATTATATTCAAAATATGCGTTATAAAGTGTGGATGACAAAATAGCATTATCGAATCATTCATTTAAGAGCAATTTTGAAAATAATAATTGACTTTCTTTTACATTTTTTTTACTTTTTTTAGTTAATTAAATAAAAAATTACCATTTTCTATTCAGCGGTGGAGAATACAAAAACGATCATTTTGAGCCCTCTTCGACCTAATAAAAGTTATTGAAGTTATAATTTTTTGTTCGATAAAAACAAACTACGGCGAATTATGACTATAATAAATTGATTTCAAACAAGTTTTAGATTTGGATAGTGGTCTTTGGAAGTTCTAATCAGAATATATTTCCTTTATATATTTGATTTAATAATGAATAACGCAGATTTTATGTAAAAAGTACACGATTCATTTCCTTCAAAATATATTTTTCCTTATTAAAACACAAAACAAAATAAATAAAACTTAAGGAATTTCTAAAAATTTCATCAAATATATAAAAATATCAGTGACGTCTTCAAATTTTGATTGGTACGTATTTAAGAACTTAAAGGATTATTGTTGATTTCAAAAGAAAATAAAAATTCAATCAACATTCGGAGCGCTCAGTTTCATATCAATTTGTTTCATAATCATTAAAGCATAAGAGCATTTAGAAAGAAAAATATTGTTAAGCAATAATTCTATTATGTAGAGTTACGTAACTCAAACTCTTCTTTTTTTTTTTCAAACTTTATGAATAAGTGACAAAGTCGATAATAAATAGAATTTTCTTGTGTAAATTTTCTCACACTTATAGAAAATTTAATATTCTGTAGAAGACATGAAATTTATTTATGCATAAAGGATATGAAAATATAAAAAAGGACAATTTAAAAAAAGAAAAATAATAAAATAAAATAAAAAATTAAAAAATCAAAAATACACTTTCTTAAATTTTATGCAGATGAAAATAATAAATTCATAAAATAATTTTGAAAGGAATCACATATTTGAATGAAAGAAATAAAAATATGCAAATGAAGTTTAATTTACGTCTTATTTAGTGAGACATGTCATATAAAATTGAGTTCACTTTATTTACATTCTTGTATACATTTGCTATTTTTGAATTTTATTAATTGGAATTGAATTAAGTTAAGAGACAAATTATCTTAACGAAGAAGATTCCTTATGTATATTATATAAAATAAATAAGCAACACTTTCATATACTTAGATCTCTCTTTCTCTCTTAAAAATTAAATAGAAAATTCAATTTAAAAAGGATTGAATCCAATTTTCATTATTTTATTTTATGTATCTTTATGTATTTTTCTTCTATACAACTTGTTATACATATAAATATTTTTGTATATTTTAAGTATAGAAATATTTTCATGTTTGCAAAAAATTTATGCAGCTTCTGGTTTTTATGTTAAAATTCAATGTCTGGTTAAATTTTTTTCATAAAACTATATACATTTTTTTCTTTTTTCGTTTTTTTTAATTTTGAAATTTTGATAGATGGCACACATGAAATATGTTGTATGTTGTATACGGTATTTTACATTATAATGTTTCATGAATAAACATTTTTACACCAAATCATGTCCGGATAAAAAAGAAAGAACTTCATAATAAATTATATAATTTAAAAAAAAAACAACTGCATATTATGACCCCTAATGTGATTTTTAGTTATTAGAGCCTGATATTCTGGTATTATTAAATTAAAAATTTGTCATTCATATATATAAACTATACAGGATGATTTCATGATATCTTCGGTTAAAAAAAATAAACAAAATATTTCACATTTTTTAAATTTCTTATACAGCATAAATTGAA
Source organism: Hybos culiciformis (assembly GCA_964007475.1). Lineage (NCBI taxonomy): Eukaryota > Metazoa > Arthropoda > Insecta > Diptera > Hybotidae > Hybos > Hybos culiciformis. The sequence continues at coordinate 26,004,148 of OZ023273.1, read as the reverse complement.
CCTCAATGTCCTCAATGAATCAATTTTTGTTCCCCAACTTTTTTATGGGGATTAATGATTATTCTATCTTTTCTTTTATTACTTTATTCTTTAATTTTGTTTTTGGACACAGGATAACGCCTAATCATAATTTGAATTCCAGAAACCGTTTCTGATTTCCTTTTTGGATTTCTTTCTGAAATTCTTCAAACAAATTAGGTTTCCTTCAAAATAAATTGAATTTTTCAGTGTAGAGGCAATAGAAAATATTTTATTTCTTTTCAAAATCATTATTTGACATCAATAAATAACAAAATCTTTTAAATAGTTTCAAGTTTTGAAGAAAAAAAAAATCATAAAAAATTTATCTCCCTTTTTAATCCATTTTTAACATTTTTTTTTAACATAAAAATCAGGTTGTTGGTACATTATTTTTGAAGTTTATACTTCTTTAGCGACGATGGAAGAAATTTGGTAGAGGGTAAAAATTTATTTTCATATAAAATTTTTCTGAGAATCGTCATCATTTTTCTGAGAATCGACCGTCATCATTTTTCAAAAATTAAAAAAAAAAACAAACCATAATTGGGTTCGAACCTGGCACCTTCAGACTTATTAGTATGGTGTTCTATCCACTAAGCCATACGGCCATATAATTTTTGCTTTCTAAAATATAATAAAAAAATTCTAATAAACCATTCATTTTTTTGTTTTTATTTTATTGTAGGGGAATAAAAAATAATACTCAAAAAAAAAAATAAGAAAAGAATTAGAATACTCAAAAAACGAGTTTGAAAAATTAACTAACCAATCAAAAAATTAATCTCATTGCCATATAATGAGATTTAATATTATTTAGGAAAATAAATCAAAAATATTTTTTGTATTTGTTTAGAAAGCTAAACTCATATAGGCAATATGGCTTAGTATTATAGTAGAACATCACACTGTAAGTCTGAAGGTGCCTGGTTCGATTCCCAATGAGGATTTTTTTTTTTTTTAATAAAGAAACAAATCCTTTTAGTATTTTTGGAAAACGTTAAATATTCATATGATATATGATAAAAATTAAATTTTTGCACCACTTAACAATTCTTGAATTAAAATAAAAATATGATTTATAGTTTTTCATTAAAAAAAAGAAATTAAATAATCCTTTTCTTTGTGGGTCCCCAAAAAAAAATTCTCATGTGACAACGGAATTTATTGTCGATTTATTTATATATGTATAATAAAATAAGGGACTATGAAATAATTAAAAAGTAATAGTTAGCAATAGAAATATACATTTATTTTTTGATCCTATATTTTTTAATTTATAGCTTAAATATTATTTGCCAAATTCGATTCTAATTTCAATTTGATATTTTCGTCTATTTTTTATTTTGACATGCAGATTGTGAAAACTTCGGAATTTCACGCAGTTACGAATGATTAAATATAAAAATATAAAATATTGTTAACTTCATATTATTTAACGTCTCAAATTAATTATAGATTTAGCTAGACAAATAATATTATTTCCAGTCGATGATGAACTTTTACAGATAAGACTTATATAAACAAAATACAATAAAATAGATTTAAATGCCAAAATTTAATAAAATTATTTAACAATTGATTAATATGAACAAAAATTTAGTAAAATGTCTTAAAATTCGATTTATATGAACAAAATTTCGATTTATAATTCATAATGTTTAATTTAAATTAGTTATTCGAGCTGATTTTCCATCAAATAAAATAATTTTCGAAACATCTGGGAAATGTTTTTACACACTCTAGATTATTTTTTACAGAGATCATGTAACCACTAAAGTTATAAACATTATATCCTATAAAACAAATTTATAATATTGGACGCACTAAACTCGTTACAAACAACATAGGTATATTTTGGCATTGATAGTATAGATATCGATCAAGTAATTTATCATTATAGGTTTTCCCGGCTCAAAATATGCAAAAAAAAAAAATATTTTCAAAATAGGTAGCTCTGGTGAAATAAAGATTACCAGACCAAAAATTTTGGGTAGGAATTCATAATTATCGTACACTTTTTTAATTTCAAATATATGTCCAATATTACAAGCAAAAAAATTACATATTCTAACAATAAAAAAATTATGTTCCAAAAATTTTAAAAATTATTATGTTCAAAAAAATTTAAAAAAAATGTATTCATTGGGGAATCGAACCTGACACCTTCACTCTTATAGTCCGATGTTCTAGCCACTAAGCCATACGGCCATATAATTTTTGCTTTCTAAAATATAATAAAAAAATTCTAATAAACCATTCATTTTTTTGTTTTTATTTTATTGTAGGGGAATAAAAAATAATACTCAAAAAAAAAAATAAGAAAAGAATTAGAATACTCAAAAAACGAGTTTGAAAAATTAACTAACCAATCAAAAAATTAATCTCATTGCCATATAATGAGATTTAATATTATTTAGGAAAATAAATCAAAAATATTTTTTGTATTTGTTTAGAAAGCTAAACTCATATAGGCAATATGGCTTAGTATTATAGTAGAACATCACACTGTAAGTCTGAAGGTGCCTGGTTCGATTCCCAATGAGGATTTTTTTTTTTGAAGTTTATACTTCTTTAGCGACGATGGAAGAAATTTGGTAGAGGGTAAAAATTTATTTTCATATAAAATTTTTCTGAGAATCGTCATCATTTTTCTGAGAATCGACCGTCATCATTTTTCAAAAATTAAAAAAAAAAACAAACCATAATTGGGTTCGAACCTGGCACCTTCAGACTTATTAGTATGGTGTTCTATCCACTAAGCCATACGGCCATATAATTTTTGCTTTCTAAAATATAATAAAAAAATTCTAATAAACCATTCATTTTTTTGTTTTTATTTTATTGTAGGGGAATAAAAAATAATACTCAAAAAAAAAAATAAGAAAAGAATTAGAATACTCAAAAAACGAGTTTGAAAAATTAACTAACCAATCAAAAAATTAATCTCATTGCCATATAATGAGATTTAATATTATTTAGGAAAATAAATCAAAAATATTTTTTGTATTTGTTTAGAAAGCTAAACTCATATAGGCAATATGGCTTAGTATTATAGTAGAACATCACACTGTAAGTCTGAAGGTGCCTGGTTCGATTCCCAATGAGGATTTTTTTTTTTTTTAATAAAGAAACAAATCCTTTTAGTATTTTTGGAAAACGTTAAATATTCATATGATATATGATAAAAATTAAATTTTTGCACCACTTAACAATTCTTGAATTAAAATAAAAATATGATTTATAGTTTTTCATTAAAAAAAAGAAATTAAATAATCCTTTTCTTTGTGGGTCCCCAAAAAAAAATTCTCATGTGACAACGGAATTTATTGTCGATTTATTTATATATGTATAATAAAATAAGGGACTATGAAATAATTAAAAAGTAATAGTTAGCAATAGAAATATACATTTATTTTTTGATCCTATATTTTTTAATTTATAGCTTAAATATTATTTGCCAAATTCGATTCTAATTTCAATTTGATATTTTCGTCTATTTTTTATTTTGACATGCAGATTGTGAAAACTTCGGAATTTCACGCAGTTACGAATGATTAAATATAAAAATATAAAATATTGTTAACTTCATATTATTTAACGTCTCAAATTAATTATAGATTTAGCTAGACAAATAATATTATTTCCAGTCGATGATGAACTTTTACAGATAAGACTTATATAAACAAAATACAATAAAATAGATTTAAATGCCAAAATTTAATAAAATTATTTAACAATTGATTAATATGAACAAAAATTTAGTAAAATGTCTTAAAATTCGATTTATATGAACAAAATTTCGATTTATAATTCATAATGTTTAATTTAAATTAGTTATTCGAGCTGATTTTCCATCAAATAAAATAATTTTCGAAACATCTGGGAAATGTTTTTACACACTCTAGATTATTTTTTACAGAGATCATGTAACCACTAAAGTTATAAACATTATATCCTATAAAACAAATTTATAATATTGGACGCACTAAACTCGTTACAAACAACATAGGTATATTTTGGCATTGATAGTATAGATATCGATCAAGTAATTTATCATTATAGGTTTTCCCGGCTCAAAATATGCAAAAAAAAAAAATATTTTCAAAATAGGTAGCTCTGGTGAAATAAAGATTACCAGACCAAAAATTTTGGGTAGGAATTCATAATTATCGTACACTTTTTTAATTTCAAATATATGTCCAATATTACAAGCAAAAAAATTACATATTCTAACAATAAAAAAATTATGTTCCAAAAATTTTAAAAATTATTATGTTCAAAAAAATTTAAAAAAAATGTATTCATTGGGGAATCGAACCTGACACCTTCACTCTTATAGTCCGATGTTCTAGCCACTAAGCCATACGGCCATATAATTTTTGCTTTCTAAAATATAATAAAAAAATTCTAATAAACCATTCATTTTTTTGTTTTTATTTTATTGTAGGGGAATAAAAAATAATACTCAAAAAAAAAAATAAGAAAAGAATTAGAATACTCAAAAAACGAGTTTGAAAAATTAACTAACCAATCAAAAAATTAATCTCATTGCCATATAATGAGATTTAATATTATTTAGGAAAATAAATCAAAAATATTTTTTGTATTTGTTTAGAAAGCTAAACTCATATAGGCAATATGGCTTAGTATTATAGTAGAACATCACACTGTAAGTCTGAAGGTGCCTGGTTCGATTCCCAATGAGGATTTTTTTTTTTTTTAATAAAGAAACAAATCCTTTTAGTATTTTTGGAAAACGTTAAATATTCATATGATATATGATAAAAATTAAATTTTTGCACCACTTAACAATTCTTGAATTAAAATAAAAATATGATTTATAGTTTTTCATTAAAAAAAAGAAATTAAATAATCCTTTTCTTTGTGGGTCCCCAAAAAAAAATTCTCATGTGACAACGGAATTTATTGTCGATTTATTTATATATGTATAATAAAATAAGGGACTATGAAATAATTAAAAAGTAATAGTTAGCAATAGAAATATACATTTATTTTTTGATCCTATATTTTTTAATTTATAGCTTAAATATTATTTGCCAAATTCGATTCTAATTTCAATTTGATATTTTCGTCTATTTTTTATTTTGACATGCAGATTGTGAAAACTTCGGAATTTCACGCAGTTACGAATGATTAAATATAAAAATATAAAATATTGTTAACTTCATATTATTTAACGTCTCAAATTAATTATAGATTTAGCTAGACAAATAATATTATTTCCAGTCGATGATGAACTTTTACAGATAAGACTTATATAAACAAAATACAATAAAATAGATTTAAATGCCAAAATTTAATAAAATTATTTAACAATTGATTAATATGAACAAAAATTTAGTAAAATGTCTTAAAATTCGATTTATATGAACAAAATTTCGATTTATAATTCATAATGTTTAATTTAAATTAGTTATTCGAGCTGATTTTCCATCAAATAAAATAATTTTCGAAACATCTGGGAAATGTTTTTACACACTCTAGATTATTTTTTACAGAGATCATGTAACCACTAAAGTTATAAACATTATATCCTATAAAACAAATTTATAATATTGGACGCACTAAACTCGTTACAAACAACATAGGTATATTTTGGCATTGATAGTATAGATATCGATCAAGTAATTTATCATTATAGGTTTTCCCGGCTCAAAATATGCAAAAAAAAAAAATATTTTCAAAATAGGTAGCTCTGGTGAAATAAAGATTACCAGACCAAAAATTTTGGGTAGGAATTCATAATTATCGTACACTTTTTTAATTTCAAATATATGTCCAATATTACAAGCAAAAAAATTACATATTCTACCAATAAAAAAATTATGTTCAAAAAATTTTAAAAATTATTATGTTCAAAAAAATTTAAAAAAAAATGTATTCATTGGGGAATCGAACCTGACACCTTCACTCTTATAGTCCGATGTTCTAGCCACTAAGCCATACGGCCATATAATTTTTGCTTTCTAAAATATAATAAAAAAATTCTAATAAACCATTCATTTTTTTGTTTTTATTTTATTGTAGGGGAATAAAAAATAATACTCAAAAAAAAAAATAAGAAAAGAATTAGAATACTCAAAAAACGAGTTTGAAAAATTAACTAACCAATCAAAAAATTAATCTCATTGCCATATAATGAGATTTAATATTATTTAGGAAAATAAATCAAAAATATTTTTTGTATTTGTTTAGAAAGCTAAACTTATATAGGCAATATGGCTTAGTATTATAGTAGAACATCACACTGTAAGTCTGAAGGTGCCTGGTTCGATTCCCAATGAGGATTTTTTTTTTTTAATAAAGAAACAAATCCTTTTAGTATTTTTGGAAAACGTTAAATATTCATATGATATATGATAAAAATTAAATTTTTGCACCACTTAACAATTCTTGAATTAAAATAAAAATATGATTTATAGTTTTTCATTAAAAAAAAGAAATTAAATAATCCTTTTCTTTGTGGGTCCCCAAAAAAAATCTCTCATGTGACAACGGAACTTATTGTCGATTTATTTATATATGTATAATAAAATAAGGGACTATGAAATAATTAAAAAGTAATAGTTAGGAATAGAAATATACATTTATTATTTGATCCTATATTTTTTAATTTATAGCTTAAATATTATTTGCCAAATTCGATTCTAATTTCAATTTTATATTTTCGTCTATTTTTTATTTTGACATGCAGATTGTGAAAACTTCGGAATTTCACGCAGTTACGAATGATTAAATATAAAAATATAAAATATTTTTAACTTCATATTATTTAACGTCTCAAATTAATTATAGATTTAGCTAGACAAATAATATTATTTCCAGTCGATGATGAACTTTTACAGATAAGACTTATATAAACAAAATACAATAAAATAGATTTAAATGCCAAAATTTAATAAAATTATTTAACAATTGATTAATATGAACAAAAATTTAGTAAAATGTCTTAAAATTCGATTTATATGAACAAAATTTCGATTTATAATTCATAATGTTTAATTTAAATTAGTTATTCGAGCTGATTTTCCATCAAATAAAATAATTTTCGAAACATCTGGGAAATGTTTTTACACACTCTAGATTATTTTTTACAGAGATCATGTAACCACTAAAGTTATAAACATTATATCCTATAAAACAAATTTATAATATTGGACGCACTAAACTCGTTACAAACAACATAGGTATATTTTGGCATTGATAGTATAGATATCGATCAAGAAATTTATCATTATAGGTTTTCCCGGCTCAAAATATGCAAAAAAAAAAAATTTCAAAATAGGTAGCTCTGGTGAAATAAAGATTACCAGACCAAAAATTTTGGGTAGGAATTCATAATTATCGTACACTTTTTTAATTTCAAATATATGTATATATAGGGCCCAATATTACAAGCAAAAAAATTACATATTCTACCAATAAAAAAATTATGTTCAAAAAAAAAAAATTATTATGTTCAAAAAAATGAAAAAAAAATGTATTCATTGGGGAATCGAACCTGACACCTTCACTCTTATAGTCCGATGTTCTAGCCACTAAGCCATACAACCCATATGATTTTGCATTTCTAAAATATAATAAAAAAACACATGAATCATAATTTTTGGGTAATAGCATTCTTAATCTATGGTAATAGTAAACAGTATTTTGATATTTTTTTGTGTTGTTTTTTATTTTTTTATTTATTTAATCAAGAAAAATATACGATATAAGATATTACATTTTTTAGTTATTTATGTATATATAAATAAAAAAGAAAAGAAAAAAAGCCATAGAAAAATTTTTTGTTTTGGGTTATGGTAAATAGTATTTTGATATTTTTTTGTGTTTGTTTAATTATTTATTTAAACAATAAAAATATACAATAGAAGATATTACATCTTTCAGTATGCATGCATATAAAAAAAACGAAAAACGAATAAAAAAAACACGAAGCAGTCATAGAACTGCCTACAGAAGTTTATACTTAAGATTTAAACTATGAAATAACAGTGGCTACAAATAATGGACTGCTTTTGGACTGATGGACTGATTTTTATTTTAATTTACATTTTTTACTGAGCAGCCCATCATTTGTAGCCACTGTTATTCATAGTTTTTTTCATAGTTTTTAAATCTTTAAGTATAAACTTCTGTAGGCAGTTCTATGACTGCTTCGTGTTTTTTTTTTCTATTCTTTTCCGGATTGAAAGAAACTTCTTAAAATAAAATCCAAAAAAAAAAAAACACTAAACAAATTGGCATAATACGTGTCATGTTTTTAACTTTTCCAAAAAAAAAAAAAACAGAAAAAAAAGAAAAACAAATTTGTCAAAGTCTTTCAAGTGATTTGTATTAACAACAGGAAAAAATTTTTGGCTAACAATAAAAGAGCCTACAACAAAAAAGAATTATTTAATTTTCATTGAGAGATATTAACAATTTTATTAAGCGACTAATTTGTCACATAAAATGAGATTGATTACTTATTAGGCCTGTTTGTATTATATATAGTTAGAGCTATCATCATAAAGAAAAAGTTTGAATTTTAATTTGGAAAAAAAATTTCTTTTGACTTTTAGCGTAATCTTTTGTTGATTTAAAATATCGTAAAATTAACCATAAACCATAAATTTAAGTAAAAAAAATATATATTATACATCAATATACATAACTAAGTACACTGGCTCACAGACGTATTTTGGCAGAACAATTTTTGGAACAAAAATTTTTATTTACAAATAAAATTATTTCAATTTAAAATTTTAATGAACCTTAAATTTTTTGATCCCAATACTTTAATGAGCCATTGTTGTCTGTCTGTAAATAATTTTATTCTTTGGAAATTAATTTTTGAGGAAGTTTAATTACAGAAGGATAAAATAGTAATAAAAAAGTTTATTATAAAAAATTTTCCTTTTTCTTTTTTTTGTTAATTTTTTGTTGAAAAAGAGATCGAATAGAGTTGTCGTAAACGGGAATCATTTTTTTTTTTTATTTAAGTTAATTTCTCGAATAAAATTCTTTTATTATAGAAATTACAAATTTTTGGAATACAATTTTAATGAAGTTTGTCAAAAAATAAAATAAAATTTTATAGTTTGGTTAAAATATTTAATTTTTATTTTATTTTTTCTTTTTCTTCTTTATAAATATTTGTAAATAGCAGGTTATGTTTCCAGTTCAGTTGATAACAATGTTTTTAATTATAGATTCCTCCATATTTGAAAGTATATTTTGACCTACTTAGTTGATAAACTCTATAGGAGGTTATTAGTGACAACTACATTAACCACCCCTTCGAGGTTACGAAAAATTACTTTAAAATTGGAAAACTGAAAAATTTTTTGTTTGAATATAAAAATTCATACTTAAAAATGTTCATTAAAACATTGAATTAAAATTAAATGAACATTGAACACATTAGAATTTTAGTGTGTTCTATATTGATAAATTAACATTGATGAATATTACTACCGATGTATTTGAAAAGTATGTTGAATGCATCATTAAAATTATTTAATTAATATTTCAATACTTCTTCTCCAATAATCCTATTCGTGAATTACATAATATAAGCACTTTTACTCGGTGCTGCGAACTACAGCTAAATCTCACACACTCTAAGAAAATCTTGGATGAATGAATATTTTTAGTTCGAAACCAAAATATTTAAAATTGTATTAAAGCTCTCAGAATTATCATTTAAAATAATTAATTAATCAAAATAATACAATATAAATATGTTCAAGAAGTCTTCTTTTAAATAACAAAAAAAAAATAATAATAATAATAATAAATCTTTTTATGAGGTTTATTAAATATGAAGATTGAATTTGTTAAAGCCTTGAAATTCTTGCGTGATGTTAATTCAATGAAACATTAAAAAAGAAGTATATTTATAATGTATATAAATAATGATGAAATTAAGAAAAACTAATCCAGAAATCCTTCAGGAGAAAAAAAATAAAAAAAAATTTTTATTAACTTTTCTTGAAGCAAAAAAAAAGAAGAAACAAAAAAAAAAAAGAAATATTATTTTTATTATATTTTTATTGTTTCTTTACATTTTCTTATTTCTCTGTTTTTTATTTTATTATTTATTTTATTTTTATTTTTTTTTTATTTTTTTTTTTTTTAACAATAATGAAAGATATTTTTCATTTGTTGAATGAACCTCCAGTTGTTTTAATGTAAACATTTTTTTTTTTTTTGTTTAATAAATTTTTCATGTAAATTTAAAGATGCGTAAAATTACAATTTAAATGAATATTAAATTTAATTTATTAAGGTCATGAGTTTTATTTTTTTTATTTTTTTTTTTATTTTTTTTATTCTGAAAATTGGAATTAAATTTCATTATGAAATGAATATATTAAGAATTGTAAATAAAACATAATTGAAATGTTGTCAAATTTATCAAATTCATATTTGTGGGTCGTTTAATTTTGGACATTTATTATTATTTTTAATTTTTTAAAAATACCTTACATTTTATTTGATAAATTGAAATTATGTAAAATTAAACTTATATCTTAAGGTAATATTGTTTTTTTTTTTTAAATAAAATTGTTTACATTTAGTTATTATAATTCCGTGAAGAAAGGAAAAAAATATTCAAAGAATCTTGTAGCACAACCAAACGAATGCAGAAACTAGAACAAAATTTCTTATGAAAAACTAAAGATTAAGCTAAGTTCACACTTTGTGATATTCTGTAATATATTAGATATTTTTCTAAATTATTTGCCAACTTTTATTTAGTATTTAGGGATTTGAACCTTAATGTGTGAGTGGGTCAATTTATTTCTGTCAAACAGGACAAATGTTTGGTCAAATTTTTATTTGATATTGCACTTGAATTTGTGTTGATCAAACAAAATTATTTGGTATTTAAAAAAAAAACAGAAGAATATCTAATATGGATGACAAAATCGAACAAACAATCGAAAAGGTTGACGAAGAGGAAGTAGTGCAATCAGTGCCAGAGGAAACAGTGAGGAAAACAAAGCAAAGAATGCCAAAAGAGTTGTGAAAAAAGTTGCTTCGGAATGGAATGATGAATCAATATTCAATTTAATATATCAGCGGTTGTGTCGCATCAATGTTTGTGAAGCGGGATTGAAGGAGTATCGATTGAAATCGTATCGTGTTGCTGCTTTTCGATATACGGTGTTTAAATCTACTAAATCTCATATGAAATCAAAATCGTTCTGTGAGACATCCAAATTAAATTTCGATATTGGTTGGTTTTTTTTTTTTTACTACATTGATTCAAGGCATAATATTTTACGTGCTGCCGCGTCGACGTTGCATAGTATTTTTACTAATTTATTTAAAATAAATTTAAGTTATTAGTTTATCACAAATTAATTAATTATGAATTTAAATAAAATAAATTTATTTGTTGTAAAAGAAATTTGTTTCTTTTTAGAATACAGAATCTTCAAAGATATACAATAATGTTGGTTATAGTCGCTTTATAGATAATACATGTCCGTTCGTTTTTAATTAATTTTTAAATTATTATTCAGTCATAAAGTTAAAAAATAAAGTCTGTTTGTATATGCTTTTTAAAGGAATTTTAATCACATTGATGTGATTTTTTTTTCTCAATAATTTATAATCAAAATATTTGATAGCTTTATTGAATAAAATGATAGTTCAACTCATGTCATTATAGGAAAAGGAACAATACTATTTAACAATGTGACGGACTGATGTCTAAACCTAAAGAGATTCGGAAGATTCCGCAATATTTCAATTCACACAATAAAGTCTCCATCATACATCATATTAGTGTTATACAAAGTTTATAATATCAATTTTATAACATTATATTATATTATGATTCAAGAATTAAAAATTCTTAAAAAACAAAATTTTATTATAAAATTAAAAAGATTTTTAATTTGAATATTTTCAAAGTACTTGTCAGGTTTTTGGTTTCTCTTTTATTTTTATTTTTTTTTTTTAATTTATAAAATAATAACTATGCTTCCATTCATTATTCGCAAGAACTTAATTTATTAAGCATAAAATTTAATTAAAACTCAATTTATTTTTAGATATGAATTTTAATAACAACCTAATTTGCATATTTTATATACATATAGGAATACTTACTGAGAATTTCTACATGATGAATAATTTCTTTTGGTTCTAATGTTGCAATTTGACAAATATAATCGCCAGCATCTTGTGGTGTAGCATTACTAATTTGTAACGTATAACCGTGTTGTAAACGAACACGTGGATCAGGTGTAACTTTTACTTCACCCGCTGTTAAAATGGCAATTCCTCGTTTCCATGCTAAAACGTATTGGGCTGGAATTAAAAAGTTAATGATTGAGTTCAATGAACGAAATCTTTATTCTGCAATATTAAACAATGTTGTAATAAATATTTATATTTGATATATGAATGCAATAAGAATTAATTAATTTTTAAATATAAATTAAAGTAAATTTAGTGAAAGCATTTAGGAAATCGTGAGTATAGTTATTTTATTCGACCCCAGCTCGTACGTTTTTTCGCTCTGGCCCACTCTTTATTACTTAATAAGAGTTATTGGCTTGAATTCATACCTCAACAGATTGATGATAAATATTGTACCAAAAAAATTCATCATCAAATTTATATCTTATATGTTTCATTCAAATTTACTTCTTAAACTTTGACTTGCCAGAAGAATATTTTGTTTTCAAATATTTACAACTGCTATACATACAATTATTCACCCAGTTAAGTTTGTTCTCAAATGCTAAAGATTTAGATGAGGCGTTCTTTTTTATGATCGCTATTAAAAAAAAAATTACATATACTAGCTAGTTGCATATCTACAAGCTTTAAAAAAAATTATATATTTTAATATTAAATTACATTTTAATTAAAATTCTTCTGAATATTATATGATGGCTTGAGTATATACAGATAGACATGAATATATAGCGTAGATAATTTTAAAGTTACCTAACATTTCATCATAATGTTGATATAGAAGATTATCATATAACCAAAATATATGAGATACAAGATGAAAATTATTTTTCAACAAAAATATATATATATTAATGTATTTTTATATACACACACACCAAATAATTAAATTAAAGTGTTTATAATTAATAAATTCATGTACTATGGAATTAAATAATAATTTATTTTTAACAAATTTTAAAGATGATGCTAATGAAATTTATTCGCGTGTAGAGATTATCAAATTTCACCCATTTTTTATATAAAATTTGAAAACATTGTCTTTATGCAAAGAAAACGCTATAAAAGTAGAGTATCGAAAGTTTTTTCACAAAAAAAATTTGTTTTTTAATTTCGCATAATTACGTTATTTGTGAAATAAATTAAATTTTTCCCATTAATATTATTTGAAAAATAAATTGATTTTGATGACAAAATTTTTTTTTAGCCAAGATTACAAACTTTATTATACAATTAAGACCAATTTATTTCAATTTTACAGTCTTAAGTGCATAAAAGTTAAATCAAAACATGGTCTTCTTGACCATCTGGGTTTAGTTTCGAACTAGGTTTTTAAATAACATTTTTTTTACCGTTTATTCAATGAAGAGGAGACTTTATAAGAGAAAATTGTTTTTTAGGCTTATTCTGAAAAAAAACAGGAAATTTTAGCAGTAACGTTGAGATTATCAAAAAACTCGAACGTTATTAACAGCTCAACAAGATACGGCTACTTTTAGAATAGTTCTAAAAATAAGCATAGAAAATAAAAAACCCCCACAATATTAAACGAAACATGTTGTACATAATACATGTGTATGTCATATATGCTATAATTTAATTTTTAATAATAAATTAAGTAAATTGAATTTTATAACAATTTAACTTTAGATTCCTATTAATTTAATTTAAAAAATATATACATTACATACAATTTTCATTTTCATTCCCTTAAGAAAATTTTCAGTTTATTTTTAATTGATCATTTAATTATAGAATACCAATAATTTTCCACATCACGCCTTCATTTTCAATTAACTAATAATTTATTTAAAGTCATTCGATTAAAAATAAATGCAGGTGATACATAAAAGGGTTTAGGATGGATAAAATTAATGTTATATTAATTTAACAAAAATTGTGTTAAATAATTGGGGAAAAAAATGTAGAATAAATATTATGGTTCTTATTTTTAGAATAAAAATTACATTAGAGTGGCGAATATTCTGTTCGTTGAAAAACAAGCTCATTTCCGTAAGAGCTAGAAAATGATTTGATAAAGATATAATTCAAATGGTAATCGAATTTTCATTTTTGAGGATTAAGCAAGTTAAAAGCTAAAAATTTCCATCTTCACATGTACGTTAGGTTTTTCATCAAAAATATAATACTATTTCCCATTTTTCACTCAAACGTAGTAAAAGATTTAGCGGTAATCATGCAACATCTTTTTTGTAATGCAGAACACAGAATTTAGCTCTAAATTATCATTTTATTAGTCAGAGGACTATCAAGAGAATTTTATTCCACTTTTTTTTTTGTGTACATATTCAAAAAGATTATAACCAGTAATGTAATGTACTGCATAATATACATTTTGTCGGTAAAATTTTCTTTTTATTACAATTTTCAGTGTTTTAATTTAATTTTGTCACTATTTACAATTCAATATTTAAACCATTACATAAGTTTTCAGAAAAATATTAAATGTACAACATTGTATTTTGTCATTATAATAAAAATTTTGTGTACAAGAACTTCTATTTTTAATAGAAAATTGAAATACACTTTAATTATTTTTTTTTTAATAATAATAATAAATTTTGTATAACTTTCTCTTGTAAAGACTTTGATGATTCATAACATAATTTTTTCATGTTATACTATAAAAACTATACTATGTTGTTGTTTCAATTGAAAATGTGTTAGTATTATACAAAATAATTTCTCAAATATGAAAAATTGTCTGAAATCAGTGGTTTTAACTTATACATATCAGGGTTTCACTATTTTTTGTCTTTTTCTAATCGTTAGAAAGAACTATACTGAAGCAAAATATTTCGAACTTATTTTTAAATATAAATAAAAAAATAATTTTTCAACAGTATACGTTTTCCAAAATTTCTTGATTTTCATAAATTTCTGAAATGAAAAAATATAGCGAAAAAAACCTACCCCAAATTTATACGAATGTCGTTTTATTCCAAATAACAATGGAATAAAACAGTAAACACAATGTTACATAAAATTTAATCAAAGTTAAGCAAATAAAAAAAAAATTAAGAGGAAGAAAATTCGTTCTTCCTGTGTAATCTCTTGTGTTTCGATTTTGCTTGAAGGAAAAATATTACAACAATTTTCATTATCTTTTTTAATAATCTGATAAAATTTTATTTCTTTGTCTCTCATTTTCTTTCTAAATTTTTATTTTGTTTTTGTTTCTTTTTTTTTCCTTTTATTTGTAAAACATGTTGAATTAAGAAATAACTTTTAATTAAATTTTAATTTGTAAAGAGTTATTTTTAAGCTAATGAGTTTATTAATGTTCATTGGTCAAAAATGGAAATACAATTTTTTACTTAATGAATTTTGTTTTTTTTTTTTTAACTATTTATAAGTTAAATAATATGTATTCTACATAAAATGAATATAAATACTTTTTTAAGCTTTTATAATAAAACATTAAAGTATTAAAAATTTTGTTTTTTTTTGGATAAATAATTCTCATTTTTAATAAATATTATATCAGTATGTATAAGTGCTTCTACTTCGTTAAGTACACTCAAAACACATATTAAGATAGTTTTGTTTTTAAAAAGTTATGATGAGAAGAAGCTTGTTTTAACTTTTTTTTTTTTGAATATTGGTTTCTTTATTGATATTATGTTATAAAATTAAATTAAAGTGCAATATGAAAAATATATAAATATTTTATTTATTTATTTATATATTTACTTATGAATTTCTATTTAACAAATTAATGTTTAACATTTAAGTTAATATAATGAAACTTTTTAATTACATCTATAAGTTTTAATCTGAGTAAAATAAAAAAAAAATGCTTTTACATAATATGGTTATTTTGTCTTTTTCCAGAAAGACAGATTATAAGAATAAAGGGGCTAAAAGAGCATCAGTCAATTGTCTTTTTATAATGGGAATTTAATAGTAAAGTTTTAAGACGCGCCATTAAAATTACTAATAAACAATCAAAAAATCGGAGTCCACCTCTGTGTGTTTCTACTTTTCATGCGGCCGGGCCTCAGTTTTTTTGAAAACTCGTTTTTTACTTATTTTTATTTTCTGCCTTTTTCACATTAACTAAATTGTTATTATGCGCTGCATGGAGATGTTTTAAAACAATTTTATAACTTATCGTATCGATGAAATTTTTTCCTATGATTTTCCCGCTTTTTCTGGTTTTCCATGGAGTTTTCCACAAAAGCAACTTTATGCAACTCATTTCGCTCTACAACTTTGTCTCAGGTTGCAAAACGCTCAAACGCTTTTTTTGGTCGGAAAAACTCCGGAAAAGCGTTTTACATGAATTTTCATGGATTTTTTCTGCAAGTTTTCACCATTGTCGGAGAGAAAGTAATAATGCCAGTTGATAATGAACTTAATCCTGCATAATTTAGAAAACTTTTTTACCGGGAAATTTTCCAGAAAAGTCGAAAAATTCCGGAAATTTTTTTCGGAAAAATTAGAAAACTTTGCATTTTTCCTGAAACGGATTTATCACTAATAAAATGTGTACCAAATTTTCAAATGATTTTTCCCGATTTTCCGGGTTTTCCATGGAAATTTCTGGTTCAAATTTTGATAGATTCAATTGTCACACGACATGAACCTGTGTTCCAAATTTCAGCTCACTGTGATGACGAAAAGTGGGTCTACGAGAATGTCCAAAATAGTAAAGAAATGTATAAACAGACAAATTCGTGTACGAGTTAATAATAATAATAATAGTGGCCTCAAAAAAAAAAAGTATTTTCAAATGACAAAAAAGAAAGCTCTAAAAATTTTAGATCAAAACTATGATCAAAACTATGATAAGTGACTATTTAAATTTCAATTATTTAACTATAATCTTCTTAAGGCGTTCTAAATTTTCTAAAAAAGTTTTATTTCAATTTAATAATTTGTAAAATTAGTCCAGAAAATCACATAATTAAAAAATAACTAATATCTTTCACAAGGTCGACTCATACTAGAGAGTCAATTTTACCTAACTATACATTAAATATTTCTATAAATTTAGATTCGATATAAAATTAAATAATTTACTTCAAAATAAATAGATACATAATGTATATTGATTCTTTTATTCAGCTGAATATTCTTTACTTTGCGTGTATCTGATACTTATTTCAAAATTATTCCATTTCAAGAAATAGAATAAAATAATAATTGAGAAACACATTCTTATCAAATATTTATCTGTGGTTGCACACGTTCTTAATCAGACTATAATCTTATTTATTTTATTGTAAAACATATTATTTATTTAAGCTTAATGCGAGAAAAATAGCTTTTAATGTCACATGTATGTAGAAGTAACATATATAAGTGTACCTAAAGTTAAACGAAGAGTAAAATAATAAAAATAAAAACCAAATCAATATTAACTAAATTGCTTCTACATTTCTAGTTTCATATAATAAGAAAAGGTATTATTGAGACGAAAAATAAACTTTTCTAATCGATTGGAAAAGAAAAATCAGTTTAAAAGATGCTTTATTTTTTTATTCTTTTTTTTTTTGTTAACTTTAGCATTTTCAATATATAGATAATACTATGATTATAATTCAGCAATAAAGAAATAGACAGTTAATGTACCAAAGGTAATACACCTTAAAGTTTATTTAGTTGATGTAAAGAAAAAGAAAACTCAATCTTGTGTTTATTTCAAAAAATAAGAAAAAAAAAATAGGAAAATTCACGCAAAAATTATTTAACCAAGCATAAGTCTGTTATCCTATTATAGAGAAAAATTGATTTTTGACATAATAATTAAGACAGACATTTTTAATATTAGAAAAAAAATAAATCTAACAGCTTATTTTCCTCAATATAAATATGTATAGATAAATTTAATGTATTTACTTTAGTACATATTATGTGAATATAAAATATTTTAAAATAACCACTTTATTTTACTTTACTACAATGAGAATTTAATGCTTTCACTTACATACAAATAGTTAAAATTAATATAATTTTTTATTTTGTTTTAATTGAAAAATATAAACCTGTAAGTGAATTTTCTGTAAGTTGTATAAATATATCGAAGACTGAAAGATCTAAAAATAATTATATTATTCCAAAAATATATACGATATATAGGTTTATTTTGAAGAACATTGTTGTAAGTTTTTTTGAAGTTAGGAATAAAAAGTCTTCTTTAAGTCGATTACAGGATTCAAATACAGTGCAGACTTTGATCATATTTTAATCATATTTTCATCATATTCTTAATATGTTATGTCGTTGGTAATAAGTGTAATAACATACACGGTTAAAAAAAATAGGGTAAAATTAATAATTTTAAAAAAATCAATTTGATTTATACGATTTATTTATCAAATTTAGTGATAAATTTCAAGAATACAATTTATTTCGAGACTCGGATAAAATTCATCCATAAATTTATAAATTTAATATTTGAATTTTATTAAATATTTGATAAAAAATATATATATAATTAATAAAAAAAAATTTTGCATATAAATGTTATAAATCGCTCAGATATAAAACCTAATAATAAGCCTAAGAATAAATTCGATATAAAAATTTATAAATTAAATAAAAATTGAAATATATTTTATAAAATGAAGATTATCATTTAGTTTGATATTTTTTTTACAAAATAATCAAGAAAATTTTTACAAAAATAATTATATTTTTTATTATTTTCATACAACATTTTTTATGTGTAATATTGATAAATAAAAAATATAAAATTCATAAATTTTCTTACA
Source organism: Hybos culiciformis (assembly GCA_964007475.1). Lineage (NCBI taxonomy): Eukaryota > Metazoa > Arthropoda > Insecta > Diptera > Hybotidae > Hybos > Hybos culiciformis. The sequence continues at coordinate 25,985,165 of OZ023273.1, read as the reverse complement.
CTTTGTTTTTTTTTTACAGTAAAAAAATAGGATAAAATTAATAATTTTGGAAAAATCAATTCCATTTATACGATTTTACTGATCAAATTAATAAATTCCACAGATATAAAACTAAATAATAAGTCTAAGAATAAATTCGATATAAAAATTTATAAATTAAGTAATAAATTGAAATATGTTTTATAAAATGAAGATTATCATTTAGTTTGATATTTTTTTTATAAAATAAAGAAGAAAATTTATAAAAACAATTACACTCAGACCCCCTTTTGGTTTATTTATCTTGTATAAATTACTATTTATACAATTTATATTTTCTATTTAATACATTGTTGTATATTACTGACATAGCTCAGTGGAAGACTCTACGTCACATTGAACACAGCGGTTAAGCGACGTCTAGTAGTGATAGAACTTAGATGGTTGCCCGCAAACAACATAAGAGCAAAAAAGGCGAAAAAAAAAACAAAAAAAAAAACAAAAAAAGAACCAAAAAAAAACAAAAAAAAAAAAATTAAAAAAATTAAAAAAAAAAAAAAAAAAAACAAAAAAAAAAAAAAGCCTCCACCTTTTATACTTTATTTATCAAATTTAGTGATAAATTTCAAGAATACAATTTATTTCGAGACTCGGATAAAATTCATCCATAAATTTATAAATTTAATATTTGAATTTTATTAAATATTTGATAAAAAATATATATATAATTAATAAAAAAAAATATTAAATTATTGATAAAAAAGAATTTATAAATTTCTTCAAAAAAATGTATGGACCTATATGTATACGAAAATATATTAATTTCATCATCTTTTTTTTAACCGTGTATGGACATAGTCCTTATTTATTTCATTCAACAATATTCAATAGTATCCACTTTACTTTCAGATTTAATTTAAATTATATTATTCAATATATTTTATTTTATATTAAATTCTCGAGCAATTTAATCCTATTGGACTCATTAAAAAAATAAATAAATAAATATTTTTTTTTGTTTGCTATGTCTCGTAATGAATTACTTCATTTTCTTCTTGTATAATAAAATAAAAAATAAATTAAACTTGAAAGGCACACCAGTATTAAAAAGTTGATCAACAATATCTAGAAAAATAAAAAATTTATTTCGCAAAGAATATAAAAATAAATAAAAAAAGACACTTATGTGGCAATAGAAATAATGTCAATTTACCTGGATGTGTCACTTCACATGGCAGTTGAATTGTTTGCCCAACAACAAACTTAAATGCTTCTGATCTAGATATAAATAGTGGTTCAGTCTTCGCGCCATGTTGACTTGGTGATAACGCTGTAAAAATAAAATAGAAAAAGCAATTAAAAAATTTTATTATTATTTTTTCTATGAACTCTATTGTTAGTAATATTCTACATAATACTTTGTATATATATGATATAATCGTATATTAGTTATATATAATATAATTTATTTTATTAATATAATTTTTTGCCATTATTATTTTTTTTTCGTGTACGATAAAATTACAATGGTGCATATAAAATTTTACAGAATCAAAAAACGGAAGACTGGAATAGTCCACCAAAGAAATAAAGTCTAATGGACATTGTTTTTATTGCAAAAGGAAAGGATAAATACCGTGAAAAATCTCGTACCAATACTGCTTTACCAAGCAAAGGCGTAAGTCACAAAATTCAATTTTTGAAATAGTTTTATGTTTGGAAGTTTGGAACTATGTAATTGAAGCTGAAGGCTTAAAAATGCAATATCAGTGAGCATATGTCCATATAAATGTTCGATAATCAGAACAGGAAAACTTAAATTTTTAAGTTATGCCCTTCGTTTATGTGGAAATTATTTTTTCCAGTATTAGAACATATCTTTTGCTAGAAGGATTAAATTGTTTTTTTAAAACTAAATAGAACTATAATAGTGATTAAATAAAATCTAAATCACCTTAAATTCCGGAAAAATTACTTACTCTTTTCGAGAAAAATTTGCTTCAATTTTATAAGATCTAATCTTTTTAATAAATTCTTACTAATTACAGAAAAATTTATTCTTTTCTAGGTGGATTGAATTAAATAAGAATTCATCCTTTGGTATTTTTATCCTTTGGAGTTATCGTTTGTTAATATGTCGCCATCAAATCTTAGTTAGAATTTCGGAGTGAAAAGCTTTCCTTTCATGGTTACTCACATGTCACATATATGTACATCATATGGTTATTAATTATATATTATATTATATACTGTTTAGTGTTTGCTGTATATCAGTTCTATTTCTTCTTTCGTATATAAATGAAAATAAGGTTCACTGGTCACTGGAATTTAAAAAAAAAAAAAATTCAAACGTCCATAGAGTTTACATCCTTTTTAAATTTATACCTTGTAGATTTATTCTATTAAATTTTTTAGCAATTATATCCGGGAACAATGCAAAAGATATTTTTATAGTGAAAAAGAAGTTTTATAAAAATATTTTTGAAGTATTTTTCATTGAAACAAATAATTTTTATTGTTATTATTATTATTAATAAAAAAAAAAATAAATTCAAAAGTTTAAATTTTAAAACTTTCTATCGACCTGTTCTTAAATTTTTATGGTTTAGTAACAATTTGTGCGGCAAAGTGATGTTTAGTGGAATGTAAATTTATACTTATTATTAAAGTTAGTAAATGTTCAATATAAGTAAGATGAAGTTAAATTCGAACAAAAAACATTAGTTTTTTGGTTCATCGACAAAACTGTCACTGAAACTAGTTTAATTCCAATGCAGAAAAATATATATAAATGAAATATAAATCCTTAATATTATTCTATTATTAGAACGATTCTATTATTAGAACGATAGCAAAAATGTTAAATAATAAGCAAAACTTGAAATTTGAACGATTACCGTTGAGAACTTGAATCGTTTCTTTAAGTAAACATTTCTTGTACCATCACCATTATTATGAGCTTAATTCACTTCGATTATATAGCATTGGAAACTAAATTTGAATGCTGAAAAGAGTTGTTGGTTTTTCTTTTAAAAAATTTTCTTTAATAAATTTCCTCTTAAAGTTTCATAAATATTTAAATCAAATAAAAGTTTATAAAAACAGTTTTGTCGAAATATAGATTTCCGTACTGATAATATGGAAGAAAAAAAAATCTATCTATAAAAGGTCGTTTGGTCAAATTTAATCTGATTTTATGCCCAAAAATTTAAAAGTTAATTTTACAATAGCAAAAAGTTTTCTTTTTAACCTATAAACATAATCTCATTAAATTAATTCTATTGCTTTTGGCAATGAAACAGAATTCTCAATGAAGTTAAAAATATCTTATAAAAAAAAAAATAAAAAATAAAGAGAGACCTTTTATAAATTTAAAGAAAACACGACAATGAAAATCGAATTCTATGCCAAATACTGCAAAACTTTTTTATGTTTATTTTCCTGAAAATGATCATAAAAGGAAAAAAAAAAAAAGTTTAATATAAATATATATGTACTGTACGGTATGTAAACATAAAAAAAACATTTTTTTTTCTTTTTTTATTTTCCATGGCACCTAATTTTTCAACCGAAAATCTATGGAAATTTTGTTTATATATTTTTTTCTGAAAACTTTAATGATCCATAAACTTTTTAAAATATGTTTAATTTTGTCAAGATTTTTCAGAAATCAATTTCTGCTTAATAAATAATTTAGCTTGCAGCTGCATAATAATAATGTTTTAATTAATTTAAACACATTATGTACATTGTATAATATGTACTTGTACATACATTTATTATATGGCAAATAAAAAATAAATAAATTATAAATAATAAAGAGATATTCATAGATGAAGTTTGAAGTCCATTTTGAATATTTTGATTTGAGCTCTATCCAACTTGGATTTTTTTTAGCTTTCTGTAATCGGAGACGTGCATATTTTGGTTTCCAAATTTTGGCCGAAATATATCCATTACCACACATTACACTCACATTTTACTTGCTACAATTCATTTGCTATATATTTTTGGACGAAATATTATGTATTTTTTTTATTATACAAGATTTTGAGAACATACTACCCAAAAGTATAAAAAAAAAAAAAAGTATTGCAGTTTTAGTTACAAATTTATAGTTGGTAGCATCTAATTCTAATTCTTTTCAGTGTATCGATTTTTTAAAACTATTATGAGCCGACTCACTTAAAAGGGTAATACCTTGTTTACACTTCAGGTTAGAAATAGATTAAACCTACATTTAACCTATGTTAGAAAACAGGCGTTTACACCTACTTAGTGTTAGATTTGACGTTTAAAAAAAAAAAGTGAAAAAAAAAATTTAAAAAAATTAAAAATAAAAATGAATGAACAGACAATATTAGAGGCAATTTAAGCCATAAAAGAATGAATGTGATAATATAACAAAAACCTGCAAAGGAGAAAAAGAAGAAATCGTCATATAAGTTTTATTTTTTTTTATTTTGAATTTGACACAATTAATAACATTTTTATTGAAATTTTTTTTCAATATTCATTTGCTACGGATACAGGATGCTATATTTCCCTAACAAATCCCTAAATTTTGATTATACCAGGGGCGTAAATTTAACTAGGTTTTAAAGAACCTAGTTGTTCAACTAGGTTAATTTTGATAATTTTTTATATGAACCAACACAGAATGAACATAGGTTGGAGAAAAAACCTCTTTCTAACCTGAAGTGTAAACAAGGTATTAAGCTAGATTTTTAAATACACAAATTTATCAGTTTAAAATTAAGTACGTAATACTAATGAATAATATTCAGAATTTACGTTTTATTACGAAGGTAGTGTAAATCCATAAACGCCTTTGCATCGTGATATATACACAAAAAATGTTATTCTTACTACTATTATTTTATGTACAAAATCGGCGAAATGTAAAGAATTAATATTTTAATTTTATTTGTGAAAAATTACTCTAAGCTTTATAGAAAATTTAATATAGATACAGTATACATATTAATATAGAATATAGATTATATACATATTTCATGATTATTTATAACCAACCAATAAAAATTCTATTAGATACGCATCTATAAAAAAAACAATATTTATGCATTGTATCTTTAACTTCAAATCCAAAACCATAAAAAAATAAGCAATTTCATAATGACAATAACTTGTACGAGTGTTTTTTATGTTTATTTTAATATTTATGTTATTTTATGTTATCATTTCATCTTTAAATTGCAAACATAATGTGAATAATAAATTCTTCTTATCTTATGTATTATTTTTCCTTAATTTTGACATGAAATCAAAAATTTTCAAATCCTGTGAAGAAAATTAAAAATAAATAAATAAATTATTTTAAGTTATTCAATAAAAAAAAAAATTAAAAATAATAAAAAAAAAGAGATAATTTTTAATAAATTTTTATGATCTAAAAACAGAACATTTTAACTTCTCTTCATATTTCATTTTCAAATTTACAATTTATTATCAAAAAGCAAACAAATCTAATTTTCAAAGTTCATCTATACCTATAGCATTAAAAAGAAACCACTGCCCACAGAATTAAGAAAAATAAGGAACATACAAAAATATGGAAAAAAAAAATGTTTAATCTATGTATACCTACTTATATACTGTGTTCATACATATATTTTCTGAAAATAATTTATTATAATTTTTGGTGGTTTTCTTCTTTTCTATCATTTTCATACCATTTATACGTTTTTATATTCATTGGAAAAAAAAATATTTTTTTTTTGTTTTTTTATTCAGTTTCTTCCTCTTAAAACAGAGAACAGAAATATAAAATTAATCATAATTTGAATTTTTCATAAAAACTAATAATAAAATATTAAAATTATTTAATAAGAAAATATATAGGAAACTATTATGTGGCTTTTCTTATGTATTTTCACCAAAAAACATTTAATATTATATGCTTACAAATATGTATGAAGAAACTAATTTTAATTAATTTTATGTTTATTTTATTCTAATGATCACTCAAGAATTCATAGTCTGAAGGGAAGACAAAAATTTATCTTGTTACAAATTTTAAAAACATTTTTATATATAATGTGATGTTATTAATAATAAGAAATTGAACAGAATAAAGGAAATAGTTACAACCTTTCTTTAATGATAATTTAAAGAATATTTCTTGATTATATAATTATATATAAGTTTGCTTAGTATCTACTTAACATCATATACTAATAAAAATAATAATACTATTATGTTTTTTATTCTAATAATTGTACCCGTCTACGCAAGGTTTTCTAAAACAAATATTCGAACTCACTTTGATTATTTATATTAAATAATATCAGATGTTATCTTTAGGTATTACCTCATATTAGTTTAAATCAGATAATACTTTAATATAATTATAAAATCATTTTCAAATTTCAATAAATTTTCAACAGTCTTTATTTCTTAACCAAATTTTAAAACACTCTTCTATCAACAATAATTTAAAATTTAATTTTAAAATAAAAATAATTTTGGCTCTAAAGTTTGTTCAACCCCAAAAATGATTTGCTACACTTTTTGGCATAAGAATTAGATACTTTTTTTTTTCTTTGCAAAGCAAGAATAATAATTTTAACAAAACCAAATTTTCGTCATTTTCATTTAAATGTGATTTATTCTATTTAAAAAAAAAATAATAATAATAATGCTTTATGAGTTTATTTCATGAAACTTGAAGCTAAAAAAAAAAAAAATATACTAACCAGAAAAAGAAAAAATATATAATTTTGAATAAAAATAAAAAAAATTCAGGGATTTTTTAATATAACAAAATAGTATAGAAATAGGGTACATAAAAATGAACAAAGTGTAAATTTTGCATAATTCACAAAAAGAAAAAAACAAAATTTATATTTTCTTTTATTTTTTATTTTTCTAAAAATTTTTTTTCGTTTTCCATAATGTTGAATCGTATATACATATAATAATACCAAAATAAAGAGGTTTGAAAAATTTTTCACAAATGATCAATTGAAAAATAATTTTTTTTTTGAATATGTGTAGATGGAATCAGCCAAAACACAAACACCATAAAAGAATGTTTCATAATAGGAATAGAATTTTTTTTATATAAACATAAAACATCAATACATATTTTCTTTGCAACACATTATGCGAAAAATAAAAAAGAAAAAAGTGTATTAATGTGTTAATGGCTTTATGCTGTCAAATATTTTTATTTTTAAATGCTAAGCCAAAAAGTCAGCACCGTTTATAATGTTTACATGTTATTGTATTATCAAATAATTTAAACCGATTTGTTTTCATTTCATTTTTTTATAAAATGTGATAAATAAATAATTTTTTTTTTGTCAATTATTTTGAATATTGACAGATTTAACAATTATCATATGATTTTTTTCGAAAAATTAAATTTTTGTCCTTTATTTTTCCACCTATTTTTCTATTAAATTTTTACCCGATCTGTGTACTACCTTTAAATAGCGCTATACAGTAAAAGTTTAAGTAAAATTTAAGTAAATTTAAAGATTATCTGGAACGAAGTTTTTAAATTATTATGTGTGTTGTAATGTACATATATATCTCTGAAAAGTGCTCGATTATAAATAATTACTCTCTAAAGTAAAAAAAAAAAAAAGTTACACGTTTTGAGTTATTTAGTGTATTTTTTATTATGTAGTCCTAATAGTTTCTGAAATAATTTTCAAAAATTTTACCAATATTAGTTTTCGAACTAGAAATAAAGAATAAAGATAAAGTTTGTTTTCATGAATTTGATTTCATTGTACAACGTTTTTTTTTTTGCATAAAAATATTTAAAGTTTTTTTTTTTTTAATTTATTTTAAATAAAATTCAACGAAAATTTATAGAAACATTTTTAAATTATAATGTAAATATTGGGGTCCATTAGGGTGGATCGTGGAAAAAAATATTTTATTCATTTTAACTATTATAATATAAACAAAATGTACATCTAACAAAAATTTTATTTTTTGGCGTTTATGGTAAAATATAATTTATTCTGTAAAGTAAAGTTCAATTTTACGATATGTAAATTTTTTTTAAACATACAATTAGAATTTCACATAAATGAACTGTATATATTGTAAATCCTTTAAGACAACCTTTTTTACTAGATGTTTGACTAATCGCTTTTAATGCTCTAATTTGGAGAATTTTTGACACAAATATTTTATATATTAAGAATATAATTATGTGTAGAGGTACATATCATTTTATGTAAATTTGAAACTATTATGTGGTATTATGTTTTTTTTTTTTTTTTATTCAATTTCACTACAAAATTTTCAAACGTAGTGTTGTAAATTAGAAGTTTTTCAATGGGTTGATTTTACCAAAAAAAAAAATTTACATTTAAAATATTTCATTCGATAACATATGTTGTGTGTACATGAAAATGTTATGCAAATTTAATTCAAATAAATTTTACAAAATAAAAATTAAAAAAAAAAAAAAATCTTTTGGTTGAAAAAGTTTATAAAATTATTTTACTTACTTTTTATCTGAAATGAAAAATGGTTTTGTTTCCCGCAAAATAAAACCCTAGTTCTTCAATTAAATGTGAGCTTTGTGAGCTTTAATAAATTTTATTTTTATTTTTTATTTTTTTTGCTTGAAGCTGTTGAGGTTTCTATTTTATGGGAAATTTTATTTTTTCATAATCTGGCTAATAATTTTTATTACATAAGGCAAAAAAAAAATCTTGATATGTTCTGTACACATTTTATGTTTGTGCGACCAAGAAAGTTAGGTTTTTTTTTATATATGTATATATAAAATAACTTGCCACTGGTGCAATTTACATAAATTAATGTTATCAAACTTATATAATACATTTTTTTTTAACATTTTATGATATTTTTTTATTACATTTTAAGCTTTTGGAAATTGCTTAGGATGTGGTATAGGATACATACAAAATTTTATTCATAATTTTATTTAGCGAATTTTTGAATTATTTCTTCTGTTCAACCAACCTATTAAATATGATAAATATACCGTATTATAAATTTACATATAGATTTCAAAAATGAAAAATAAAAATAAGTAAAATCAAAATATTTTTTTGAAAGATTTTGAAAATTTTTCTGTTTCGAAATTGGAAAGAAAGAGATTGTTTTTCGAAACTGTTTTTCTTCATTGATTGAATGAAAATTGTGGTTAGAATTTTTGGCACAATATTGTTGTTCAAATTAAATAAATTCAAGCTATATTATATCGTTGCTACGTGCTAGCATGCATAGCTCAAATAAGTGCACCATCAATTTTATTTTTTTACGATAATAACTTTCAACTGTATATTAAAAAATGCGTACATAAAATAATTTAGCTCTCGCGAACGTGCCTTTTTTTTTCCATTTCATAAAATAATTTTCTTGAAGTATGACGTTAAATTTTATCTCTTACACAGTATATAGTTTACATTTTTCATATGATAATAAAGATAACCAAATTTTAATATCAATGTTTTTCTCAAAAAAAATATTGATAGAATCTTTTTATTCAATGACAGTTAATATAAAATTTCTAATAAAAATATTTTTTAATAACACATTTTTTTGATAATAATAATAAATGACATTTTTCTTCAGAAGAAGAAAATTCCCTTTTTGCACACTACTTTAGGTACATTGTGTGTCATAATTATTTTCTTTCGGTCTATATAAAAAACTTGATTCTATATATTTTAGGAAAACATTTGCAAAGGATATGAATTTTTTTGTTTATGTTTTTTTTTCTTATTTTTTTTTTTGTATTTGTATGTAATTTATTTGTTTACTTACCAACACATTTGCTCACTGAGGTGAATATTAATGTTGTAAATAACGTCAACAGGTGCCTTGACCACAACCAATTTATCATAGTGATTTTTGATTTTATCCTCTTATAAATTTTATTAGTCGTATTATTACATGAATTGTTTCTAGAATTGGATTTTCTACAATAATGGCAAATATTATTTTTTCCATAATTTAAAATTGGATTTTCCTTCATGGAATTTATTTGCAATAATTTTTTTGTTGCAAAAGAATCTTGGTCATATATTTTATTATTATTATTATTATTATTATTACTATTTTTATTATCAATATTATTATTATTAATACTATTTTTAATATCAATATTATTATTATTATCAATATTATTATTATTATTATTATTATTATTGTTATTATTATTATTATTATTATTATTATTATTATTATTATTATTAATTTTATCTATTATTCCATTATTAGAATTCCTCAAATTTGTGTCGCTTATTTTAAAATTATTTCTTAATAAAAGTTCCATAATTATCATTCAGAAAATAATATATCATGTACTATTTATATATTTTATTTTTGTTTTATCATTAAAAATTAATTAAAATTCTAAAAAAAAAAATATAGATAAATGTATCTATATAATTATATATAATATATATTATATATGTATAATGTATATAAATATCTATATAAATTTATATACTTTAAATTTATTTAGGACTTATTAATTAAAATTTAATTTTATTCACTTTTGTGCTACTTTCCCATCAATTGTTGTCATTAAATGTTCTGAAAATAGAATAAAAAAATATAAAATTATAATTTTTTGAAATTTTAATAATTTTACTTTAAAAAAATTATTTTTTAATTTCTACGGAAGTAGTTAGTATAATTGGTTTTGTTTTGTTAACCCTTTACAGCTTAAAATAAAAAAGTTTCTATACAAGTTTATAAATAAATTAATTTAGAATTTTTTATATGACAACTTGAAATTGTTTTAGAACCAAACATTGTATATTTAATCGAAAAGCAAAGATATCCATGTTTTCGATCGATTATGTTTGCGCTTCTAGTGTTTATTGAAACCTTTTCAAGCCAAATAAATGGCCAAATTTAATATACAATGTACACTCTTTTTTTTACTTTATTACATATTATTCGTCTGTTATACTTTATACATCAACAATAATTTTTTTTTTAATTTTTGTTTGTTTGTTAGTTTGTCAGTCTATCTGTTTTTAAGGAACCTAAAAAATGTGATAAGTGCCGAAAATATTTCAAATGGAAATATCAAATCGAATTTTGCACTTCATTGATAAGAATTATATTAAAATTCAAATTCCATTGGAAACCATTATGCGAACAATATTTCTATCCCTTAGTTATTATTCCATTTCAACTGAAATAAGAAAATTAATTTTAAATTTAACTAAATATAAGAAAAAATATTAATTTAGCAGACATCATAATGGAATAATTGATGTTAACAACTTAAATGATTATGATCATTACGTGACATTGAAGTGAAACCGTGGGTAAAGGTGACTACTATATATATACACAATAATGTATGTTGTACAATAAGAAATTTTTTATTCAAAAAAAAAAAAATGTAAAATCAATCAAGAATTATTTAATAATTTTATTTCAGCAAAAAGAAAATTGTACGTGATCAAGAAATTATTAATTCTTTTTCAATTTCTCTTATCTTTGACCCTTTTTTCTGGCTCACGAAGGAATATTAAAAAAGGAAAATAATTCTTTTATTTTTTTATTTTTATCATTCTTTTGAATTTTAATAAGTTCAACGAAATAAACAAATGAGAGGACATTATTTTATATTCTAAAATAATCAGCAAGACACAGGATTTATTGATTCAAAATATTTTATATAATATGAATAATAAAATTTTCTTTTTTTTTTTTAATATTTTAGTCGCCGTTTCTGTTAAAAATACATTATGGTTACAGTCAAGTCTATAAATGTATATCGCACAGAAACTTACATTTAATTTTCAAAATAATAAACGGAGAAAAGTTATTAGATAATGTTAAAAATTCCCTGGATTTATATAATTTTGTGTGTGTGTATTTTTTTTCTATATAAAATTTAGTTACAATGTTTAAAGCATAAAATTTTTCAATAAGATCTACAATAATCAGATATCTCTGTCGCAAGTTATTGAGTAAGGATAAATAAATCTAGACAAAACAATAACAATTACATATGGCCTAGATTTTCGCAGTATAATTTGATTTCCATTATTCTTAATTTTCATTGGTTCAATGTGTTATTTATATATTAAATACTAGTATTGTTTGGGTATATACTCAATTATTGTCTAATAAATGTTTTTGTTTTATTATAGTTCAAAGAATTTTTGAAATTTTATTCAATTTTTAAACATTAACGCAATATCAAATTATTTTGAATGAAGATTTAAAACATGGATATTTTTCATGATGGACCAGAAACCATTACAAAAAATTTCTAGTTTAGGCAGGTTGTATATTTGGTTACCATTTCTTATTCGACCAATGAATATATTTTTAAAACATAAAATTCGAAGAATAAATAACAAAAAAACTATCTATTTAAAAAGATTTTCTATATAAATTCCTCGTTTAATTATTATATGATGAAACCGAAGTTGAATCCAATGAATAGATGTGAATAATCTAAATGATTTGAATGACCAAGCGAGATTTAGGGCTTTAAGCTCACAAAAAATAATTTCTATAATAGTTAGATTAAAGAATAATTTTACTTTGGCCATAATTGAAAAAATTACCTATTTTTCGTATTTAAGAAATAGAAATTCATTATTTATTTTCTTTCGTTATTTTATTTCTATTTTTTTTTTTTAATAAAATGACAATGATAAATATTTCGGATTTTTTAAGAGAAAAAATTAAATCTGAAAAAATAAAAAATAAAAAAAAAAACGAAGAGTTTTTTAAACAAAATTGTTTCCAATTTTACTTTTCTTTTAATTTATTTCTTTATTTTTTGTTAACCTAAAAGGTAATAAATTGATTTTTTATTGCATTTTCTTAGTTTATAAATTAAACATTAATCATTTTGTTGTTTTTCTTTATTCCAATGTATATTTTTATTTTCTCATTTTCATTAGGTAGGTAGGTACCTAGATTTTTTTTATTATTATTATTATTTTATATAATTTTAAAAATTTGATTTTAATGTCTCACGTGCACATCTGCTTAATTCATTTTTTTTTATTATTTCCTTTTTTATTAAATCCTTAAAAACTTTCCAAGATAAATTTTAGACTTTCTGTACAAGAGCATTTCTGACGAGTAAAAAATTTGTAGGTTCACTATAGTATTTCAATAGATGAGAGATTTGATTAATTATTAAAAATTGATCTCGTACTATTTTTTCTTCTGTAGAGTACACGAGAGTCTTCGCGATTAAAAATAAATAAAAATTACTTCTTTTTTCTTCAAAAAATATTCTTTAAAAAAAATAATTGTATAGGTATCTAAATTTTCATATCCTTATCATATATAATTTTAATTGAAAAAATAAGTTAAAAAAAAAAAATAATATACCCAAAAGGATTATTGAAAGATAAACCATTTTTGACATAAAAAAAAATCCAATTTAGCTTTGCAAACTTAATAAAAAAAGAATTTTTTTCGGTTTTTTTTTTTCTACTAAATTAAAAGAAAAACAGACTGGAAAGTTATTTTCAGAATAAACCTAAGTGACCCAAAATTTTCACAGCATAACCTTAAAAACCTCAACAAAAAACGAATAATATAAACTTTTATCCAACTTTTGCCAAAAAATTAAATTTTGATTTATTTCATATTATTCAATAAAAAGGCATTTCTTTAACAAAATTAAAAAAAAAAATGTGAAGTTTTTTTTTTCTTCTCAAATTTTCATAAATCTTTATTTATTAGGTTCATCAAAAGGCAAAATGAGCCATGAAAAAAAAAAATTCAAAAATAATATTAAGGACATTACAGAATTATGAAGAAAAACAGGAAAATATAATATCCTGATGGAAAATAGAAGTATATATATATTAATGAAAAAATATATGTTTATGTAGTATAATACATAACAATTTATCTACTTATATATATACAACATGTTCACATGTATCTAATAGCTTTTCTTTTGAAATAGAATATTTTTATATTTTATTCTCTCTTTTATTTTTATATAAATTTTTTTTTTCTAAGAACAAACTTAAAAACAAAGTTTTAAATCATAATTTTATAAGAAAGGAAATAGCAATAGATTCCTAGAATTTTAAATTTATTTTATTATTTATCTAGTATCTGTAGTAATTTGAATATCGAAAAAATTAAATCCTTTATCTTTACTGGCCTTAACTTTGTTGAAATAAAACTTTATTAAATAAATTGAATAAGTTGTTGCAAGAACAACAATTACAATAAATTGGTAGTTTCTATTTACATATAAGTATCATAGTTTCGATTAAATTTTGATTAAACTTTTCTCCGTACACAGTATTAAATTAATAAAATTTAGTAATTATTAAATAAAAATTATCTAAGTATATTATTTTCCATGCATCTCGATAATAACGAATAAAAATATATATTATATAAATTTACTTCAAAATAATTTCTTACACTAACAAAAAAAACCAATTTAATATTTTGCTAGAACATTAGAAACAGGATATTAAAGTAGAAAAAAAAATAATAATAATAATAATAAGTAAGTATTTTTCATAAAATTTTATAGAAAAATCAATAATACTAAGCTTATTATTGTTATTATTGTACAGAGACTTAAGCTCCACAAGGGTAGAAGAAAAGCGTTTGAAATATTTTTATATCCTTTGTGACAGTAAAATTTATATCAAAACTTTTCTTATTATTTTAAGGGCAGGATATTATATATATATTTGTACACAAGAACTTTTGTTTAAAAAATTTCATGATCCTTTAAACTTTGCAACAAAACATAGAATAAAGAATTCGTTGTTTTTTGTCTTGTATACAGAAACTTTTTTTTTTTTTAATATTTTTATTGGAAAATAAAGAATTTTTTCTCATTTCCACACAGAAAAAAAAAACATGAAAATCAAGATTGGAATTCTATTTAAGCAACATGTATTAAAAATGAATAACATTAATATCCTTTTAAGATTTTTGTCTGAAGAACTTGTTATTTTTGCTTTATTATTATGTATTTAAAAATAGAAATAAAAAAAAATGTGTAGGTACTTTTTGTGAAAAATAAAAGTTCATAAGTTTTTTAAGAAGGAAACAAAAAAATAATTTTATCTAACATGGAATGAATAAAGTTCTATATGTTCTACATTTATAGTTTTTCCAATGTAACTTCTACTTCACATCAAAAACTAGGTCGAAAATCGGCTTAATATATAACAGAAGGATCATGACTCAAAATTGTTGCCATTATTAACAAAAATAGAATAAGTAATCCAAAAAGGGTAGAGCTAATGAATCATACCAAAATTATAGTTTTAGCTAAGAATAAATTACAAAGTTTCTTTTTTTTTTAATTGCAATGCAATATAGTTAATCTTCTTGCGCCGATATCAGGTTATGTAATCGAAGTCTTTTTAAGGCCTTAGCTATGATGCATTCGAGGGATAAACATTTTTTAAGGTTCCTAAATTTATAAATTTTGTAAGAAAATTAATAAGACGTTTGGCCGGTTAAGAGTTTGTGGATCCAAAATCGCATCCTGAGGTAAGAGTGAGTGAGATTGCGCATAATTTTATATTTATATTTCATTGTGTTTGTGTTCATTTTTTTTCGATTATTCTTCTTTATTAAGCATACTGATTAAAGCTTGTAACAAAATAAAAATGAAACTAACCACTGCAATAAGCGATCTCATTATAATAAAATAATTACATTTTTTGTAACAATAGAAAACATGTATGTATTCTTTTTTTTTAATAAATATTACAAGTTTTATTATCTAAAAACAAAATACATGAATGTCATCTTCTTTTACTTTGGAAAAAATTTATAAACTTAACTAATTAAAAAGGCAATCTTCACAATAATTTTTTAAAACATGTTATATATTATATTTTTAATACATGCAAAATATTCTTATCTAAATTCTCAATTTGAATACATTTTCATTCGAGCCTTTGTTACAAACTTTTCTTACCTGTTCCACAGTGTAAAATTTTTTCAATTCTTTTAGAAGACTTAAATTTGATATAATTTTCTTCAAATATACAACTGATAGGTCAATTTATTTAATATTGTATATCTAACTGAAAAAGCTTTCAAATTCCTTTAAAAGAATTAATGAAGCTTATTTTGATGTAATTGTACTTGATTAAGTACAATGAATGTTTTCAATATAATTGATTTTTCCAATTATTTTTACAAAAAAAAAAAATAAAAAAATAATAATAATAAAAATAAAAACAGAAACAAAAATGAAAATTAAATAAAATTCTTTAATATTAGATTTCTATTAAGAATCTAAGAATTTTTTGTAAATATTTTTTTTTTCATATAATTTTTGTTTGACGTCCATTAAATGAAATAAAAAACATAAGAAAAAAAAATAATAAAATTAAATTCAATCAAAATGACCTTGAAACATGATTTTCCATAGAATAAAAAAAAAAATAGAAATGAATAGGGATTATTTTCTTCAAAGTAACATTAATTTATTATAGAAATCCTTATTAAATTGACGTAAATTCAACTTCATTTCAAATTAAATCCCGAATTAAATAAATAAGATTTTTACATTGACAAAAGAAAACAACATATTTCTATTTCTCACGCTGGGCTCTCAAGTAAATGAAATAAATATATATTTTTCCTGATATTTTGCCGCAGCTTTTCAAAGGACGAAAAATAACTAACTATCAATGATTTTACAAATTAAATAAAACCAATTTTCTTGTTTTACTTAATTTATTACGTTACAAACGTGTAAATATAATGTTTATTTAATCAAACATTTCAGAATTAGATATTCCATTAGTAGAGCAAAGGCAAATGAAAACTCAAAAAAAAAAAAAAAAACAAATTATTAGTGATATTATAAATTTCAAATAATTTATATATCATATTAAAATATTATCATTAATATTGATATTTATTGATTTATAAATAACTTTGACAATTATATCATTTTACGACTTTCATTAAGCCGGCTTTTTTTAACGTTTTCTTAAATTTCTACAAAAAATAATATTAAATATTTATTAAAATACTTTTTCGACTTTATGATGGAAATAAATAATATGAATGATACTTGATGTAAATGATAAATAAAAACAAGTTAAAAATAAAAGTTGTACACGAAAAACTTTTCATATGATGTGAAAAAAAAAACATCAAAACTTTTTTTAGCATCAAAAAAAAGTTTATGTTTTTTTCTGAGTAATTATACCACTTATCACCTCAGTTAATTTGCGAATTATGTCTACTTAGCAAATATATTTAATTTGTAAATAAAAAATCATAAGCATAGGCATAATTTGTACACATAAATGTTTACACTTATCATATATATACATAAAAATGCCAGAGGAGCTTCAGTGGGGGCCAAGATCAAAACAATATTTCGAAGGCCCCATTTTATTTATTTTAAATTCTTTTTTTTTTTTTAATTTTGCTAAAATTGTTGTTTGAATCATGAATTATTAAGAACCTCCACAGACCTGAATTTTTTTTTTAATTTAAAAAAAAATGAAGTTTAGAGCTATAGTTTTCCATTTCCAGGCAAAGTATTTTTGCCTCTAAAACTTTTCAAGTTTCAAAAATTGACGTCTTCCCATATAATTGATCAGTTTATCATACAGTTGAAGTCTAAAAATTGTTTTTAGACTCCTTCTATCGACAGATATCTATTTATTTACTCGTTCTTATTTTCATTGAAATCCATTTTCAACCCCATTTTGAGTCTTTGAACACAATCGTGGTGTTAACGCCTCTGCCATATTGCCCTTCTAGCCCTGCCTCTATTTGGGCCTGTTCATTATACATAATTGCATGCCACCACAATCAATAAATTATTATTTATTAAATTCATAAATTCAATGAATTTCATATGTAATGTATAATGTATGTATTTATATTGTGATTATGTAAAAATATTTCTTTTTTTGTATTATCTACAACCATGATAATTAACTATTATTAAAATTGTTGGCTCTAGGATATTTAAGAATAAAGTGTTACCGTAACATCAATTTATTATTAGGATTACCTCTAGCCAAGTGCCCATAAGAAAATTTATATCCTAAAATCTAAAATTGTAAAAATAATATAATAATAGCTTGAAGCTAATTTTTTTTTTAATAATCATAATAATAATTATTATTATTATTATTATTATTATTTGATATGAGTTATGTACGTACAAAGTATTTTAATGTCATTATAAATAATTGCGATTAATCATTTCCCATTTTCTTGGGAAAATTAGTTTCAATTTATTTTTCCCTTTATACTTCTAATGGCACGTGCCATGTATTTTTATTAAAATTCTGACTGTCAAAATATCATTAATAATGTGTCGGAAAATTCTCATTTTATTGAAAAGAAAAATATATGGAAATTTAATAGATTCAATAAAAATAGTATCGTTATACCCGCTCATAAAATACTATAATAAAAACTTAAAGTCGGAATAATAATTTTCTAAATCAAATTGTCTCGTTTTATTTTATATTCACATGATATCAAAAGAGCCCTCTTATTCAAATATTAAAAACAAATTGATAGAAGTAAGGGTGTTTTAATCAAAACTCAACACTGAAAAAAAAGCTCGTTGAGAAATTATCTTGAGGACCAACTATAAAGTTATAATCCAAAATCTTGCATTTATTATTAAATACATAATAACCTGTCCAAAAATATATAGCAAATGAATTGTAGCAAAATTTGCTACTTGAAAATTATAAGTTTTATTGTTTTTTCTAGCGAAAGTTAAATAACAAAAAATATTTTTATAGTTAATATGAGTTTCTGAAATTTGTATGTCAAATATTTTTATAATCATCGGAGTTATATTAAAAAGACTATTAGCTATTTTCCCTTGCTTTTACAAATAGCAAATTGTGCTTACGTCATCCACTAGTAGAATATACATGGTAAAAAATATTGCTGCGGAAACTATCTGTTTCTTCAGTGTATGTTCCTATACACTTCAAATTCAAACTTGTTGCTGTTGTAACGCAATTAAAATTTCTTTTTCGGACAGCGTGGCAGGCTTATTGATTACTTCTAATATGAGTAAACCATAGTTAATGCTACAATTATTATAATAAAAAATACGTTTACTTTATATTTTATGCTACACTTTGTATTAAATTTCCTTGTTTTTCTGCTGTATGTTGCACATTTATTAAACATGTTGTTGTTGTATTGCATTTCTAATTTTTTGCTGAATACACCGGCCGCCAGTACAGATTTCCATTAACATAAAAAAAAGTTAATTAGTCTAGTCTTCACAATGTTAAAATACGAAAAAAAAAAAATTTTTGCCCTTCAGTTATAAGTTGTAACGAAAAAATTAAACCTATACAATATTTATTATATTGTGATATAGAATTTAATAAAAAGAAAAAAATTTTTATGTTGAAATCATAAATATTTCGCTTTGTAATTAAATATCTAAATTGTTCCCATTATTATAATTACTATGATTATAAATTTTAGATTAACTAAAATATGAATGTCAACTACATATTTACGTACATTATATTAATAAGTTTCTATTTTCAAGAAAATCTTATCATTTTCGAAACATTAATTTAAGTACATTTCCACAATAATCTTCAAAGGAATTATTAATCAAAATTATAATTACAACGGTTATTTATAAAAAGAAAAGAAAAAAAATTTTCGACAGTGACATATGTAAATAAAATATGAACATTCTTTGTTATCCTTTTTAATTACAAATTTATTTATAAACATTTTATTTCTCTAATATAGATTTTATATTTAGATAAGGTAACATTTTTTTTGGAAATATAAATAAATATTTATATATTGAAAAAGAAAATATCCTACACGATTTATTTTAAAATTTTAGGAACATCTTACGTTTATTTTTTCAATCTTAATCAATTGATTTAAAAATAATTATGGTCGAAGCAAAAATAACCAAAAGTCAAAGCGTTTTTTTTTTTTGTGTTATTTGTTTTGTTGATTTCGTTTAATCTTCTATCAAAAAAGGAAACCTCGTAAGAAATATCGTAACAGGAGATCGACCAAAGTAAAGGGCTAATAATTTGTACTGTTCGAATAATTAGTATAAAAACTTTTTTTTCTCTCGTGAATATTTTTAAGAATGCACTGTCAAAGTTTGAATCGACGACTGACTTATTTTTTACAAATATTTACAATGTTGTTTATATGTATATACATATATATATGTACTGTACAAATTTGAATATAGTAAATACTAAAATTCCCACAGAAGAATATATCTATCCAGAAAATCTACATGATGAACAAATATAGATAGAACACAATAAATTTTTTAACTATAGAAACTATGGCCACAGTATCTATGCAACAACACATTTATGTATGACTTTCTTCAAATTAAGGATATATATTATATTTAATATTTTGTAAATGCTAAAACTTTGATGTGCGTGCGTGGGAGTTAGGTTTAAAAAAAATATATATGTATAGTGAAAATGAAATATGTACGTATTATTATGAAAACGTAAAACATGTCCAGTTGAAAGCCATTATATTTTTATCGATTTGGAAATCTATCAAAAAATTAAAAACATTTTTATGGCAACAAATCGTTTTCAGTTTTACATTTTAGCTATTTAATGCACGCCTGACACTTAATGTGAGTACAAGTACATAATATGTTTTTGTAAATTTAGTTTTCAACATTTCAAAATGATTCTTTCTGACAAATTTTTTTTTTATATTTTTACAGTAAAACTCTATTCATATACCAATTTTCAGTTCGAATCCTTGGTCTCAATTAACGGTCTGAACATTTTTTTATGTTGCATTAAACGAAACATATATACTGATTACTGATATATATGTAATAATTTTCATTGAACGCCATTTTCAGCCCTCAATCGGAATTCGACAAACAAAATTGAATCCTAATCATTGTTTTTTTTGGATTCCTTTAATCAAAAACGATTTAACCAACACACTAATTTTCAACATCATCTCGTATTACTTTATAATAAAATTTAAAAAATTTCAAATTTTATAAGAATATTATTTAATTGACTGATTGGGAGCCGAATTGTCGAATATTGCGCATATTTTGACATTCAAATGAACGGAATCAACTTAGTAGATAAATAAAATAAGCATTTTTACGATGTCCGTTCGTTCTCTAGTTCGTTTTCAATTTTGATGGAGAACGAGATAAAAAAATAGAAAAATTTAATAAAGGTTATTTCATTTTGTAAATTTAAAAAAAAAATTTTATTTTATTTTGCTTTAAACATTTCAATTAGCCCAAAGATCATTATGTTCAAATTTTTATTTTCCTTAAATAAATAGAAAATTTGGTAAACATGCAATCTCATAACTATTAAAATATAATACTTGTTATAACAATGTAAAATTTTAATTCACAATTTCTCATGGTTAAAAACGATTCATAATTTTCAAGAATCCACACTTCAAAAAAAAATAACATTTTCACTAAACTTATAAATTATTTTGATGACTTTAGTAAAAATTTATAATGATGATTTTTATATAAAAAATTTACAAATATTTTTTTGCCCAAACAACGAAAAAATAATAAAACCTTAAAGCGAAATATTTTCTCCGGAAAACTTTTCAGATTTAATAAAATTTAATTACATTATAACAAGCTATGTGGTTTCTTATTCTTAAAAAAAAAAAGAATAAATAAATTCTAAAAATTTTGTTATGAATTTAGGTATTATTCTATTCTGTTTGATCTTAAGAAAGTAGCATTTGAAAAATTTAATAAATTTAATTGG
Source organism: Hybos culiciformis (assembly GCA_964007475.1). Lineage (NCBI taxonomy): Eukaryota > Metazoa > Arthropoda > Insecta > Diptera > Hybotidae > Hybos > Hybos culiciformis. The sequence continues at coordinate 25,963,452 of OZ023273.1, read as the reverse complement.
AAAACTTGCGGGTCATATAATAACAGTTTTAGATCTCAGAATGAAATTTTTTTATTTTTTTTCCAAAATATACCCACTTACATATATTTTGTCATAATAAAATCAAATAAAGATTTCTATCATACTTTCATATAATAGTATATTATACTATAACTCTATGATATATATGTTGTTTGTTTGAAAAAGTCGATTCAGAAGTAATTTACTTGTATTTACGTTAGTCACATGTAACATTTTATGGCTTTCAGCTTTAACCTGTATGTAAACTTGCATCTTTTGACAGTTGTCAAAAATACAACCTATGGCTGACAATCGATTTATATGTTTTTCAAGAGAACTTGGAATTTGGAATATTCGAAATGTATTTAAAAATTAAATTTATATTTTCTAAATTGTGACCAATAATGCTTTAAATATTTAATTTTACTAACGTCTTTTCTATTTTGAATTAAAACTTTCGAATAATCTCTTAAATATCCTATATATATACATGTAAATGTATAATTCTCGCTAAATTAAAAATATTCATCGCAAAACTTAACAAAGTGGATTATAAAAGTTCTGTATATATAATGATTTTCATTTCAAACTGGATTATGGATACAAATAATTTCTTTATCTTGGAATTAAAATAAAATTTATTTCACAAAATTTTAATAATACTCTAGAGTTGAAAATTTTATACTTAAAAATTTAAAAACAAAAAAAAGTATTTAATCTGGGGTTTATACTAAATTTGATTACTATCTTGATAAAGATCGTTGTTCATTGATTATAGTGAAATTTTATTAGTTTTAAAATTATTGATATTACTTTCTTAATTTTTAGATTTTTTTCCTCCTCTAAGGACACAACTCTTTTTGGAGAGAAAACGAGAATGTGAGAATTTTGAATTTTGTCAGGAAAGTATCAAAAATCCTTGTAGATGTAGATGCTTTAAAAATAAGGACATTTGGAAAATAATAAAAAAAATCAATTAACTTCTTACAAACAGAAATTAAAAAACACAAGAAAAGTGATGTACATACTAGCAAGATAGTTTACTATCCAATGTAATCTCTGTATAAGATACACATTTTATTTATTTTTTTTATTTTTCTAAGAAAATAAAATTTAATTAAATTAAAAACATAAAAATTTTCTGTTTCTTAAAACTTTTTCATTTTCTTTTTAAGCGAAGAAAAGTTTATCTAGAAATTAATATTTATTTAAAATTCTTCAAATGCTCTTTAAAAAAAGTTACACATATTATATTTAACATTTACTATATACATTTACATATACGTACATATAAAAAATAACTCCCAACAATAAAATTGTGTGTAGGTAATGTTTATGTTTATCTTTTTTATAGGTATACCTACTACTCTATCTATTATCAACAAAAATTATGATAAAAATAAATGTATATTTCCATCATAGGATAAACAAACAAAAAAAAAGTATGGAATGAAAAAAAAAAAAAAATTATTTCAAGGAGAAATATAATATTTTGTTCTTATTTGTTTTTATTTTTTTTTTTGTCTTTTTTTTTTTAATAATAATTATTTCATAAATTTCTTTTTATCCTACAGAAAAAACTTTTTATTTTTTTTTTTTTTTCTATACACATAAAAGGCTTAAAATTCAAAATATAAATTATGTACGTTAATATTATTTATTTTTTATATTTTAGAATTTAAAACAATCAAGATAGAATTTCAATAAAAAGGAAAGTAAATATAATATGAATGAAGGTTGTTTGTTGTGTATAAGATATTGTCATGATTCATACTGGAAAAGTTTGAATTTTAAGATTTCTTATATTTTATGAACCATATGTAAAAGAATTAAATTAACATAAATCTACATACATAGGCATATAAAATATGTTTAAATGAAAAATATTGTGGTAACTTGTTTTTATTTTATTGACTTAAGTTTCAAGCTATGAAATGCTTACAATTAATGAACCACCTAATCGATTTTTATGCTTTGAATGCCAAAACATACGTAATCTGGATCACTTTCACCTCGACTGAAGATCGAGATTCTACCATTTTGGGTTTCGGAGTAAGAGGTTCTCAACCAGCCAAAGGTCAAAATATTTTTCATATAAAATTTTATAAAAGTTTAAATGAATTCTGATGCAAATTAGTATGTGGGTAGATATAGATATCAATTAGTGGAATTTAAAAAAAAGATTACATTCCAAGGGTCTTTTATTTCGATAAATTGTATAAAGATATTGAAGAAACCTTAAAAAATATGTTCTGCCCCTGATTGAACCTTGAAATCATAGTATCTTAAATTTTAATACTGAAAACGCGCCCAGTACATACTTCATTTTATGATGTACTGTTCTGTATTTTTTTTTTTCAATTTTCTTGTTTTTCTTCAATAACACATTCTTCCATCATATACATAATTCGTGTAATACAATAATTTTTATTTAAGACAATATTTTTAAAAATAAAGACAACACCTCTAAATTCACCAATTATTGAAATTTTTTTGAGAAATATTTAATAGTTATACATAATAAATATATCGCACCCTAAGAAGAATTAAGTCGAAATATACAAAGGTCCTTTTTCTAAGAAAATGTACAAATTTTTTTGTAACACCAGTAAGCGATTGTAGTTGCGACAAGGTGGTTTGAAAATAAAATAGAAACAAGTCAAACAGCTATCTATGTATATTGATCAACATCATTACGGTTTGTCAATAATTGGTCACATACCCTAATATAGTGTTGAAAGGAAAAAACAAAAAAAAATAGCAGAAAGAAAATTATTTTGCTTTTAGAAAAATAAATAATTACTTTTTCTTTCATTTTTCTTCATAAATAAAAATCGCTTTTCGGTTTTACTTTTTTATCCTTGATGTGGACACCAACAGGCGTTAATCCAAAATATTATATTTTCCTTTTTTTTTTGCGTAATTTTTTTTTTTTTTGTCTTAGGTTTTCATCTTTTGTTAATTTATTTATTTATTTTTTTTTTTTCTTGTTTGAGAAATCAACAACAAAAAACATAATTTTTTTTTTATCCTTTTTTATTTACCATTTTTTTTAATCAAAATGATTTTTTTTTTTTTTAATTAATTTATAAGTTTTTTTTTTTTTTATTTATTTATTGTTATTATTTTTTCTATTATCTTTTATTTTTTAATTTTTTTTTTTTTCTTCTTCGGTGGATTAAAAAATTGTTTTTTTTTCTCAATTTTTCATAATTAAATCTTTTTCTTTCAATTTTTTTTTTTTTTCTGGTCACATTCCCTTTTTTTTTTTTCTTGCAACTATTTATAAAGTTTTTTTTTTTTTATTGTGTCGTTGTGTTCATAAAACGAATTATGTAAAAAAAAAAAAAAAGGATGTTTTTTTTTTATTTTTTTAAATATTTTTTAAGCTCTCTTCGTTTTGTCGATAATCTTTTTATTCGAAATTAGGTCACAATTTCATTTTAGTTTTTTTTTCTCCTCAGATAGCTGTTTAAATTTATATTTATTTTATCATTATTTAATTAAAGTTTGTTTGCTTTTTTTTTTTGTAAAAAAAAAAAAAATATATATCTTTATAAAAATATATGTATATAAGCCTCCGCACAAGAAAAACAGAATAGAGATTTCCTTTTTTTTTATTTATTTTCTAGTGTGAAAGAAAAATAAATGAAAACAATTTATAAAAAAAAAAAAAAAATAGAAAATTAACTTAACATTAACTTAGAAAAGAGGAAAAAAAATTTATATTGAAAGTATCTTTTGGGAGAAAGGTTGTGGTCAGGCAAATTCTGTGTATAAATATTTTATTGATTTGATATAAATTTTCAAAGAGTTTAATCAAGTTCAGTTGTACATACTTATAATTCAGTAAGATATTATTAATACTGTATATAAGGAATACATTTATATATAAATATTCAAATTTATTAAATTATATTATAAATTTGAGTTTGAATAATCTCTTGACTAAAATATAAAATAATTATTTATTCTGTTTTTAACATTTGATATAACTATTTTACTTGAGTATATATACTCTGATTAAAAAATATCTGGGAAAATGTGCTGCCATTACTAAGCAGGAAGGGCGTAAGTCTATTTTGACTTTTGAGAGGGCTCTGTAGCTTTTATTGAATTTAAAATTCTCGCGCAGGTTTAGATTTTAAAAACTTACTTATTTTGATTAGATATTTAGCAAATCAATGGCCAGATGCAATTTATAGCAAATACTAAAGGAATTAAGTAATTTGAAATAAATCTATGTCATAGTATCCAATCATCATTGTAGGACTTTAAGGACAAAAAAAATTATTTCTATTTATTTTTAGAGGAAATTGTTTTCCACTGACCATCGCCTGACACAAAAAAAAAATTGTTTTTTATTCAAGTCATATAATAGTGCAGTAAAACAATTTCTGACCTACTCTATCTTTTGTTTTGCCTATATAATTATATAATATATAACATAAACTATTTAGTACTTTTAATACATATTTGAAAAAAAAAACAAATTCTAGAACAAAAATAATAAAAATTAACTTTCGTTCACAAGATTTATTAGTCTTTTCTTCACGACAGTAAATACGTAAATTTTTGTGTATTTTATTTAAGAATTTTATGTTAATTTTCTTTTTATTCAAATGTAAGATTTCAACTGAATTTAACCTGGCACGATTAACCCTGAGTATTTTCAGCCAATATTCTTTAAAATTAATATATAAATATAAACATTTTTTTTGGTAAAATTCCAAATATTTAAAAAAAAAAAAATTCTGCAAAGTAATATATTAAATTTCACTATGGTTATATGTGTATATTAAGATGTTATCTATTTAACTATCAATTTAAAATGACTGTACGAAACAAGAAAGAAAAATAAATAAATAATGAATAATTGTAGAATATAAGAAGAAAATAAATATAAACCAATTTTATTAACACCACACCATAGTTCCAATTTCTGTATGCCGCGTTAATATTATATAAAATTGTGATATTTATTTGGGTTTAATTTTAAAGTTTCCAAAGCGGTCAATGTGAATAACGCATTTAAGTATTTAATAATTCAAATTAGTTTTTGGAAGTTTTACTGAAACTCTGGAACGATTAAAAAGATATCGTTGAGATAAATATTTCGCTGTATAAATACAATTTTTAAAAAAAATTGTTTTAGACTCTTTTTGGAAATACTAGTCAAATCTATAGACATATGTGGATTATAATAACTACACAAAAAAAGAACAAAAATTAGAGAATATAGTGATATAGATAAATGTATTGTATTATATGAAATATATAGTAGGTGATAAAATCTCGTTTTGGAACAATATCAAATTAAGTTGAATAAATTATGAATTAAAAAGATATTAAAAAATATTTGAATAAAAATATGTATTCAAAAGAACTGCTCTAATAAAATGTTAGATCTAATATCATATTAAATAAATATAGAAAATCTAGGATAAAGATATAAATTATTTATTCTTCACACGTAAAAAAAGGTTGTAAAAATTCAAATACTTTTCTAGATACAATTCGTTTGTGACAAAAGAATTATTTACTTTTTAAATACAAATACTTTTAATCAAAACTTTTCTAGATATAATTCCTTTTTAAGAATAGTATTGATTACTTTTTCAAATACAATTACTTTTAAAACAATATTTTTTAAAATACGATTTCTTTTTGAGCAAAATATTGATTACTTTTTCAAATACAACTACTGTTTAATTATTTCACTAGTACTCAATACCAAAGTATTTGAATTTTTAAAGCTCTGCTAAGTACTGCTTAAGATATAATTTAAAAAAACACACACACAAAATTAATTTTACGGTCAATTAAATTTATTTCAGTATCAAAAATTAAACTGAAGAAAGTTTTAGGCAAAAAAAAAAATTAAAATAAAGATCTAAACAAGAAAAAAAAACTTTCAATTAAAATATAATCTTTTGTCAAAACAAACTTTTTTTTTTCCTGAATATTTTATTTTCTTGGTTGCACTTAAATAACCTTCTTTATCCTTTTTTTTTTATTTTTGTTCTTTACTTTTTGATTTTTGACTTTTAAAGCTTCCTTTTGTTTTTCTTTCTTGCTTTTTTAAAGCTTTAATATCCTTTTTGATGATTAATAATGTATATTTTTATTTTATGTTTTTTTTTTTTTAAGGAATATGTGTATCCTTTGTTTTATGTCTTAGAAGGAAAGAGAATAAGTTGTAATTTTTTTTTTTTTTATTAATTTTTGAGTTAATAAAATTTTTTTTTTTTGTCCTTTGTATAATTTTAATTATCCTTGAACACGTCCGATAAGTTTAAGGATATCGCTTAAACTGATTTTTACGTAAAAACACTCGTTGCTTTTCAATCTATAACATAAAAAAAAATATATTTTTTTACCATTTTGGTCCTTTTTTATTTTCTACACAGAGGGCAATTACTGAGACAGAATCTAGGAGAGAATTTTTTTTTTTTTGAAATAAGGATAATTGAAATATTGTTTTGGGAAATTTGTTGGGAGAATAAAATTTAAAATTAAAGAGAAATTTTTGGTAAAATTTCTTTTACTCCTTACAGATATTTACCAAAAAAAAAAATAACTAAAGGAATACAAGATAAGAATGTTTAATTTGGTAAAATAAGAAAAAAAATTGTGGATGTAAGTATGACCAGTATTGCTTATTCTGTTATTTTTTATTCCTTATTTAAACTTATCCTAATTTATTCCTTTAATTATTAATTTTTTTAATTTATTTAGTTTATGGTAGGTATACAAATTTAGTAAAAATATATTTTATTTTTCTGAAGATTTATAAAAGAATTATGAAAAAACAGCATATTGGGAAATACAGAATTTGAAATGATCCTTTTAATGTAACTTTTGATTCTATTTGAACAGTTGCCAAAATCAAAAAATATACTGTACCTTTGTTGCACTATGTAAAACTTATTAAAATCTTAACCCAAACCAATAGAAACGGTCTTCGCAAGCTAAATTAGCTCATGTTATGAAAACACCCGGTTATAAACTAATTAAACTGTGTGCGGTTAATGAAGTTTGAAAGGAATTCTAATAAAATTATGATATTTTTGAAATTTATTTGATACGGCACAAAATAAAGAATCTTTGTCATTGTAGAGAATTCAATATTTTTACTAAAAAACATGTTAAATTTCTAAATTTTATCGAATTAATATCGCAACAAAACTATATTCGTATTTTTATTTCAATCTTCTACTAGGTAATTATATATATTAAAATAAATAAATCTCAGATAAATTATCTAATAGGTATACGGTATGTTGTGCAGGTAGTACACACATATATGAATTGTTCTAATTTTCTAATTGACTCTTTTGTCTTTAATTTGATTAAATGAATCAAAAACAAAAAAAAATTATCTGCATCTGAGATAAAATATAGGGAAATAAAAAAAAATTTGCAGATTTTTCAAACAAAATATTTCTATTACGTATATCCATAAATTTTATCGTTTTTATAGTTGTGAAGGAGAAATTTATATAATCGCACATTTGAAATTTTTATTCAACAAAAACCAAAATGTATTGGTATGAATAAAATATATGAATTTATTACGATATAACGTTGGGTGCTATTGATAATGGCAAAAGGGGGATATTTTTTATATAATATTAAATACTTTTTGTGGAAATTTATTTTTTTTTATATTAACTGCTTGTTGATTCATTTTATGCACGAATAAAAGGTAATTGACCGAGAAAATTTTATAAATTTTTTTTAAAAGATTTTCAATTTTCAAAACAATAACCTATAATTCGGGTAATATAATATATTGTTTCGAAATATAAATCAAATCATTAAGTAGGGTAATTTTATGAGTCTACTAAGGTAATTGTGCGCAAGGTCAGCTTAAAGGTTATATGTTGATTAATATACGAATAAAGGTATAGCACAATACAAAAAATTCCAATAAGAAATTTGATAAAGGATTTTGAAATTGTATATCTTAATCCGTTTAATATTATTGAAAAATTAATCATACGAATAAGTAACTTCTTTTGGGTTTACTAGCTTACTAAAGTTATACTAAAACAACACATTATAAAAAACATGGAAAATTATAATAATTAAATTATTAAATAAATTTGAATGTGAAATTATTTTTGAATCAGTTGCGATAATTCCACTTTCAGTTAGATTTCAATGTTTATATGACGTCAAAGATTTGAAGTTCAATGCACATCAGTTACCTTTTCTGTAACATTTGCACCTTGAGAATATTTCAAAGAGTTCAGTAGTAATTAATATAAATATATAGTAAAAATATAAATGTCCTCTGAACTTTCAATAGACAGCGGACACAGAAAATAAAACTATATAAATCTGATAACATCTAAATTTATCTTTATAAAATATCTATATGCTTAATAATATCTTTTATCATTATATAAATATTATAAAATATAACAAAAAACAAAAATTAAAATTAAACTTAGTAAAATTGAATAACACAACTTAAAGAAAATGAATTTTATTTATTTATTTTTATTTTATTTTTTTATTAAAAATATAATTTTCGAATATATTTATTTATTATAGAATCTTTTAGAATTATATGAATTTCCCTTGAGGATGAGGTTTATACCACTAAATTCTAAAGTTCTGGTAAAATAAAAAAAAATACATGGATATACCTTACATGATATAAAATGTATGTATATATAAGTTCAAATGTATCTATGTTTCTAATATATCTATATCTAATGCAATATAGTGTAATATATGTATATAAAAGTTTCAACAAAGTAATTTTTATTCCCAATCCTCAGATATTTTTAAGAATATTACTCTTATAATACATAAGTATATTTAGATTTTTTCTTCTTAATAATTTTCTTTTTTCATTTTTTTCTTATGTGAACAAAAAAAAATAAAAATAACAATAGCTGGCTGCAATAAAGCGCTATTGAATTTATTTAATTTGATGAAAGGTAATTTTATAGAAAGTATTATTGAATCGAAAAAAAAAAAAAAACAAAAAAAAAAAGGTACATTGTAAATAATGAAACCTTTTAAAATGAATATCATCTCTTTAAATAGGCATGCGAATCGCATATCAAAGAGATAATAAATTTTAAGTGGAGATAATATAGTTTACAGGGTGAATACATTGAAACTAAGTACAAATAAAATATATTTTGAATTTTATTAATTGAAGATACGATATTCAGTTCCTTTAAAAAAAATTAAGTTAAAAATTAATTCCCTTAGTTTTTCCATTAAATTTTTTTTTTTTTTCGAAATCGCAAATTTCCAAATAACACAGACAAATTAAATTCATTCCAATGTTCAAAAAATAAAAAAATTATATTTATTGAAAAATTTTGAAGAATTCGATCTGCTTTTTAAGTCTTAATCCATTGCAAAATATTATTATTATTATTTTTTTTTTTTTTGGATTTTTATTTTATTTTTATTTTTTTTTTGTCCAAAGAATTCCAATAATTTTATCATGTCTTTTATGTTTTTACATCTACGTATGTATATTGTAAATGTCCTTTTCTTATCCTTCACAAATTCCAAAAAAAAAAAAAAAAATAATGTCATAAAGGAGAACAAAAAATTTTCAACATTCAGAGAAATTTAATAAAAAAAAAAATTACAAGTAAGTAAGTAAAGCAAAAGAATTATGAAAAATAATCTCATAAGATTTACTTATTCTTTTTTTTTAAGTCTTTTGAAAGAAAATTTTGTTATGTTAACGAAATTCTTGAATAGAAAAAAAATTGTTTAAGAAAAAATTAATATGAACAAATAAAAATAAAATCAGATAAAATTAAATACCTACCTTTATTATTATTATTATTATTTGTTAACAAATTTTCAATCAAAAATTTTTACCGCATCAGCTACAAAATTTTTTTTTTTGTTAATTTTGCAGAAATAGGAAAAAAAAAAATTCAAAGCTAGATACTTTTTTCTGGTTTCTGAATAAAAAAAAAATCTATAAAGTGCGGGCTTCTTAATTTTTCTACCAATTATATTATTTTGTTAACTTATGATTATTCATTAATTTTTTTCTATGCAAATATTAGGATAATGTTAGAAATTCATTAGAAATTTCTTCGGACATAAATTATGAATATAACGGCATACTAACATATTTCATAAATCATCAGAAACCTAATCCTTCAATTAATATCAAAAATTGCCTGCAGCACCTAATGGACAAGAAAACATTAAATGAATTCATAGAAGTCAATTTGAAAGATTTCTTTCAATAATGTGCCCTTCTATATTTTTAATTTTAATTTAAAGTTTGTTATCCTTTGAGATACTAAAAATATTATATTAATATCCCTTTTTTTTTCTCTTTTTATTTTTTTTTTTGTGTTATATTCGAGGACAGCAGCACCAACAAAATGTATTGACCCTTGCATTTTAAATTGAAATAAATAAAAGAAGGAACAAAAAAAAAAAAGCACACTGTTTTTTATATTAAGTTTTTATTTTAGTATTTTTTTTTTGTAATTTAAAAGTTTTCTTATGAAAACACAAACTCGCATACAACTCTCGTACATTGAAAAAAAAAATGAAAAAGAAAATAATGCTGAAAGGTCAAAAAACGATATAAAGATAAAACTTCTTAAAATTGAAATTTTCATTTTTTTTTTCCAATTACATCATAATTTTAATAGAAAGTTTTCAGCTCTTTTATTTTTTTTGTTTAACTTAAAATAAATATTACATTATTTTCATAAGTTTTGAGTTCAAACTTTAACGAACTTGACAATTATATATTATTTTAGAAAATTTTTTTGCAGAAGTTAAAAAAAAATTTTTTTAAATTAAATTAAAAATAATTAAGAAAATTTATAGTAAAAATATATTTAAATTAATGATAAATTTTGTAAAATTTAATAATTTTTCGATTTTTATAATATTTTTTAAATATTTTATTTTTTTATTGCTATGGAAGTTAAGAAAATTTGAAGGAAACAGTAGCTATAAAGACGTATTTTACTCGATATATGTATAAGCAGTCTTCTAAATGTTTACCAGTGAGCCGTGAACAATATTTTGATTTTATGTTATGATGAGAATGATGCTTCACAGAAATATGTGGAAATTTGCGAAACAATAGATCGACTTAAAATTCTCATGCGATCGACTTTAAATTCCCAGTCGATTTAAATTTCCAACTTAAAATTCCCAGTCGATTGCACACATGTCTTATGCAAACGAAGTTTAATTAAAATGGTTTATTCTATGATTTTACCATGTAGTTTTAAAAATTATGGTTAAAAATAATGATTTGAATGAATTAGAAACCTTTTTTAATGATGACTTTTTATTTGGCGGAACCAAAATTGACAGAGTTTTTAAAATTTCATATATATTTTATTTTTAATATTGATCCACTAAGTGAGTTCTCAGGTTTGTAAACATAGACTATAAGCATTTAAGATTCCAAGTTGTTTAAAAAAAAAAATGTAAATCAAAATATAATTTTGAGAATTTGCAGTCCAGATGTAGTAATGAACCGAGATAAAAATTTATTAAAATAACCTATAAAAATTCAAGCGAAAAAAAAAATTGTTTTTCTTTAAAAATTTTAATAATTTTTTTATTTTTTTTTTAGTTTATTGAAAACAGAATTTTATTTTCATGAAATTTTCTTATCGTTAAAAAAAAAAATAAAAAAAAAAAAAGATTATTTTTCACTTCAATTTGAATATTCTATACGGAAAAAATTATTTTACGTTTTCCCCAAACACGAATGTTAAGGAAAATAAGTACCCGATGAAATATTATTTATTAGCATGAAAATAAATATTAAATAATAATTTCTCTACTCATTTATGGTTTCATTTAATTTTTTTTTCTTTCAGAGGAGTTGCTACTTTTCAAATTTAAGGAATATATTTATTTTCGATGATTTCTTTTTTTTTTCTTCGATTTAACATTTTACAAAAGCCATTTAAAAGTGTTCGAGGTATATGTGGATGCAATGTACAATGCATAATATTTATTTGTGATGTACACCGTAGATATATCGTATGTGAAACTTTTGTACTTAATGGCTTTATATTTAAGAACTGACATAAGTCGTGATAACTTTATTATTTAATATATACTTAATGTAGTTTAATGTAGTTAATGTAGTTTAGTTTTGGAATCTATTACAGTGGGTTAATAAACATATTGAACTCATTCCAGCGGAAGAACGTCATTCGCATTAAGACATAAGTAACAACTATAATATTTTCGTACCCACTAGAATTTGTACGTTTCGTTTTTCTGCAAGAAGGAATCAAAACCTTTCCAAATTTTTCAAATTTTGAATAAGTTTATTTCCCATAGTGTGTATAGAATAGTATAATAGTTTTACTATAATATTTGCTTAATTCTTAATTCAAATAAAAAAATGTAAAAATGTTAAATGTTACAAAAATTTAACTTTCACGAGTAAATGTAAAAATAGTATAGTAATGAAGATTTTTTTTTTTTATAAATTTTTTTGGGCCTTATTATTATTATTTTTCTTGTTTCAATTAATCCACCTATTACGTAAATTTTTAAAACAGGTAGAACATTATGTAAACTTTTTTACCCGTACAAAGTTTTTATATATGTATAGGTAATTTTTTGGTATATTTTTTTAAACCACAAAATTGCAAAAAGTTTACATATTTTTCGTAAATATTCTCTTAATGTTTCAACTTTTTCAATATTTTTTAAAAAAAATATATATTTTTATTATTTTATGTTAAAGCTACTTGAATGCAAAAACATATTATACTTGGAATTGAAATTCACAAACTTAATGTACAAAATGTTCTATTATTGCATAGCAAAGAAGACAAGAAAAAAGAATTAACCATCTGTGTCTTTATAGTATTCATATTCATGCTCTTCTTATATCTTGTATAGTAACATATTTTCATTGATAATCCATTAAAAATCTAAACTCAAAATCATACTTTGTAAATGAAGCTAAAAATAATTAAATTAATAGATAATAGCCAAAAATTATCAATTTTCATTTGAAAAAAATTTTGACACCAAATCAGCTATGTTCATAATAGTAGATAGATTTATAGCCTACACTGCTGTATTTTTTGTTCAATATTTTTGAATTAATACTTTATAATATTAATTAATAAATAACGAAATGTTAAAAAATGTATAGTTAGTGAAAAATATGATCTAAAAAAATTAATTTTTATACGTAAACATCAAATTGCAATGATTAAAATAAATCTCTTTTATATAACAAAAAATAAAATTAGAAATAATTCAGATTTTATCATAAAAAACCAACAAAATTAAAATAATTTTTCTTGGAAAACTACTAAAGCAAATATTTCTAGTTGAATTTCTCATCATTTTGACTAGTTAAAAAATTAAATAATTTTAATAAAATCACCCACTCTAATTTGATTTTAGCTATTTATATAGGCAATAAAGTATAATTTCTAACTACCTACATTTTCTCAGTGTAGTTATTTTATAATCAAAATAAGTGCAGAAAATTTTTATGATTGTGTTTGTTTATCCGATATCAGTACTCTTGTAAAATGGATAATTGTGGCGAAAAATTATATATTCTTGGGATGATGGAGGAAGTTCATCAAATTTTTATTCAAGTTTTAATTTTTTTTCATATTTATTCTGCAAGTCACTTACCTTAAAATTTAACTGAATTCAAATTTAATGTATCATGGAGAGAAAAAACTATATATTTAGCATGAAAATTATAAATACTTAGATTTAAAAAATTTTAAGGATATAAAAATATGTATATGCATTTTTTTTTTTTAAGGGAAATAACATGATACCCCCATAATTGTGTATAAATATTTTCTTAAATACTTGAAGGCATCAGAAGCAATAAACACACTTTACCTCGTATGAAGTCTAATATCCGTTGCCTTTGGCAATAAAATTTTTTTTTTTTTTCAGTTTTTATTTTTATTTTTGTTCATTCTAAGAGGGTGAAAAATCTTAAAGGTTCATGTTTATTATGACAACTCACTTGCATATTAAGATTTAAAAAAAAAAGGAAGAGAAATATTACTTTATAGCTGAATTTAACTTTTTTCTTAAATTTTGTATATATAGGTTATAAATTTCTATAATCCGTTTATAATTTGTCAAGATAACTGATCTTGGTGGGCATTAAATTTGAAAAATAATAGTGAGCTTGAAAAGGTTATAAATGTGATATTTTTTGTAGATTAAAGAAAGGGTGTAAATAATCGTTTCAAAAGATTAAAAGATGAATTGAGATGTTTTTCTTTCTTTCTAAATTCAAGAATTGTTTTTTTTAATGTGCGAATTGAAGTGTTCATAATTGAATAACTAGATAAAAATAACATAACAAGCTAATTTGAACATAAAAAAATTTAAAATTCTCATAAATAATTATTTTTTTTTTTTAGAATTCATTAATCATATAAAATCAAAATCGGTAATTTGTTAAAGGAAAAAATTCTTATGAATCCAACATTCATTTTACTTTCTATTAAGAAAATATTTTGTTGATGGTATACATATATATTGATGTTTATACTATGTAACATATAAACATGTTCCATAAGGAGTTGCTTTCTATAATGTTAAAATAAAATAAAATAAGAATGTTTGTTGCCGCCAGCATAACCCTCTTCACCAAAAATTATCCTTAATAATCTGATCATTTTTTTTTTATCGAAATTAAACAGAATGTCTTTATTAAGCATAAAATGAAAAGGAAATAAATTTATTTCCAATGGTGGAAATATAAATTGATGTAATTTACACTATGTCTAACTATAAATTAATATCCTTGTTTATATGAGGGAATGGAAATTTTTTTCCGATATTATATTTATGTATGCATATAAATATTATGTATACATATATGTATATGATGTGCATAAAAAGGATGTAAAATATAGTATTCGATTTTGTATCATTCACATATTTTAGTTCAAAAACATAAATATAACAATTATACACACGATGTGAAACATGTTCGTGTTGAGAGAATTTAGAAGTTAAAAAAAAAATTAACCTATATTGTTTTAATGACGTAAAAGAATTAAGTGATTTTTCAAGCACCCTAGGTAATAAATATACATAACTTAGAAATAAAATAAATGTGAAATAAAAATATGTGATTATAATATTTTATCGTTCATAAATTAATAATTATGTGTACTCGTAGGATTAAGATTTTTTTTCTTTGTTTTCCAATGTTGTTAGTCACATATATTTCACAGCTTGAAAATCAATTCGACATATATATGATTATTTGTCTAGAAAAAGGATTTTATTTTTATACCATATACATATAATTATGCTCCCAATGTTGGAAATCTGGAAATTTTGTTTGTATTTCTTTTAAATAAATTACTCTTCTATTACAATAATGCAATTCGACCGCACCCGTAAGTCGCGAAAAAAAGTGTAATTTAAAAGGAATTTTTAAATGTAAGCAAAGTATTAGAATACTGTATATGTATATTGCGTGCAACAAATTTCAAAATATTTTCTACAGAACATTAAATTCTACTTATTTTTCAATTTTCTAATGTAAATAGGCTTAATATGAAAAACTAGCAAATCTATAGACACACCTAATACATAAGTAATTCAATTCAAAGTTTCATTTTAAATTTATATAAATAAAATTAAATAAACTTAATGTTAATAGCTATATAATTCTCAATGTATTTCAATTTCAAATGGAAACAAAATTCTAAAAAAATATAATATAATTTTACAATATTTATATTTTTACGCATGACATAATTTAATTTAAAACCTATGTATATATGTATATAAATTGAAAATTTTGTTTTTTAACTAAATAAAAATTAATTGGAAATTTAAAGATAAAGCAAGTACCATCAATAAAATTAATTGAACCAAATATGTTTAGTTGATTTATTTTAATTAACTTCTGTTTGTATATATTATAAAGACAGATATATAAAATATATATACAGGTTTATTATATAATTAATATGCATATGTATGTATTTTATCACTAGAATACATTTGTATATCTTTTTTTGTTTATAAATTAGCAACAATTTGTAAATATTGTGCTCTTCTCTGTTCATAAAGTACGGTTATTTTTAGTTCAATTTTGTAAATGAAAACAAATTATTATTGGCTATACCTGTAATACATTAAAAAGGATTCCCCACAATGTGCCTTTAGAATATTTATTTCAAAAAAGATTTTAAGTACAACATTTTTTGTTTTTAAATCGGTATATGTAGGTACTCATTTTCTTTTGTAGAAAATCTTATTTATTTACTAATTTTCCTATATAGCAAAGGAGAGATTTCCGATTCTATCATTGATACTATGGATATTCATTATAGGCTTTGTATAAACATTTGAGAAAATAAAAATTATGTGTGGAGGAAAAGTTTTTTATAGAGGTTCAGGAGGGTAATATTATTTACCACGTACTTAATTAGTCTGTCTCTAAATCGAACAGAAATTGACAGTTTTGACCATAATCGAATTTATAAATAAACCATACGTTTTCAGATAAAATCCTCTTAAAGAAAATCTTATGACTTCTCCGGGCCTCATAAGGTTATAAAGTAAGCAAAAAAAATATTTTTTCATTTCATGTCGAAAATATTATTTAAAATTTTTTATAACTATTGTACAATCTACAACCTACAGTATTATTTTAACGATAAATTAAAGGACATTCCATTGTAATATAAATGCTTGGATTTATGGTATTCTGCATATGAATTTAATGCAACAAAGTTTAAATTAAAATCAAAATAAAAATTATTAATACAGTGATTTATTTAAAATTATATGTGATTATATATGATGGGGAAATTCATATACCTACATATATTTATAACGATATTAAATACAATGAGTTCCAAAAAAAATTAAAATCTTAAATGTCTAGCAATCTACCCTAAAGAATAATTGGTGGTGGGCATAATAATGGGTAACTGAAATTAAATAAAAATAATAAAAGTTGCCTTAAACAAAAGCCCGAGATTAACTGTAATTGACAGTTTATTAAATTTTGTTATACTATTCGCATAATACCTATAATCTATTCAATCAACGTCAAAGAATAACCCTTCAATTTATTCGCATAATAATAAAAAAATATGTTGTGAAAATGTATTAAATTTCCGTATATCGTGCCATTATTATATGTAACGTCTTAAGATAAAATTAATTGAAAAAGTAAAACACAAACAGATTTAAAAAAAAAACAAAAAAAACTTTAATGACATATTGGGGTTGGTTTTTACCGCAAAATTAAATCATCAAGATATTTTCCTTTTTTTTTCTTCATTTTTATTTTGTAAAAAGTTGGTTAAAAAAAGAAGTTAATATGTAAAATGAAAACTTTACATGCTCACGCTATTTTTCATGTTAAAATACACTTTCACAATTTTTTATCGTTAACTTGTAGACTGCATAAAAATTTCAATACATTTTTTTTTTATAATTAAAATCATTTTTTGTTTCATAATTTTTTATTCAATTTTTTTTTTCTCTAACATTTAAAGGGTTTAACTTGATTAAAAGCCGATTATTTAACTCAATTTGATGTGTTTAAGTTTCTTTTTTATAAATTCAAAATTACATAACTTTTTGTTTGTTAAGACAGTGTATCAGGCAATAAACATAATTTAATATGACTTTTAGAAACTGCAATTTTAACGTGGTTAAGTTCAAATTTATTAATTAATTAATTAAAAATCGAAACTGCAGCTCAAATTTGCACGAACAATTACTTATTCAAGAGCAAAAATTGAATAACAACTAATTAAATTTTTTTTTTAAACTACGAAGTTCCTAGTTATCAAAACACCGAACATTAAACATGGACTGTTAAATTTTAAAAACTTCAATTCTGGAAAAAAATGTCTTAAATATTTTTTTTTATTATTACGAAACAATCTAAAATGCAATATACACTATGTCTGTTCAGTTGCATTGCATTCCATATATTTTTCTAAAACTTTAATAAACATGAACATAAAATTTAAATTCAGTATTATTATTATTATTTATTTTATTTTTTACCATTTTTAAATATATATATATATGCATACATATTATAATACAAATTACTTTGTTTTAAACAAATAAAATATTATTATAAAAATAATAATTATATCCATAATTTTTAGGCTGAGTGTATAATTTTATTTTCATTATGATGATGTGATAATTTCCACAAACAAGATTTTTTCACTAAATTAGTATTAAGCGTGCGGAGAATATATAATTCAATGTGATTATATGTTTTTTTAAATTTAATGTACAATTATATATATATTTTTTTTGCAGGAAATTGTTACATTATAATTTAGATTTATATAAAATGTAATACATTTATATATAAAATTTATTAGACTTAAATCATATGGGCCGAAATTATGTTATTTGCATAATGAATAAATTTTAAAAAGTTTTATTCTTTCCGTGAACATAAAATTGCATTATTTCCCTATTTGTTAAATTATTTAAAAAGAAAATTTTTCGTGACTGTTTTAAATTTTTTTTTTTTAATTAAAAAAGGTTAGGGAAATCGCTGATGAAGTCTTTAAAATATATATATTTTAAGAGAAAAAATTATTTCATGTTTACTTCAAACACAACCATTTAAATGATATATAAATGAAAATTACAGGCATAGATATAGTAAACGAGTGTAAGGAAAATTACTCGGCTACTTTGACAATCTTTAAATCTGAATGTAACCAATTATTTATAATTAATAATTATTCAACTAAAAACTAAAAAGTAGGAAGTATTCATTTTATGAAAAACTCTTGAAGCTATATTTTTCAAAAATCTAACATCTTGTAAACTTAATATTTTAAAATAAACTTAATTTTCTATAAAAATTAAATTAAATTATAAATTTAATTCTATTTTTAAAATAATTTAGGTATATTTTCCTTAAGCAAAAATTAGAGTGATATCAAATTAAATCAAATTTAAAACATGTTAAGAACAAAATTATTAGTATAAAAGTTTACCAGCATCAGCTGTTGAAATAATAATATGAAAAGTTTTAATTAAATACTTCACCAGCAAAAATTTCCTTGTTCAAAAAGTTTTTCTAATAAAATGCAGGAGTGATCATGGTACTAAAATGTTTGAATTTAATTTTAAAGTGTATACATATCCTGTCATATCCAAAATTAAAACCTAAAAAATAAAAGCTAAAATACATTTGCCCAAAATTTTTTGCGCAGAATAATTCAAGATTCATGCACTTTCTGAACTGAAACTGAAAGTTGTCAATCAAACTATTATTTCAAATCGGTTTTGTGTATTTCTTAATATACCTAGTTATTTTCTTTATGTCTATATAATATAAATAAATATAAGTAATATAATATAAAAATTTAAAATTCTTAAAAAGAAATCATATTATAATAACATCACACAAATATTGTAACAAAAATTTGTCTTGATCTCAGAATGAAGTCTAAATTCTCTAATTTAAAAAATATATGAATTTCGTAAATTTTTTCTTTTTTCCGTCCTTGAATTTTTTTTTTTTTTTTAAACACATGAAAGTAGGAAAATATCGAATTTTCCGTTCTTAAATAGAGAGGAAATATAACAGATTTGACAATTATATTTATGATTTTTTTTTTATTACTATGTCAATAAGCCCTTAAAGAAAGAAATACAGCAAAAAAAAAATAAGTTACAGAACGTGATAAAAAAGCCAAAACATATCAGAGGAAAATAAAAAATTCATTACGAAAATTCCTCCGGACATGTATAATTGGTTGTGCCACTTCTTTATTTCTCCTTTTTTTATTTTTCCTTTATTCGTTCTTTCTGTATACATGTATACGTATATATTGTAAAATGTTAATATGCTCAATTTGAAAATGTTAAAAAAATGTTTTAACAATAAAATTCCCTATATTTATGAAACACTAATTGCTTCCTGTCAACGCGTTTAACATAAGCCTTGATTCATTCATTTCTTCTTTTCATTTTAAACGTACACATTATTTTCTTTTCAAACATTTTTCATTTAAAAGAGAGAATTTTTCACTGGCATCATTTAAGAAATAAAAAATGGCAAATGTGTCTCTCATGCAATATATACTGATTTTTTTTTTTGTGAAATACAAAATACAGGGTGTTGTACACTTAGCTTTTTAAGGATTTTTTATTTTATGACGTCAAGTGAACAATAAAAACAATTAACTTCATGCCTCGAAAATGAACCATTTGTAAACATTTTTTAAAATTTGGGAAAAATAAAAACTAGAAATTTGGTTTTAAAATTATAAAACACATGAGCCATAAATTGAGTTGTATTCATGTTTCTTTTAACAAGGGCCATAACTTTAATTGACTTCGTATAATGTAAATAATTAAAATAATTGAAAACATTTTTTTTGTTATTCTATTCACAATACCCTGTACCTATTATCTTCGAAATTTAAAATTTGCACTCTTTTAAAGGAAGGGAAAAGGATTACTGACATGTACAAAAGGATTCATTAAATTCCAGTCAAATAGCCTGAGGATTTTTTTTTTAAGAAACAAATTTTTTTGTATACATATATTATGAATTTTCTATTATGTTTTCGTTTCTTTTCTAAAATTTCCAGACAAAACAACAAAAAATAAATTTTATTTTTAAGTAGAAATGTACAACTTATTCTTATTTGTTTTTTAGAGTGCACCGACTATAGAATGAAAATTTAAGGTTTTATTTTTGAAATTTTTTAACTGAATTGTAAACAAATCAGTTTAAGTAATAATTTGTTAGTGGAAATTGGGAAATTATTCTTAAATGATTCCGTATTCGATTTGGACTCAATGAGCCTTAAAACAAGAAACACCAGTATGTTTGCCTATCGTCCTTCTTTAGGACTGAACAATCCTTCTTTTGAGCTGTTTTCCTCCTAGCTTTACTTTATAAATGTCCTCCTTTCGATAATTTTTTTTTGTAGTTTAAGGGTGTTCAACGTGTTCAAATTACTTTAGATAAAAATTTATTAGATTTCATAAGATTCCCTCTCACAGCGTCTTAAAATCAGGTAAAGAGATTTTTTTAAACTTCACGTTATAATATCTAAAAATGGAGGTTTCTTTCTATTTTAAAATTTAATTTCGAAATTTTTCAACGCATTTTAAAGACTTTTAATATAAATAATACTGCATACCAACATCAATTTACTATTAAAATTATAATACAAATAATCAGAATTAAAATAATAAATTAAATTTAGATCCAGTCTACATTTTATTTTTCGAAATCCTTTTTTTTTTTATTTACATCTATAGTTCTTTCATCTGTAATTCTCATATGCTTATTATGGTATTTATGAGTATTCATAGTATATGCTTATATGAACTTATAAGAAGATCAGAAAAATTGTTGACTTTTTTTTTCATCTTCCAGCTATTGTAACAACTGTTTAAATGCAAAAAAAAAATACGTACTTAAGTTTAAAAAGTACCAAAGTGGAAGTTATTTTATCCCGCTTATAAGTGGCTCTTATTAAACATGAGTGTTAAATAAAAATTATGTTCAAGATGAAATATAATTGGATACATTTCCATCAAAATAAGTTTTTTCTTCCTTTAAAAAAATTTATTCCTTTCGTACATGCATACATATCTACATAATATTAGTCAATGAATTAAAAAGTATTTTAATGTAAAATTATACAAAGAGATAATAATATCATATTTATGAAATAAAAATATAAATATTCCCCGGATGTAATCTATTTGTTAAAAAAAAAGAAAATATCCTGATCAGTGTTCTTAATCAATGGTTTGCACGAAAAAATGCTTATTATTTAAAAAAATTACAAAGTTCAACCGTTGAACATTTTTAAAATTTTTCAGAAGGATATTATAAATAAAACTATCGAAAAGAAAATCCGATAAAAAGTTTAATACTACGTACGCTATAAAAAACTTAGCTATCGACATATTCAAGTTTATATATTTCGTAGCTTCACATAAGGAATTCAGTTGTCAAATACTGATCTTGAACTTTGAACTAAGGATAAAAATACAGTTTATTTATTATTATTACCGATAGAAGTAACTTCTAGTCGCTTCAGTGTTTTCATAAATTTTAAAAATCTGAAGCTATGAAAAAATCTTTTCGAAAAGTAGCAAACCATTTAGCTTAATGTTTATTTTTATTAAAATATTAGTAGAAGATTTTTACGTTAATTTATATGAAAAAGTAACTGAAGTTATCCACACTAAAATTAGTAGCAAAATTTTTGATTAACTATATGAATAATAAATTATTGATGAAAATCTGAAATAATTTAAGAAATATATTAATAAATTTTATTATGAAACATTATTGTTCAATAAAATTTATGATGGAAAACAGTGTTGAAAACTAATTTGACTTTTTATCAATGAAGAAAAATTTTATCTTACAAAAGATGTTTTTCATGAATAAGAATTTTTGCAATTCACTTTCACCTCATTAATTTTGTGAATATAGCTTTAATTTAATGAAAGTTAATAATGATAGTCATTATATTGACTGTTTTCTAACATTTTTCTTTTTTTCAATTATTATTTGTCTTTTCTGCTGTTCGTATTTTTATTTTTAATAAATGTTCTTTAATTTTTTGTCAAAAAAAAGAGATTTTCACTATTATCTTTAGGTACTTATACTTATTTAAATGTTTTGGCGCAAAATAAATGTAAGTTGTTTAAAATAGTTTTAAATAAATTAAATATTTTAAAATTAAAGTTACTTTAGTATTTGCATAATGTTTCATAATGTCAGTAAAACAAAATGTTGAATATCGAAATTCCCTTTATAACCTACTATATATATACAAAATAATCCTTCTAAATTTTTATACCAATTCATTCATTACAATATTCTTAAAAAAGAAATAACTTACATTTATCTTGTTTTTAAATGTTTTTACTCCAGGAAATGCATTTTTTTGTATTATGTAGGTTTTGTATTTCCGAA
The DNA here is from genome assembly GCA_964007475.1 of Hybos culiciformis. Classification (NCBI taxonomy): domain Eukaryota; kingdom Metazoa; phylum Arthropoda; class Insecta; order Diptera; family Hybotidae; genus Hybos; species Hybos culiciformis. The sequence goes on along the minus strand of OZ023273.1, from coordinate 25,940,489 downwards.
TTTTTGTTAAAGGAAAAAGCCCTCATTTTAAAAGTTTTAAAATTTCATGTATACTTTTAAAATAATTTTATTTTTCATTGGTCTTATAGTACATATAATTTATGTATTTATTATGTCTTCTGTACACCCATATAATATTTACGTAAGATTTTCCAATGTTTTCATTTATATATTTCATTTCGTATATTTACATTTGCAATATATATTATATACCAAAATAATATAGGGACATGCCAAATAAAGGCAATATATTAAACCAACAATTATTCTACTAAGGAAAACTTACAGATATATTATTATTATTATTTTTTTGAACACAAAAAAATTCATCTTCAATATTGAAAAGGATATTAGAATTTAAGGAAATCCTTTAATAATCATTTTCAAAATGTGACCTTATATATAGCCTTTTTAAGTAAACATTTTCATTTATTTTTATTTAGAAATTTAATTCACGATTTAAGGATTTAGATTTATAATTATTCTAATTTTATTCTCGAAATTTAAAGTTCAAAACACAAACAGGGTTCAAAGTTAAAAAATAGACTTGATGAAATAAATTAATGAATAAAAATATAAATGTTGTTTATGCAAATCCAATTAATTAAATTTGAAGCTCAGTTTCATGATCACACAATTAAAATTATTTTCATTTTTCTCATGAATACAGAATTTCTATTTTTAAATCTTTCGAATGACAAAAATACGGTATACTTCAAAAAATAAATAAAATAAAAAGTTTTCAATACAAATTTTGAGATTAAAAAAAAATATATGTATTTTGTTTTGTTGAGTAGTTTTATTATAATGCTTTTTAATAGCTACTTGAATTGAATTTATTGAACCAATAAAGTATCTAATTAAATCGATTTCAATTTGCTTTTAAAATTTGCATTAAATCCTTAACCATTAAACCATTTATTAAATTATATTATAACCATTAAATTACTTAAAAATATTAGTTGACTTTAAATATTCATTTTCATAGCCCATAAATGCACAACGGTATCTCATCAATTCAAATAACTATAAAGAATTTCAATTGGAATCTGAATAATGGAATTCTATAAATTTTGTTAATTTATATCGAAAAATTTATTTCAAGGAATACTCTTTAAAATACAGTATTACTGATGTTTGAGAGTTCAAATAGAACCATATTTCTGATGATGATGTGAATAAATATTTAAACGTTAAATTATGTCAATTTTCGTTTTGAATTCGTTATATGTACGAAACATATATTTGTGTTGTCAATCATAAAATAAATTAACAAAGAACTAGTTTCGAAATTTTTAATGTCAATCGTAACATCGTAAGATACTTTCAAGTTTCAACCTTATGAATTTTATTGATTTAAAAATATTAATAATATGATTTATACAATATCTATTATAGAGCATACATAATGCACCAAATTAATTTC